>CM016624.1:44762938-45362938 GCA_005393395.2 Gossypium australe
CTTGAGCTAGCTGCGATTGTGTTTGCAATTAAGATTTGGCGCCATTATCTGTATGGTGAGAAATGTTACGTGTTTTCAGATCATAAAAGTCTGAAATATCTGATGACTCAAAAAGATTTGAACCTGCGTCAAAGAAGATGGTTAGAACTGTTAAAATATTATGAACTTGTGATAGATTATCATCCGGGTAAAACAAACATTGTTGTTGATGCATTGAGTAAAAAATCATTATTTACACTACATGCTTTGAATGCTCAATTAGATTTATCTGATGATAGTTCTGTGATAGTTGAATTTAAAGCAAAACCGTTGTTTATACAGCAGATATGTGATGCTCAGAAATTTGATAATGAATTATTAGCGAAACGAGCTCAGTATGACTCAAATTTTGAATCTGAATTTCGAGTTATTGATGATTGTTTGAGATTCTAAAATCGTATCTGTGTTCTGAGAACTCCGGAGTTGATTCAGCTGATTTTGAATGAAGCACATAACAGTCCTTTATCTATTCATTCGGGAAGTGCTAAAATGTACCATGATTTGAAACGACACTATTGGTGGTCTGGTATGAAATGAGACATTTCTAACTTTATTTCGAAATGTTTAGTCTATCAGCAAGTGAAAGTAGAACATCAAGTCCCGTCTGGTTTACTACAACCGATTCTGATTCCTGAATGGAAATGGGATAGAGTAACAATGGACTTTGTTTCTGGTCTACCCCTAACTCCGAGAAAGAAAGATACTATATGGGTCGTAGTTGACCGATTGACGAAATCAACCCATTTTATTCCGGTAAGATCTAACTATTCACTTGATAGATTAGCCGAGCTTTATATTTCTGAGATTGTTAGATTGCAGGGGGTGCCACTATCTATTGTGTCAGATAGGGATCCGAGGTTTACATCGAGGTTCTGGAAGAAATTGCAAGAAGCTTTAGGCATGAAACTGCATTTCAGTACAGCTTTTCATCCGTAAACAGATGGTCAATTCGAGCGGATCATTTCGATTCTCGAAGATATGTTAAGGTGTTGTATACTTGAGTTTAACGGTACGTGGGAACAATATCTGCCATTGATTGAATTTGCGTACAATAATAGTTTTCAATCGAGCATCAAAATGGCACCTTATGAAGCTTTGTACGGACGTAAATGTCGTACACCTCTATATTGGACTGAGTTCAGTGAAAACAAGATACACGGGGTTGATTTGATAAAAGATTCAGAACAGAAAGTGAAACTGATCCGAAATTGTTTAAAAACAGCATCTGATCGTCAGAAGTCCTATGCAGACTTGAAACGAAAAGTTACAGAATTTGAAATAGGTGACAAAGTATTTCTGAAAGTGTCTCCGTGGAAGAAAGTACTTCGTTTCGGATGTAAAGGTAAGTTGAGTCCGAGGTTCATCGGGCCGTATGAAATTATTGAACGTGTTGGGCCTGTTGCATATAGATTAAGGTTACCCTCTAAGCTAGAAAAGATACACAATGTATTCCATGTCTCGATGCTTCATAGATATCGATCTGATCCGTCACATGTGATTTCCCCGTTTGAAATTGAAATTCGATCAAATATGTCCTATGAAGAAGAACCAATTCGTATCTTAGCTCGTGAAGTAAAAGAGTTGAGAAATAAGAAAATTCCATTAGTAATAGTAATATGGAATTGACATGGAATAAAAGAAGCTACGTGGGAGCCGGAAGATTCAATCAGACAGCAATATCCGAACCTATTTGATGGTAAGATTTTCGGGGACGAAAATCCCTAAGGGGGGAGAATTGTAATAGTCCAGTTTATACCCTAGTCGGAACAGTGGTTTCGGGACCATAAATCCGATTCAGTAAAATATTTTAATATTATTTTCTGTGCCTATGATATATGATTAAAAATGTGTTAAATTTTCGTAAGTTAATTTGTTCGTCTGTATGTTTAATTTGACAAAAGGATTGAATTGCATCAAATGTGAAAGTGTCATCGTATATCATTATCCCAATATACATCGGCATCGTATTGATTCATGTAAGACCCTGTCTGGGACAGTGTCATCGATATCTGAGTGCATATAAGACCTCGTCTGGGACGTTGGTGTCCGAGCTTTCTGAGTATCCTACTAGATTTCTTATGGTTCAACGGGCAAGTCTGTGATACGAATGGCTATGTAAATAGTGAATCTGTTTCAGGTACGTTGATTTATACACTAAGTGTGTATTTAAGGTAAGTACCTATGTGATCTTACTATTATGATTATGTATATTGGGATAATGATATGATGTGTGAAAGTAAGCATGAAAGAGCTATGTATATATAAGACTTTTGAATTGATGAATGTGGCAAATATTGCCAAGTACATGGGCCAAAACATATATGTGATAGTTTGCTAAGTAATTAAGATGTGCCAATGTACCTATGTACATATATGCCTTCCATGCTAAGTTTGTTTGTATTATGACTTACTAAGCTTTTGGAAACTTACTCTGTGTGTGTGTTTTTTTTTCTGTTTTATAGGTCGTCAAAGCTACTAAAGGCTCGGGACCGTCAAGGATCGTCATCACACTACTAAACTCATTTTGGTACACTTTGGAAATGTATATAGCTAGATATGGCATGTATAGGCTAGTATTTAATATAGGTTTGTTATATGAACTTGGTCATGTGATTTGGCTAGTTATGAGTTGAGAATTTGCTTGAATGAATGTGATATGAGAAGTATGTTTTTGGCATGGTTAGTTGATACATGAAATAGTTAAGTTTTAATTAAGCAAATGAATGAATTATGCTTATGATGAGATGAGTTTTAGTCATGTAATGTGGATGGTTATTTTGGTATGTTCTTGGTTGCCAAATAGGCATGAGATGTCTTGATGATTTTGCTTGTAGGTAAGACTCATGTGGGTGGCATTTTGGCCTTGCAAATGGCTTATAATGTCACACGGTTGTGGCATACGGGCGTGCCTAGTGACCGTGGGGCTAAGTCAGTAGCTAGCTAAGAGTACACGGTCTTGGCACACGGACGTGCCTGGTAGCTGTGTGATTTTTGATAGGATCGACCACGGCCAGAGTACACGGGCGTGCTTGGCGGCTGTGGAGTAAAGTCAGTTTCGACCACGGGGTAGACACACGGGGGTGTCAAGCAGCCGTGGGAGGCACATGGCCTACCTACACGGGCGTGTAACCCCTGAATCTTTGAAAAGTATTAAATTTTTAAGAATTTCTGTATGTGTTCCGGTTGAGTCCCAACCCTATTTCTGAGCATGCTTAAGGTCTCGTTGACCGTAATAAGGGACATTATGTTTGTATTCAATGTGATACTTGATGAATTATCTGATTAAGTTTCTAATATGTCTGGTAACGCTCTTAACCCTAATTCGGCGACGGACACGAGATAGGGGTGTTACAGTAATTTTATCAAAAATAACATCTCTGCTAATCACAACTTTTCTATTTTTAGGATACCATAACTTATACCCTTTTACACCAGCTTTATAACCAAGAAAAACACATTTAATGGATCTCGGTTCTAATTTTCCATTATTAACATGAGCATACGCAGGACACCCAAAGATCTTTAAATTAGAATAGTCAGCAGAATTACCAGACCATACCTCTTGTGGAGTTTTTTTCTCAATGGCAACGGATGGAGATCGGTTGATCAAAAAATATGTAGTAGAGGCTGCTTCAGCCCAAAATGAATTTGGTAAGTTGGCATTTGACAACATACATCGTACCTTATCTATGATCGTTCTGTTAATTCGTTCTACAACGCCGTTTTGCTGTGGAGTATGACGAACTGTCAAGTGTCTCGCGATCCTTTCTAACTTGCACAGTTTATTAAACTCATCAAAACAAAACTCTAAGCCATTATCTGTGCGGAGGTATTTTATTTGTTTTCCCGTTTGTTTTTCAATCATAGTTTTTCAAGACTTAAATGTGGAAAACACATTGCTTTTTTGCTTCAGAAAGAACGCCCAAACTTTTTTGGAAAAATCATCAATAAAGTTAGCAGATAATTAGCTCAACCTCTCGAAGGCACTCTGGATGGTCCCCAAAGATCAAAATGAATATATTCCAATGTTCCCTTCGTGTTATGGATTCCTCTAGTGAATCAAACTCTCTTTTGCGTCCCAAAAACACAGTGCTCACAGAACTTCAGTTTGCAAATTCCTTACCCATCAATAAGTCTTCTTTTTCTCAATTCTGGCATGCCATTCTCACTCATATGCCCTAGGCGCATATGCCAAAGTTTAGTAATATCATCATTTGACAAGGAAGAGGAAGCGACAGCTGCATCACTAGTAACAGTAGAACCCTGCAAAACATATAACTTGGCAGTCTTTCTCTGCCCTTTCATCACAACGAGAGAACTTTTGGAAATCTTCAAAACCCCACTTTCAACTGTGTATTTGTACCCTTTTGAATCAAGAGTACTCAACGAAATTAAATTTCTCTTCAATTCTGGAACATGTCGTACATCACTAAGTGTTCTGACAACTCCATCAAACATCTTAACTTTAATTGTTCCAACACTTGTGATTTTACACAAAGCATTATTTCCCATCAAAACAACACCTTCAAACACTGTTTCGTAAGTTGTAAACCAATCCTGATTGGGACTCATGTGGAAGGTCCAACCCAAATCAAGGGTCCACTCCTTGCTCAGTTTAGAATTGTTGATAGAAGCGATTAGAAGTTCACCATCACTGTAGTCTTCTACAATATCAGATTCATTAGAATTTTCTGGTTGTTTTCCCTTTTGATTCGCAGCCTCCCTTTTGATCTTATTCTGTAGCTTTAAGCACTCAGATTTAATGTGCCCTTTCTTCTTACAGAAGTTACAAGTTTTACCTCTGTTTGAAGACTTCGATCTACCCTTAGATTTACCACAAGGATTCTGTTCTTGTGTCCTTCCATGATCATCATCAGCATTCCGATATTGTTTCCCACGAACAATGAGACTCTCTCCCTGAGAGTCAGTTTTAACCACAAGATGCTTCATCTTATCATACGAGGTCAAAGAATCATAAACCTCATCAACTGTGAGAGACTCGCGGCTATATAAAATCGTGTCTCTAAAGGTTGAATAAGACGGAGGCAACGAACAAAGTAGAATCAACCCTAAATCTTCCTTATCATACTAAACCTCCATGACCTCCAAGTTTGAGAGAATTTCTTTAAACACTGTTAAGTGTTCGTGCACAGATGCACCTTCCTCCAAACGATAAACATAAAGGCGCTGCTTCATATGCAGCTTGCTAGTTAGAGTTTTCGACATACATATTTGTTCCAGCCTCTTCCATAATCCAGCGGCGGTCTTCTTCTTCATCACATCCTGCAAAATTTCGTTAGACAAATGCAGATGTAACTGTGTTAACGCCTTTCGATCCTTACGTTTCTTCTCTTCCTCTGTCAATGTCGAATGCATCTTATCTACCTCTAGCAAGGCTTCCTCTAAGTCAATCTGTGCAAGAACTGCCTGCATCTTTATCTGCCATAACGCGAATCTGGTGTTGCGATCCAACAGCGAAATTTCATACTTCAAGGACGCCATTACCGTGATTGAGATGAACAACCCGGAAGCTCAGATACCAATTTGTAAAATTAGAATGTCGGTAATGACAATATATATCGCAAAGAAAAGAAAAATAAAAATAAAGAACACACAGATTTTACGTGGAAACCTTTTCGGGAAAAAACCATGGGCAGAGGAGAAAAAAATTTACTATGTCGAATTCGAATAATTACAAGAGGAATAGACTATGTCTATTTATAGGCTTGTAAAACCATATTCTAATAGGAGTGTAGTAAGATTAAAACACCTTATTCTAATCAAAATCAAATAGATGGAGTTTAATAAGGTTTAAAAAACCTTATTCTAAAATAAAATAAAAGAAGTGTAGCTCTATATGAATTTTACTTTTATTTTATTTTACCACTGTATTTTATTTAAATAATGATTCGGGTCACTTAATTCTAACAATATGTATATTTTACACTAACATTAAGGGGTAAATGCCGTTTACCCAATTTTAAAATTAAAGATAAAATTTAATGACTATTTTAGTTAATTTATTTTATCTTTCACTTAAAAGTATTGAAATTATAATATATTAATAATAGTTTGTATTTTATCATTTTTTTTATCGATTAAAATTATTGGGTACAATATTAAAATACATTTCATTCTCAAGAAAAGAACGCAAATTAGAATCTACATTGTTTGCATGTGCAGCTCAGGGAAAAGGTCCTAAGTAGGATTTCATTCCATTTGAAGAACAAATAATTTATGTACTTGAAGTAGTAAGCTTGAATTAGTTGCATACACTGGTGTGCAAAAGTTTGAACGAGATGAATAAAACCAGGGGAATGTTAGAGATCAGTCATAAGTCAGTAAGCCACTAGGGTTGGTTTGTAGAAAAATCTGGTACGGTTGTTACAGAGTTGTTAGTCTAGTAGTTAGTCAAAGTCATCAGTTAGTCAATTGTAAGCTTTGAATGGCTTCAGAATAAGAAGAGAAATAAAATAATCATCTTTATTCAATCTCTCATATTTTCCCTTGGTTTCTTAGTTACCAAACAGTCGGTTTTACAAAGCAATGACAGCAAGGTAATGATACCAAATTCTATAAGAAGATTTTTGTTTAAAATTAGCGTTCATAACTTTTTATTTTAAACATTGTAATTTCACTTACAACACAACCTTATTCAATGGTGGAACTAATTTGTAGTTTTGGAGTTTGGACTGACATAATTAAACGGTTATGGTATCCATGAATTCTTGATCATTTGCCATAGCCTCCAATGTTTGTGGAGAAAGGCATGCTTCAATGTCAATACTACCTTCCTTTGCTCCACTAAGTAATCTAAGCATCCCATCAAACTTGCTTGATGACCCACCTCTTACTGCAATTGGCTTTCCCCATCCAAAATCATTACCATACATAATGAATCGAGGAGAACCAGCTGTGAACAAAGTGTTGCTATTGCTCAAAATTGTAAAACTAGGGCTTGCTGGCCAAGACCCTAAAAGATTTTTGAAACTTTCTTCAGTCATTGCAGCAATCTTCCTATTCATTTGCCACGCCGGGTTGCCAATTCCTTGTTCCATGAGCTCCTTTGCTTTCATAGTTACAATCACAGGCATCAGTGCATTCCCAAAAAAGTTATCAGGCAGCTCCTGCAATCTTTGTCTAGCACCAACTACAAGGCGGTAACTGGTCTCTTGATTAGGGTCAACTCTTCTGTTGCGGATAACACATCTCCAAATATGAGACAACAGAGCTTGAAGGGAGGAAATTTTGTCGGTGCCAATCTCAGCGTTAGCTTTTGCTTTTAGTTTTGCAACGGTTTCCTTTGAGAAATGGAAAACCCTGTCTTGTACCGGTGGCGGAATGAAGTCTTCATTGATTTGTTTGAAATTGACAGAGGATTGAGGAATACGAATGGGGATATCCATACCATCAGGAAACCAACGTTGAAAAACAGGGGGCTTGGATAACTGAATCGAACCCTTAGAAATTTCCGACCATGTGTTAAAGAAATGCCACAATGATGTGCCATCCGCCACAACATGATTGATGGTGCAACCAATAAATATACCATCTGCAAGATCGGTTATTTGTATTCCAAGTAATGGATTTGTTATACCCTCATAGCCTCGGAGCCCATTCAGTGAGAAAAAGGAGTGAACAATAGGTGGAACGTAAACGGGTTTAATGATGTCAGAAATGGTTACTCCATCAGCTGCTGCATGTCTAAACAAAGCACCACTATTGTTGCAGTCGACAAAAAAGGAAACGGTGTCATCTTCGTGTTGGGTTGTTGCTAGGCGATCAGCCAATAATGGAAAATGGTCTAGGGTGTGCGAGAGAGAGGTTTTCAAGTGGTGGATTAGGGTGTTTCCAGTTTCCTTCTCTCGCATAGGCTCTTTTGGCTTGGAAAAAAGAAGTCCCATCTGGCTATATCCTAATGGAAGGGCCCGAAGATCCCATGGATTTAGCTCTATCCTCCCACCTGATGCCCTGTGATTTGCTGTCTTGACTGTACTATTGGATATGACTCGCACGTCGGCCATGTTTCCTCCTATAAAAAGAATTCGCTCAAACCTCAATTCCTTCAATAGATTAGCAACCTGCCAAGTACAAATCACAGGTGTTAATTTCCATTATAATGAAAATTTTAATCTATCAGTCTTGTCAAAGGAAAATCAACTGCTAGGAAAAATATGTCTAGTTTTGGTAACAAATGAATTGACCATTTGTAGAATTAAGACTGCTTCAAATTTCAATTTCATATGAAAATCAAAACTGTTTTAAATGAAGCAAGACGTAGCTGCAAGAACAAGAGAATGAAAGCAAGCAAGCAAGCATGTAGAATGAACTTAGCAAGAACACAAGAAGCAGAATAGTTGTTTGGAGCCTCGGAGTTCAAACATCCAAAGAGACCCTCTTTCAAATCAAATTAAGTAAAAGAATTGAACCTTTTTTTAACACTGGTTTTTCTGGTGCATGTGTATCTTGTCTTTGTAGGTTCTTTACTTTTCTTTCTTCCTCATAAAGGAAATAAGCTAATTAAGTGATATACAATATGTATATGCATTTTTAAACTCCTTCTAACAACCTATGCATTTTGTTATTATTTTTAATTGAATAATCCATTAATTCAGCTGGCAGAAGATTATAAATGGATAATTTTTTTTTATTTTTACTGGAGAATGGGAATAGATAGACTTTCTATATGCCCGGGGCAAAATTTATCCCCACCTTAACTACTTTGACGACTTCGCCAGTTACATTCCATCTCTTTTACTTTTTTTTTTTTTAGCTTGAAAATTTGTTGTATTGATTGCTTCCACCTTTTTTTTGGTGTGCTTTTGGTTTTTCCGCTGCAAATCATTTATAGGGGTGAGCAACCACCTAGGATAGTTAGGTTGAACGGATGTTACTATGTTATAGGTATTAGATGGGTTTAAAATTTTCAAACTCTTTATAATGGTTACTGTATATAATAATAATTCATTATAACAATAATGATTGCTGTAAAATCAATTTTTTATATTTTATTTTTATTCTCTATTACAACATTTCATTTGAAGATCATTAGTTTTTATTAAAATAATTTTCTATAACATCCTTAAAATTAGTTCTATTCCTATATGAAATAAGAATAATTAATTGTAATTAAGATATTATTTCAATAAAATATTTCAATTTAATAAATAATATTAATAATATTTTATTACATAAAAATAATTTTTAATAAATGCAATCACATTAGTAAATTTTATTAAATATTCAATTTAAATCTCACTAATTATTATATTTATTATGTTATAGTTTTTTAATTTAAAATTTAAAAAAAATCAAATTTACTTTGATTTTCAAATGATGTTATAAGTGTCTCAAATGCCATTATAAATATATAACAGCCACCTATCTATATCATCCAAACTTTTGACAAATCAATAGGGTTGTGATAAATAAATTTTATTATATTAAAAGTATCAACTGTTCTAATTATGATTTTACTTAAAAATATTTATTCAGACAAATGGGGCTATTATAGGGAGACTTGACTATATGAAAAATATAGGGGGTGTTTGGTAAATGGAGTTTTGAGCTTTTATTTAGTTGATTTGGGCACAAATGGATGATTGAGTAGGTAAATCCTTTAATTGTAATGTTTGGTGATTGGAGGTTTATAATAGCTTGTTGAGCTAAAACCTTCAAAACAAAAAATACAATGTTGGGCAACTTTTTTCGCAGCTGTTAAGGAATGAGATATGTGGAATGATATATCTGACCATACTTGTTGAAAAATTACCCCATTTTGTCACATGTATCTATTTCTTGAATATTTATGTACTCTTAATTGATTTTCAATTTACTTATGTAAAATGATTTCTTATGTAACTTTATATTAATTGAAATATACTACTTGACATATTTATTTAGAGCGTGACATAATTATCACTAATTTATATACTAAGAACATGATATAATTATCGCTAAGAATATAGTTTACAATTATATTGATACATTATTAATATTCATCAATTTCCGCAAGGTTAATATTTGCAAATAAGGAACTTCAAAAATTTGTTTATTTAAATTTTCAAAAATATTTACGAATTAATTTCAATAATGGATGTTTTAATTCATTCGTAATAGTGTTTTATTTCAATAATTTCACCCAATAAATACTAAAGTATAATAAACAAATAAATACTTAACAATAAAATATGGCATGCCCTTATTTGTTATTTTACATATATCAGCTTCCAACTATCAGCTAAGTTTTACCAAACACTTTTAAATAAATAGTAAATAGAATCAATTGGTCAAATCAGCCACTGCAATCAACAATCGGCTATCAACCAATTGCCAAATAGGGCCATAGACAATTCTAATTCTCACGTGGCTTAAATGAATGTATCTTTCATGTTCGTTTTATGGTTCAAGTTCAGAATTCATGGTTACTCCTCTTAACAATGTTACCCCCAAATTCAAAATTACATTCTCTCATTAAAAATATAATATTTTTTACTATTATATACAATATTTATTGATACTTACAATTTCAAAATTAGGGTTATGTTTGTAATCCCGTGTAGTTAATTACTCATACATCTTGTATGCATGGATTGCATTATTAAAACGCCATAGATCCAGATCAAATAGGAAGGCTGTATCATTAGAAAACTTTTAGATCCATAACTTTTCTTAATACTAGTTTCATGTCATATGCATTGTAAATGATACGTGTTTAGTTTTAAAATCTATTACATAATGTATTTTTATAATTTTCAAAAATATATTTGTTAATTAAATGAGAATTTATTTAATTTATAATAAAAGTTTAATAACTTTAAAAAATAATTGAGAGAATAAAATAATATTTTAAAATTAAAAAAATAAAAAAAAGCAAAAATAACTCATAATAAAATGTTAAGTAATTAGATAAAATGATTTGTGATTAGAATATGAGTTAAAATTAGTTTTAATTAGTATATAATTGTTACACTAAATAAATGATAATTAATCTAAAATAATAAAAATAATTTAATATAGATAGGAGATCTAGTTAAGTGTAATAACTACTGCATTGATAATTAGAACATTATTAACAAATAAATAAATTTATACATATATTAAATTACCAAATATTAATATTATCTTTATATATAATAATCTCAAACATTTAACTTTTATTAATTATAAAAAGTATTTTTTTGGTGTTATTTATCTCCATTTTATGATCCGTGTTCGAGGTTCGTGATTGTCCATCCCAACAGTGTTGCCTCCAATGTTCAAATCTGCATTGTAACCTCCCCAACCTAGCATAGACGTTAGGCCTAAATTCAGAAGATTACATTGGCTACCGAAATAACCTAGTAAGCTATCAGAGTTTTTAAAACAGACATATTAAAACATTTGTTTATTTTAGAAGAAACCTTAGTCTATTTTTAGAAAAAAATCACGAGTTTATCAAAAACCGATTTAGATTAACTCTCCTGTTAAACCACGACTACTTTTCTTTTTAAAAAAAACCTAGTTAATTTCCCAATAATTTATTACTCAAAATTTTAATTATAATCTAGTAGCAGAAAAGTGATATCTAACTTAGTTTCAATAAAAACCATATTTCATGCATAGATTAAAATTCACATTTCAACATCCTAAAATCAAATTAAATGTCATGCAAGCTATAAAAATCCAAATCTTAAGTCTCATGCCACAGTTCAAAAATAAAACAATACAATCTCTGAATAATAAAAAAACATCAAATAATAAGTCTAAAATATTTTATGGAAAAAAAGAAATCTAAGTCGAGTCCCTCCGAATGCCGTGTATACGTCCTAACCTAGTGGGTTATCTTTAGAAACAGAAATAAAATAGGAGTGAGCTATGAAGCTCAGTGAGTTTTATCACAAGTAAACCAGTGTTGAACAATAAACCAAGCATAAATAAAAACAATTTTCAATACAATAACAATCATATAGTATAGCAAAATTTTGACAGTTCATTCGAGCATGCTTATGAGTGTCAATGCAATGCAATTTCAATTTAGCAGAAAAGGTCCTACCTTACTGCTACACTCCACAATAACAGTTCCCTAGAACTCTTTTAACCCAGACACTCTAGTTTGTGGATGAACAACTAGTGTTTGTTGGTTAATATATTGCCAGTAGGTTGTGAATGCACAACATATTTGCATATAAAAGCTGCCTATAAGTTTGTGGATGAACTGCCAATGTTTGTAGGTTAATACAATACTAGTAGGTTGTGAATGCACAATGTATTTGCAGATAAAAGTTGCCACTAAATTTGTGGATAAACCACCAGTGTTTGCAGTTTATTAAACTGTCAATACTTCCTCCTTTCAATCATCCCACCCTATGCAATGTAGTATGACATGCTAGTAACAGTTTAGTACAAAAATAGTAAACATGCTTAACATGTATTTGGTTTAACAGTAACAGTAGACATGTTTATCATGTATTCATTTCAACAGTAACAATAGGCATTTTAATATGTATTTGGTTCAATAGTGATGGTAGGCATGCAACCAGTAATACAGTGGTAAGAATAACAATATCGATTCACCAAAAAGATAGTGATAGTAGATATGAAATATTCACATAACATTAAACAATAGCAGTTCAATCATCAAATCATAGAATCTAGAATGATCATAAAACCAAGGACTCAATCGAGTGAATAAAGTTTCTGAAAATAGTTTAGGGATTATATAGGGACTAAACTGAACAATTCATAAAATTTTGGGTAAAACTATAAAACAGGGTTCACATGATCGTGCGGCCAGGCCGTATAACAGACTATGACCATGTGACAATTGCAAAAATTAACCTACAAGAAGGACACAGCCATGTGGAGAGTTCTTGGCTATGTGAGGTTCAAACTAGTCTAGGGTTAGCAAGGTACATGGCCGTGTTGGGGGGGTGTGTGGTAACTCCATAAGATCCACTAGAAACACCACCCCTTGAACCTCCAATAGACATCTCCTATAGATCTTATTTACAATAACTGGTTGTCCTAAAGGGCTTACTACAGTAACATCAATAGTAGTTTCCTCTACCACAATACCCAATTTTTCAAGCATATTACAAGCAATATATGAATGGGTGGATCTAATGTCTATTAGGGAAAAATATGGAACTGAATGGATGGTGAAAATACCTAAGATGAAATCGGGTGCATCTCTATCCTCACGACCTCTAACAACATAAATAAGGGCAGGTTGTCTAACCTCGATTCGGTTCGCTCTAGTTGCTACATTATTTGCAACCCTATTTTGACCTCTGCCTCTCGGAGGCAACTGACCCGCTCACTGATTTTAGGCAAAAATTTGCACTTGCTCACCTCGACGAGGACGATCTTTTACCATATGCTTTATTGACCCACACCTCAGACAAGCACCTAACTTTTTTCAGCACTTGCCCATATGACGCTTACCACAATACGTACAGTTGGAGGTCACATCTCTAGGATTAGCCACAACAACCCCTAGTTGCGTTCTACCCTCTCTGGCTCATTTTATGAGACGAGTATTCGAGCCAGTGGAACTATAATCTCTCTCAACTAGAACCTTATTCTTTTCCCGTTGTTCGCGCTCCACCTGTTCGATTTCCTCCACAATTTTGGCTTTCTCCACTAGGGTCTTAAACATTCATTCCTGATGTGGAGAAACCTATATTTTAAGGTCGAAACGTAGCCCATTTTTGAACCTCACACACTTGTCCCGCTCCTTGGCAGCCATTCTTTAAGTGTAGCGGTTGAGCCTTAGAAATTCAGCCTCGTATTCTGCCACAGTCTTATCCCCTTACTTTAACTTGATAAACTCGAGTCTGCGAACTTCCACATACCTAGTGCCTACATACTTCTTTTGAAAGGCTTCATGGAAATATTTTCAGGTTATACGTTCATCTTTTGTACCCCTTACAATAGGCTGCCATAAACGATGGACCTCTTCCTTAAACAAGGATACAATGCCCTTCAATTTTTGCTCCGGAGTACAGTTTAGATCCTCTAAAATCCTCTCCGTCGACTCCATCTACTATTCAGCCATAGTAGGATTCGTTCTAACAACCCCTTTGAATGTTTCTGTGCAACACCCTTCACCCATATTCAACGCCGAAATAGGGTTACGGAGCATTAACAAACTTATAAAACAATTAAACATCCACTTGGCATACATTTTCACAATTCAAGCATTCATCATTCAATCTCAATCAATTTTTCCCTAATACGAGCCTACGAGGCCCTAAACATACATTAGGAGTGGTTTAAGACTAAACCGATAACTTTGAAAACATTTGGAACACTTATAAAAATTTTTTCAAAACAGGGGACACACGCCCGTATGGCCAGGCCGTGTGTCACACACGGCCATCAGACACACCCTTGTCACAGGCGTGTGGACATTCGAAATTGAAACACATGGCCGTGTCCTAGCCCGTGTCCAAACAAGTGAGCTTACTAACTTGGGTCACACTGCTAACCATATGCCCGTGTGTCTAGCCCGTGTGCCCTTCAAAGTGGCCACACACGCCCGTGTGCCAGGCCGTGCCAAACTTGTAGGGTATACTGACTTATGCCACACGGCCAAGTCACATACCCATGTGTGAGGCCGTGTGAAGCATACTGACTTGATTTCAATTTCAACACCAGGGGACACACGGTCGTGCAACATGACCGTGTGTCACACACGGTTGAGACACACCCCCGTGTCTCTGCTCGTGTGGACAAAAATAGGCTATTTACCAAGCATTTTGCCACCCAAAATACATGTACCTACACCACAATTCAAAGACACCAACACAAGGCACAATAGGCATTAAATCAATCTCATATCAAGCATATTACATACCATTTCATTACCCATCAATACAAATCATAAACTACCACAATATGCCATCTAATTTATTATCTAATTCACATATACACTTCAATTAACTATACTCTCCCAAATATGCATCTTTTAGCCTAGTTTCACAAACAAACCAATGTCCATAAATAATCCACAACCATCAATTAACTCATTGCACAAAACATAAACATATATATATATACACATGATTCAAACATACCAAAATAGACCAAAATAAGCCATCACTCATGGCTATATATACATGCCAAGGCATAAACATTTACAATGCCAATTCATATGGCCAAAATCATTATCAAGTTATAACCAAAATGGCCAAAGTCCCTATACATGCCATATACTTAAAATACCAAAGTTCATAGGTACCAAGTGATAGGTGGATAGTGTAAAGCGATCTCCGACGATTCCCGAATCCGAGCTAGCTTGATAACACTATAAAACACGGGAAAAATAAACAAAGTAAGCTATAAAGCTTAGTAAGCTCGTATACAATAAAATTAATTCAATCTCAAGATTATAATCCAACAATTTGAATATATCAACATTTAGCATATATTAGCTAACAAACCTTTCATATACATAATTACGATTCAATCACATTCTTCACAAGTTTCTTCGAACCAAAACTTATACATGTCACGTACGTACCTGTACCGTCTCATATCATTCTCATACTCAATCATATCTTTCATTTACCTGTTGAACCATTCGGAATAGAAGTCGGATACTCAAGGATCTCGTACATTAAGTACCAATACCATGGCCCGAAGCCAAATCAAGGTAGCTTATATCCAAAATTCTGATATCATGGCCCGAAGCCAAATTGGTATATCTCGCACCCGAAATGCTAATATCATGGCCTGAAGCCAAATCAATGAAGCTCCTAATGACATGTCACTAGTATCCTAAATTATTCCTAAGGCTCAACAGGGATTTCGAATGCCGAATTTCCATCAAGTCAATGTCGAACTTATCTGAAGTCTCGTATTCACAACTTATACAATATCAAAGCATTTAAAATACATTTATAATGAAATTTATCACATGCGAACTTACCTCGAGTTCAAAAACGATGAAATAGACCGATTAATCCGAAACTTTATTTTTCCCTCGATCTAGATTTAAATTCCGCTTTTCTTAATCTAAATATATTAAAAATTAACTCATTTAATATTCTCGCTATTCAATTTATCCCAAAACACACTTTAAAACACACTTTTGCCCCTAATATTTCACATTTTTCATAATTTAGTCCTTATTTCATGAAATCACAAATTAATGAAATTCAAAATAAACCCATACTAGCCGAATTAATATTATGCCCCTAGCAGCCCATATTTTTCATTTATTTTACATTTTAACCACAAAGTTTTCACATTTCACAACTTAATCCCTATTTTGCTTTTTTACTCAAAATCACTTAACAAAACTTGTATATCAATCAACAAGCATTCATAATCTATCATTAAACATCAAAATAATCATATATTCATCAATGGAAATGTTCAAAATCTTTAAAAATTTTGCAAATTAGTCCCTGGGCTAGCTAAACCTAGTTGCAACGATCTCAAAAACATAGAAATCATTAAAAAGGGGACAAAAACCATACCTAATTGAGCAAGAATAGCATGGCCGAATATTGAAGCTAAGAAAATGGGTTTCTTTCCCTTGTATAATCGGCTAGATGAAGATGATAATGAATAAAATGGTTTTTGTTTTAATTAATTAACCTTTAATAACCAAATTATTAAATTAATATTTTAATTAATTCAAAATTTCATTTATGCCAAACCATTATCATCCACTAACATACTAATGGTATATTTTACCACTTAAGGACTTGAAATTTAAGGTTCTATAGCTATTTGACACCTTTAGCTAATAGAATAGCACTTTTACATTTTACGCGATTTAGTCATTTTTATCAAATTAAGCACTCAAACGATAAAATTTCTTAACGAAAATTTTACACAATCATATATTCATGTTGTAAACATTAAAATAATAATAAAATAATTATTTTCACCTCAGATTTGTGGTCCCAAAACCACTGTTCCGATTTGACTAAAACTGGGCTGTTACATTCTACCCCATTCGATCGGAGCCTCTCTACAATGGATCCACAGCTCCCTAGACCAGTTTGGGCTCCATTACCCTTTGCAAAACACTCAGTAACACTTACTACATTACATCATATCTGTTCTCATAGCCTTCACCACAATTGGCGGTAGAATTCTCAATGTACTCCTCCTTAGGTGTCGGGTTTTCTCCCTGAATAGTGGGCGGCTCTACACGTACAACCCTATGCAGCCTACCCCTACCACACCTACCTTCAATGTTCATTATGATTTTATGTGAATTTGAATTCTAGAGTATATCTACAATTTTTAAACAAAAGTTCAAACGTTAGTTATTTCCTAAATGTTTATAGTTTAAAGATTACAGTTTATCTAAAGTCTCAAAAGTAATAGTAACTAAAGTAGGACAAGCACCGGAGTCTTGGATTTAATTTCCTGCAGAAAATTATTTTTTTTCAAAAACTTGTGGCATGAGTTTTCCCAAAATACCCCTTTTAATGCATGCATGCAGACTCATTCAATTTCCATAGTTCGAGTTTAGAAAACCTAGGCTCTGATACAACTAAATGTAACTTCCCTAACCCAGCCTAGACGTTTGACCCGAATTCAAAAAATTACATTGGCTACCTAGATGGCCCAGTAAGCTATCGTAGTTTTTAAAACAGACATGTTAAAACATTTATTTATTTTAGAAGAAACCTTAGTCTATTTTTAGAAAAACTTACAAGTTGTCAACAATCGATTTAGATTAACTGTCCTATGTAATGGTGACTACTTTTAATTGTTAAAAAAAACTTAGTTAATTTCTCATTTATTTATTACTCAAAATTTTAATTATAACCTAGTATCGAAAAAGTGATATCTAACTTAGTTTCAATAAAAACCATATTTCATGCATAGATTAAAATTCATATTTCAACATCCTAAAATCAAATTAAATGTCATGCAAGCTATAAAAACCCAAATCCTAAGTCTCATGCTACAGTTAAAAAATAAAACAATATAGTCTCTAAATAATAAAAATATCAAATAATTAGTTTAAAATATTTTATGGAAAAAAAGAAATTTGAGCCGAGTCCCTCTAGATGCCGTGTCCACATCCTAACCTAGTGAGTTATCTGTAGAAATGGAAATAAAATGGGAGTGAGCTATGAAGCTCAGTGTGAGTTCTGTCACAAGTAAGCCAATGCTGAACAATAAACCAAGCATACATAAAAATAGTTTTCAATACAGTAACAATCATATAGTATAGCAAAATTTTGACAGTTCATTCGAGCATGCTTATTAGTGTCAATGTAATGCAAATTCAGTTTAATAGAGAAGGTCCCACCCTATCGTTACATTTCACAATAAGAGTTCCTTAGAACTCTTTTAACCCGGACACTTTAGTTTGTGGATGAACCATTAGTGTTTGTTGGTTAATACATTGCCAGTAGGTTGTGAATGCATAACGTATTTGCAGATAAAAGCCGCCACTAAATGTATGGATAAACCACTAGTGTTTGCAGATTATTAAACTATTAGTACTTCCTCCTTTCAATCGTCCCACCCTATGCAATGCAGTATGCCATGCTAGTAATAGTTCAGTACAGAAACAGTAGACATGCTTAAGATGAATTCGGTTTAACAGTAACAGTAGATATGCTTATCATGTATTTAGTTCAACTGTAACAATAAGCATGTTTAACATCTATTTGGTTCAACAATGATGGTAGGCATGCAACCAAAAATATAGTGGTAAGAAATCGGTTCATTAGAACGATAGTGATAGTAGACATGAAATATTCACATATCATTAAACAATAGCAGTTCAATCATCAAATCATAAAATCTAGCACGATCATAAAATCAAGGACTCAATCGAGTGAATAAAATTTCTAAAAATAGTTTGGGGATTATATAGGGACTAAATTGAACAATTCACAAAATTTTGGGCAAAAATGTAAAACATGGGTCACACGGCTGTGTGACCAGGCCGTGTGAGAAGCTATAAGCCATGTGGAAGGGTTACACAGCCGTGTAATAGACTGTGGCCTTGTGGAAATTGCAAAAATTAAACTATAGGAGGGACACAACCATGTGGAGGGTTCTTTGCCATGTAAGATTCAAACTATCCTAGGGTTTTTAAGGTACATGGTCGTATGGAGGGGCCATATGGGAGACTATGTGGCCCTATTCCTAGACACAATTTGCCCCAATTCGCCTGTAAAAGAACATACACCTTTCACTGTGAGTTTCATCTACGTTCCTTGCGATCAAATTTGATCCGTTTCACCTAAATTAGGTCATTCAACGACAAATTCACACAAATTAACATTGGGTATCAAAATTTAACAAGATTAGCGAAGATTTTGGCAAGATTCATAAAAGATTGTTTAATCGATCACAAGATTAGAGTTGGATAGAAATTATATAAAAATTCAAGATTAATCATCGGAATTGAGATGTATTTACCAATTATTGTAAAAAAATAAGGACATTTTATGTCGAAACTGCTAAGAAATCAAGAACAAGGTTGATCCAATTCGTGAAAGAAAATATTCAATAGCAAAGGATGAAAAACATGGTGTAAATGAGAGGAAAGAAAAGAAATATGAGAAGAAATAGGGAAAAAGGAGAAAAAATTTAATTGAAGTTGAAGAGGAAACAAAATTCATGTCTAATTAAGAATAATTAGACTAAATACCTAGGGTTTGGGAACCCTAGGGGGCGGCATGGTAATTTACCCTTGTTGTTGAAAATAAAAAGAAATGAAGGGGGATTTGAGTGTCTCAAACTTGGGTATGCAAGGGGGGAACAAGCGTGTTAACCACTAGACGTAAAGTTCTTTAGAAATATGCTTCATATAACCTTTGGTATATGAACTTCAGATTTTTTTAAATTTGGTACTTAATTTTTTTATTTAATTTGGTACCTAAACTTAGCAGTTTTTCCTAATTTAGTACTTAAGCTTTTTTTTTTGAGTTCAACTTGGTACCTAAACTTGATACTATTTCCTAATTTGATACCCAAGTTTTTTTATTATCTAGTTTAGTATCAAAACTTGTCAAATATATACAAACACACTCCAATATTCTAACAATGTTGTTTTTTTATGAGGTAGCAAAAATAATTAATATATGACCGACATGTGACAAATGACATGAAATTTCTTTTTATATGTTAAATGTTCCATTACTTTTAGTTTACTTTATTTAATTTAACATAATGATTTTTTTTTTGGTTTTTGAAGTTTTTGTTTTCTTCCTCAATATCCATTTGTTATGAAAAATTGAACATATTGTTTACCGAAATAGAGGAAACTTCAAATAAAAGCAATCATTCCTACCATTAAATTCCATGGCATCTTCACATATCATTCATATATTAGCTATTTCGGTCCCCTTATTAAAAAACTAATAGCGTTAGTGTTTTCGGGATAATCTATATAATATTTGACAATTTTAGGTACCAAATTGGACAGAAAAAGCTTAGGTCCCAAATTAGAAAAAAGTGTCAAGTTCAAGTGCCAAATTGAACCCCAAAAAAGCTTAGCTACCGAAATAGGAAAATTGTCAAATTTAGGTACCATATTGGACAAAAAAAAGCTTAGGTACCAAATTAGAAAAATATGTCAAGATTAGGTACTAAATGCTATATTAAGCAGAAATATAAAAATTCCAATGGGCGTCTACTTTTTTGTATAACCACAAGTGTTATTATCCGTTTTATAATTTGATATTCATCATGTTTGGGTTGGGATAATATTCAAGTAATGCCCTTTGAATAGTTATGGCTCTAAGATTTAATCTCGGTACAAATGCTTAAAAAATTTACTCCTCTTTTCTTAACCACCTAATTTTAGAAAGGTTAAAATATATCATAAGTCCCTATATTCTTCGTGAATTTGGAATTTAGTCTTGTACTTTTGTTTATAGGAATTTAGTATCTCTACTTTTCAGATTTAAAAATTCAAGTCCAACTGTTAACACTATTAAAATTATTTTGTTAAATTTAGGTTCATTATAATGTCACTATTTTAGTTACATTGCTATCAAGTGAGTATTTTTTTATTATTTTAAAATGTCACACCAACCAATTTAACAAAAATAAAAATAACAATGTTGACAAATTGACCTAAATTTTGAAATCTTTTTTTTAAACATTAATCTCATTATAGGTTCTTATTATATCTGTTTTTTTTAATACAATGTCTAGAACTATCTATAACCCCTCCTCAACCCTTAAATTGGAGGAATGCGCTTCAGCGCACTCGAACCCACGTCCTCTTACACTGGCAATAATGTCGACGCCAATCAAGTTAATACTCAATCGGCCTGAATTTTGAAATATTAAAAATAGAGGAATTAAATTCCTAGAAATAAAAGTAAAAAATTAAACTTCAAATTTGTGAGTAGGTTATATAAGTTAGGCAACCGACTTTAGGCATAAATACTAATTTCACATTTATTTTGTACAGAAAGGCCACGAGCTTTTACTTCCTTTACCAAATTTTTACATTGCTTTTAAATCACTTTAACGATAGCTATGTGTGTGACCTTGAGCTTTGTCTAAGCCTATAATAAAACTAGTTGTATGAAATAGTGACGACACGTCATATGTATCCCTTTTATAATTATTTAATGATATATCAGCATCTTTTTTCATTGCATTGACATATCATTTTGTTAATTTTTTAACCTTAAATTATAGTCATTAACTTAAAATTTTTCCCACCACAACTTAACCCTACTTAAAAATTTCTCTGCAGTTCTCTGCAACTTCATTACATGGTAGTTTACCCTTGCTGTAAAAAATAAAAAAAATGGAGGGAGATTTGGGTGACTCAAACTTGGGTATACAAGAGAGGAGAACAAGCTTGTGAACTATTAGGCCTAAAGTTTATTTCTTGTTTAATTTTTATTTATAATAATATTTATTTTAATATGGTTTTTATCGTAGGAGGCTGAAAGCAAAACAAAAAGAAATGAAAAAGGTGTAGCTTGAATTTAAGACCTCTAAAGATAATTACTTAACCATCAAACCTAATTCATTTCTTAGTTAATTCCTTCAATTAACCCTTTAAAGTTTGAGGTGTGACATGCATCCTCCTCTTATGAGTGCAATATGTCTTACCGTTGCACTCAACTACTTGTTGATTATGTAAAAATAATTTTAACACTATTAATTATTACCATATTTATTTAATTTAAAAACTTGAATTTTTATTATTTTCAGTTTATTCAATGATATTTCATGATTTTATAGATTTATAATTTCATTAATGTTATTTTTTAAGCAGTATTTTAAAAGATATGATCACATTAATCAATTTCACATTATATATTATTATATTACGTAGTATTTAATTGATATTACTTTTTTATCACATAATAATAATACTAATAAGTTGTTATTCTAATATCAATTTATTAATATAATTAACAATAAAAAGTATTTTTGTGAGATTAATATTTTTTTTCAAATTTGTGCTTTATATATATATATATATGTATATATTATATTATAGATATAGATTATAGACTATATATAATAAAAGATGTAGTTTCATCTAAATAAAAAAATTATAATATATATAAATAATATTTTTAAAAAAATCACGATGATACAAAATTTTATCATCAAGTCAACAATTAATCCAACTCTTCATCAACAAACACAATAATTGTGAATGGTGCCTAATTTCTAAATCACTTAGAAGTTAGGCAAATGATTCTCTAGTCGTGAGGTTTAGGGACCGATGGGATTTATAATTAGTTTTGTACAAAAATACGTAGTAAAGAGTTAATTTATGTTAAAATATGTCATAGTTGTTTATATTCTTTGCAAATTCAGAATTTAATTTCTGTGCTTTTATTTTTAAGAATTTAATTTATTTTTTTAGATCTCAAAATTCAAATCAAACTATTAATATTGTTAAATTTATTAGAGTGACATTTTGAAATAAAAAAAATACTCACTTAATAGCACTAAAAAAATACATTGTAATGAATAGAAATTTAACAAAATAATTTTAACAGTTTTAACAGTTGGACCTGAATTTTAAAATTTGAAAAGTAGAGATACTAAATTCCTAAAAATAAAAGTATATGGACTAAATTCCAAATTTATGAAGAATACACATAGACTAAATTCTAAATTTACTTAGAGTACAAAGATTTGTTGCATATTTTAATTGTTAATTTATTGTCTTGTTTCAGCCCTATTTGGTGTGTTTTTTACTTTTTGCTTCAAACTATTTGAAGGAGTGTGTAACATCCTGGAAAGGGCCTATGCATTTTCAGTCTAACTGTACGAAATGACAAGTCTTAAGCACTATGAATAAATTTTTGATATTTTTGGAAACTTAGAAATGTATGAAAATGAATTGGAAATGAACATTTTTGGAAACTAGGAAATGTAAGGAAATGATTCAAAAATGGAAAGTGAACATTTCTGGAAACTTGGAAATGTAAGAAAATGGCAAGTTTACAAAGCCGATCGAAAATTTTAGGAAATTTGGAAATGACCTAGAAATGTCAAATTTTAAAGTTTAAAATAGGAAATTAGGGTAAGGAGGCCTTAAAAGAAAGAGTTGGAGAATTTGACACACAAACAGGCTTGGAAAAGTGGCCTGAAGATATCACTTAGGGCATCTGGAAATGGCGCCACATGCAAGGGTGTTGGGCCTGAGTTCAAGTCACTTGGGAAGCAAATAAAGAAAGTTTTATTTTTGTTTCCTGAAGCACAAGGAGTGGACGGCAAGGCATCTAGAAAAAAAAGAGGTTTATCCTCTTTAAAATTCGGCTATTAAGTGATAAATAAGGGTTTTTTTTTAGATTTTTAAATTGGATTATTTAGAAGAGATAAATACTGGATTAAATCCTTTTATTTATCATATTAAAAAGATAAAGTTATCAGATAGAGGAGTGGTGGCCAAGTAAGGGACTCCTTAGCTAATAATTTTGCCTATAAAAGGAAGGAAAGAGGGCTACTCATCAGTCTGTTTCTTTCTCTGCTCTGCCGAAAATTTCCTGGCAAACTCTCTCTGCCGAATTTTCTTCTCCTCTTTTCTTCTTCTTTTCTCTTCTACTGTCAAGCCGAAACCTCTTTGATTCCTGTTTAAGTCTCCATAGCCGAATCTCTGTGGCTTCAATCAAGGGTGCCGTCGACTGTGGTGATAAGGTAAGAATAATGGATTCTTGTTGTTTATTCTCTTTCAACCAAGATTTGGGAACTGATTCCTTTGGTTGTCTTTTGGCCGAATATTAAAGGAGGAATTCCGGGATTTCAGATCTAAGGATTTAAGGTAAGAAAAGCATGGTTTAGGCCAGAGGCCAATTGATTTAAGATTATTAAGTGATATGGAAATCAGATCTAACATATGTGTGTAGGGATTTCAACATCTCCATAGCCAAGGGTTACTTTTTGGGATTTGAAATCACAAGGTATGTGTTTAAGATATTCGGCCAAGGCTATTTTAAATATTTAGATTTATTATCAGAAGCCGAAAACTAACCTGTGGAGTAATATAGTGTTTAGCCGAATTCACAAGGGAGGAATACAAAGATCCGGCCCTTGATTCTTAAAATCAATTCAGTTACAAGGTAAGTAATACAAATCCTAGTTGTATTTGGAAAAATGGCCGAATGGTCTTTTAAATAGTAAGTGATTAACTTATGTAGGATTTGAGATCTAAATTTGTAATCGGTTCTCTTCGGGATTTTCGAGGACTTCATTAAGCGAATCAGGTGTGTACTTCACACCACTTTGTAATATGAATTATGGTTGCATGTATTAAAATATATGTTAATGAAAATATGAGCATGGCTAAGGTACCATGTTAAGGTACTAAGTACTCAGGTACGTTTCCTACTTCTACTAGGAATATGAAATATGTTATTCATAACATGAGAATATGATAAGAATGTGAACTATGGTATATTATGCATATTAATGTTTATGGGGCATATGGTTGTATATTGAAAGGGGAAGTGAAAAGTGGTGATTTAAGACCACAGTAATCTGAAAAGTGGTGACTTACGACCACAGTAATCTGAAAAGTGGTGATCTAAGACCACAGTAATCTGAAAAGTGGTTTCCTAAAACCACAGATGCGGAGCCTTAAGCCCAGAAATTGGTGTGTAGTGGAAGGAGGGTCGACTTAGTAGTCCCCACGGTGTGTTTGGCAGGTACGGGGGTGTGTAGCGGATGGACAATTAGGTTTGGGTTTGGGAATGCATCATAACTTGTATTTTATGATTGAATGTATTGTATGCCTGATTCTATTACGATTTAGTGCCACGTACACATTGAGTCTGGTTGACTCACCCCGTTGGGGAAATATTTTTTTCAGGTGATGAGCAGTAATGGACCTGGTCGGCAGGAGCTAAAGGTGGCCATGCATCGCAAGGAGAAATTTAAAGACTTGGGCTTTTATTTTACTCAGTACTTAAATTTTATTTTGGGTTTTGGTTGATGTAATAAGGCCATGAGGCCCAAGTAGGATTTCTTTATTTCTGTTTAAACTTTTAATTTACTATGTTACGAACTATTTTTGATTAAAGTTCAACTTAAGAATTATTTATTTAAAAATAAACCCTAAACTGTTTTGTCATCATAATTAAATGATTTCTAAGTAAATAAGTGGGTTTCGATCTAAGCCCAACCCAAAACAATATTTTTTCAAAAAATTACACAAATTTTCTCTAAGTAACAAAGAACTTTGAAACCGATTTTCTTAAGGAACATACCAGATCCGGTTCAGGCTTGTGGGCCGGGTGTGGGGTGTTTCAATTTGGTATCAGAGCCCATTTTTAAACTCTCGGCCTGTGGGATAAGGCCCAAAACATTTTCAAATCGAGCCCAAATGAGTTTCTTTGAAAATAAGCAGGTTTTCTGGCATGGCACCTAAGTCTCCGACCCGCAGTCCACCAGGTAAGTACCCTTAACTCTATGTGTGATTATGTGGTTTATGAATTGTACAAAGGTGGGAAAAGGCATGGAACGTAGAATAGTATGATAGGAACTTGAACCCTAGGACTAGACTACTCAAACACAAATACATAAGACTTAATGCGCTAAACAAACCTATGGCTAAGTCACTGAGCTAGGGTGTGGTAACCCGTGTACGCATGTCTAGGATTGGATCCGGAAGAGCCTGGTATTTAAGTAGTCCTAGTGACTCACCTCCTCTTCGCAGGAATCCTACCTGGTGCGTAGCTTCGGTTCACCCTAACTCAGAGGGCTCAGTAGGTGTGGCAACCTCTGTGCGCATGTCTAGGAATGGTTTCGGTGGGAGCTTGGTATTTAAGCAGTCCGCGTGACTCACCTCCTCTCCACTCGAATCCTGCCTGGTGCGTAGCTTTGGTTCACCCTGACCAAGAGGGCTCGGCCATAGGCTAAACATAATGACTAAAACCCGAAAGGGAACTAGCCATGTTTTTGCTAAAAAAAAGAAGAAGAACAAAACAACAAATCCCAGTTTTAAAATTCTCAAAACTTTATTTTGAATTTGAGAAAACCATCTTTATAAAATTTTCTGAAAATTTTCTGATTTGTGAAATTACAAAAATGCCCCTAGTGGCAAAATTACCAAAATGCTCTTGATTTACAAAATATGAACCTACCTAACAGTTTTGCCAAAATTTCCTTATTTTATAAGTGTTCACAAACCCTAATTTGCAAACTATCAAAAATACCTTGATTTTGAAAAAATTTCAAAATTGCCCCTAACTTACAAAATGACCAAAATGACCCCGGTTTCCGAAATTTTTGCAAACATCACCATTTGAAAAGGGAAACTCTCAAAAAAAAAAAAGAACCCTCAAAGTTTTACAACTTTTGAAATATCCCTAACTTATTAAATTTTACAAATTTACCCTGGTTTTTGGAAAATTATCGAAATACCCCCGAGGTCAAAAATTTCCGAAATACCCCTGGATTTCAAAATTTTTCCAAAATTACCCTGGGACTTTAAAATTACCAAAATATTTTTGACAAAATCATCAAGGAACTTTTTATCTTGAAAAATTACGAAAATACCCCTGTAGGACAAAATTACGGAAATACCCCTAGGTAGTGGAAACACAATAACGATGAAAATTACAACGTTTCTCTGAATGAACGAAAGTTCATGCTTGTTTGATGGATGAATGAATGAATGGAAAGACTGTATGCTTGTGTGAATACGAAAGAACCACTCCTAAAACTCTTGTCATAAAACTTCTTCGCGAGTAAATAAGTGGAACAATGACTAATTCATAAAACTTCTTAATCAGATCTCGACGTTAGAAAATGAGTTCTAGAGGATGTGGTCGTCGTGGAAGAGGTAGAGAAAGAATGACTAGGTCGGAACCCGTTAGATCGGGTCAAGGATCAGATAATGAAGTACCACCGCCACCACCACCCCCACCCCCAGCTGTTAATGTTGAGCAGCAGGCTCAGACGGGGGAAGATACTGTGTCGCAGGCTGTGCTGCGAGTTTTGGAATTGGTGGCTGGTGCGGGTGGAAATTCGGGAACACGTAAGTCTGTGCCTGAACAGCTCCGAGCTAATGGAGCCGAGGTGTTTCGTGGAGTGTCTGGAGTAGCACCCAGTACAGCTGAGTACTGGTTGGAAGCAACGGAGCGCATCATGGATGAGCTTGATCTGACCCCTGAGGAAAAGTTAAAGGGAATGGTGGCATTGTTACGCGATGAAGCGTATCAATGGTGGTTAACTGTGCGGGATGGTGCCACGGCTGAGGATCTGACCTGGGAGTACGTTAAGGAAGCGTACCAAAAGAAGTATGTGGGAACCAGGTACACTGATGAGCAACGGAAAGCTTTTCTGGGGCTGGTCCAAGGAAACAAGTCTGTTGCAGAATATGAAGCGGAATTCCTGAGGTTGAGCCGGTACGCTCGAGGTGTCGTGGCGACTGAGCATGAGCGCTGTGTCCGTTTTGAGGACGGGCTAAGGGATGATCTGAGATTGTTGATAGCACCGCATCAAGAGCGGGAATTTTCTGCGTTAGTGGAAAAGGCTAAAGTGGCTGAAGGAATTAAGGATTTTGCAAGGCAGAACACTGATCGGAATAGGCCAGAAAGAGGTTTTGGATCGTCTGGCTCATCTGGGAATAAGAGGCCTAGAGTTGATGGGCCGCGAGGTTAGCAAGTTGGTCCAGAAGGGCGGTATCGACCTTGTGATGTGTGTGGAAAGACGCATTTGGGAGAGTGTTGGAGGAAAACAGGAGGATGTTTTAGGTGTGGGTCCAAGAACCATGTGGTCAAGGAATGTCCTAAGAACTTAGATGAAAGCCAACCGGCAACTCAGAATGTTAGTCAGACGGGTAGAGGAGGACAGCAGCCTCAGCAAGGTCGTGGACCGAACCATGGAGGAAATGGTTCGGGCCGTGGACGTGAAGCACCAAGAAGAGGTGCTGAAGGTGCAGACGCGAGGCAACCAAGGTTGGTTTATGCAGTTGGCCGTCGCGAGGAGGAAGATGTGCCAGATGTGACAACGGATACGTTCCTCATTTCTAGAATACCCTTAATTGCTTTGCTTGTTATAGGGTTAGCTTATTCTTGTATTGCTGGTGAAGTGACTGAAACTTTGGATGTGAACCTAGAGAATGTGCCTAGAAAGTATGATAGTTCTTTAGGATCAGAGTGCGCAGCAATAGCGTAGTGGGGTGAGTTAGACCGTACGATTATTCGTTAGTAAGTAATTTCGAGGACGAAATTATTCTAAGGGGGGTAGAACTGTAACATCCTGGAAAGGGCCTATGCATTTTCAGTCTAACTGTACGAAATGACAAGTCTTAAGCACTATGAATAAATTTTTGATATTTTTGGAAACTCAGAAATGTATGAAAATGAATTGGAAATGAACATTTTTGGAAACTAGGAAATGTAAGGAAATGATTCAAAAATGGAAAGTGAACATTTCTGGAAACTTGGAAATGTAAGAAAATGGCAAGTTTACAGAGCCGATCGAAAATTTTAGGAAATTTGGAAATGACCTAGAAATGTCAAATTTTAAAGTTTAAAATAGGAAATTAGGGCAAGGAGGCCTTAAAAGAAAAAGTTGGAGAAATTTGACACACAAACAGGCTTGGAAAAGTGGCCTGAAGATATCATTTAGGGCCTCTAGAAATGGCGCCACATGCAAGGGTGTTGGGCCTGAGTTCAAGTCACTTGGGAAGCAAATAAAAAAAGTTTTATTTTTGTTTCCAGAAGCACAAGGAGTGGACGGCAAGGCATCTAGAAAAAAAGAGGTTTATCCTCTTTAAAATTCGGCTATTAAGTGATAAATAAGGGATTTTTTTAGATTTTTAAATTGGATTATTTAGAAGAGATAAATACTGGATTAAATCCTTTTATTTATCATATTAAAAAGATAAAGTTATCAGATAGAGGAGTGGTGGCCAAGTAAGGGACTCCTTAGCTGATAATTTTGCCTATAAAAGGAAGGAATGAGGGCTACTCATCAGTCTGTTTCTTTCTCTGCTCTGCCGAAAATTTCCTGGCAAACTCTCTCTGCCGAATTTTCTTCTCCTCTTTTCTTCTTCTTTTCTCTTCTACTGTCAAGCCGAAACCTCTTTGATTCCTGTTTAAGTCTCCATAGCCGAATCTCTGTGGCTTCAATCAAGGGTGCCGTCGACTGTGGTGATAAGGTAAGAATAATGGATTCTTGTTGTTTATTCTCTTTCAACCAAGATTTGGGAACTGATTCTTTTGGTTGTCTTTTGGCCGAATATTAAAGGAGGAATTCTGGGATTTCAGATCTAAGGATTTAAGGTAAGAAAAGCATGGTTTAGGCCAGAGGCCAATTGATTTAAGATTATTAAGTGATATGGAAATCAGATCTAACATATGTGTGTAGGGATTTCAACATCTCCATAGCCAAGGGTTACTTTTCGGGATTTGAAATCACAAGGTATGTGTTTAAGATATTCGGCCAAGGCTATTTTAAATATTTAGATTTATTATCAGAAGCCGAAAACTAACCTGTGGAGTAATATAGTGTTTAGCCGAATTCACAAGGGAGGAATACAAAGATCCGGCCCTTGATTCTTAAAATCAATTCAGTTACAAGGTAAGTAATACAAATCCTAGTTGTATTTGGAAAAATGGCCGAATGGTCTTTTAAATAGTAAGTGATTAACTTATGTAGGATTTGAGATCTAAATTTGTAATCGGTTCTCTTCGGGATTTTTGAGGACTTCATTAAGCGAATCAGGTGTGTACTCCACACTACTTTGTAATATGAATTATGGTTGCATGTATTAAAATATATGTTAATGAAAATATGAGCATGGCTAAGGTACCATGTTAAGGTACTAAGTACTCAGGTACGTTTCCTACTTCTACTAGGAATATGAAATATGTTATTCATAACATGAGAATATGATAAGAATGTGAACTATGGTATATTATGCATATTAATGTTTATGGGGCATATGGTTTTATATTGAAAGGGGAAGTGAAAAGTGGTGATTTAAGACCACAGTAATCTGAAAAGTGGTGACTTACGACCACAGTAATCTGAAAAGTGGTGATCTAAAACCACAGTAATCTGAAAAGTGGTTTCCTAAAACCACAGATGTGGAGCCTTAAGCCCGCAAATTGGTGTGTAACGGAAGGAGGGTCGACTTAGTAGTCCCCACGGTGTGTTTGGCAGGTACGGGGGTGTGTAGCGGATGGACAATTAGGTTTGGGTTTGGGAATGCATCATAACTTGTATTTTATGATTGAATGTATTGTATGCCTGATTCTATTACGATTTAGTGCCACGTACACATTGAGTCTGGTTGACTCACCCCGTTGGGGAAATATTTTTTTCAGGTGATGAGCAGTAATGGACCGGGTCGGCAGGAGCTAAAGGTGGCCATGCATCGCAAGGAGAAATTTAAAGACTTGGGCTTTTATTTTACTCAGTACTTAAATTTTATTTTGGGTTTTGATTGATGTAATAAGGCCATGAGGCCCAAGTAGGATTTCTTTATTTCTGTTTAAACTTTTAATTTACTATGTTACGAACTATTTTTGATTAAAGTTCAACTTAAGAATTATTTATTTAAAAATAAACCCTAAACTGTTTTGTCATCGTAATTAAATGATTTCTAAGTAAATAAGTGGGTTTCGATCTAAGCCCAACCCAAAACAATATTTTTCAAAAAATTACACAAATTTTCTCTAAGTAACAAAGAACTTTGAAACCGATTTTCTTAAGGAACATACCAGATCCGGTTCAGGCTCGTGGGCCGGGTGTGGGGTGTTTCAGAGTGAGCAATTAGACTTGATCATAGGTCGGGCCGAACCAATGAAAAATTTTAGGTTATTTTTTTAGGCCCGAACTTGGCCCAGATAAAAAAGCTAAACTCGAGCTTGATTCGGCCCGACCTGCCCATATTATTATTTATATAAAAACAAATTTAAAAAAATATAATGCACCAAATGCACTAAAAAAACATTAAAACAAATGTTTCTCAACAAATTGAAAATGCATTAAAAACAATCTTTATGCTTAAGTAACACTAAGATAGTTGCAACTTAGTAAGCAAATGCCTCTAACATAGTAACAAAATTAATAATAAAACAAGAGTTATACAATATCTAAATAATAACAACAAAATAGTAGTAATATAATGGTAAAATGACAACAAAACAATATTAAAATAACAACAAACAACAACAAAATAACAGTGAAATTTTTTTTTAGGCAAATTCAGGTTGGGCCAAGCCTGGACATAAAAAGTTTTAGGAGGCTTGACCTGTTTAAAAAATAGGTCTTATTTTTTGTCCAAACCTATTTTTCGATCCTATTTTCTTACTCACACTCTTTCACTTTTCAAACCAACCTTTAGACCTGAACAGATCAACGAATAAGAAGTATCAGCAACCACCTTCGTCACTTAGAATTGAACTCCAAAGTTTTCAAAACTAATAAAATTAAGATGACTTACAACTGCAAATATTTATTTATTTATTAAAACGATTTTAAATCCACCTTGGGTAAGAGAACATTACCATAAGAAAGTTTTTAGACTGATGATGTTTTAAAAATATAAAACAACATTGCATCGAAAGTTATCAAATTTTCTTTAGAAATATGCTTCATATAACCTTTGGTATATGAACTTTAGATTCTTTTTCTTTTAATTTGATATTTAAGTTTTTTTTTTTATTTGATTTGATACTTAAACATAGTAATTTTTCTTAATTTAGTATTTAAAATTTTTTTAGGTCAACTTGCTACCTAAACTTAATATTATTTTCTAATTTGATACCCAATTTTTTTATTATCTAATTTAGTATCTAAACTTGTCAGATATATACAAATGCACTCCACTATACTAACAATGTTGTTTTTTTTATGAGGTAGCAAAAATAATTAATGTATGACCGACATGTGACAGATGATATGAAATTTCTTTTTGCATGTTAAATATTCCATTATTGTTAGTTTAATTATTTAATTTAACATAATGAATTATTATTTTTTTTGGTTTTTGAAATTCTTGTTTTCTTCTTCAATACCCATTTGTTATGAAAAATTGAACATATTGTTCATCGAAATAGAGGAAACTTCAAATAAAAGTAATCATTCCAGCCATTACATTCCATGGAATCTATCACATGTTATTCATACATTAGCTATTTCGGTCCCCTTAAAATTCGGGATAATTTGTATAATATTTGACAAATTTAGGTACCAATTTGAACAAAAAAAATTTAGGTGCCAAATTAGAAGAAAGTGTCAAGTTTAGGTGCCAAATTAAACACCAAAAAAGCTTAGCTACCAAAATAGGAAAAATTGTCAAATTTAAGTACCAAATTGGACAAAAAAAACTTAGGTACCATATTAGAAAAAAAAAAATGCCAAAATTAGATACTAAATATTATATTAAGCCTTAGAAATATAATAATTCCAATGGGCGTCTACTTTTTTGAATAACCACAAGTGTTATTATCCGTTTTATAGTTTGATATTCATCATGTTTGGGTTGGAATCTCTGAATAGTTATGGCTCTAAGATTTAAACTCAGTACAAATACTTCAAAAAATTCATTCCACTTTTTTTAACTAGCTAATTTTAGAAAGATTAAAATATGTCTTAAGTTCTTATATTATTTGTGAATTTAGAATTTAGTCTTATACTTTTATTCATAGGAATTCAGTCCCTCTACTTTTGAGATTTAAAAATTTAAGTCCAATTGTTAACACTGTTAAAATTATTTTGTTAAATTTAGGTTCATTATAACGTCACTATTTTAGTTGCTTTGCTATCAAGTGAGTATTTTTTAAAAAAAAATGTCACACCAACCAATTTAACAAAAACAAAAATAACAATGTTGACAAATTGACCTGAATTTTGAAATCTTTTTTTTTTTTGAATATTAATCTCATTATAGGTTCTTATCATATATGCTCTTTTTAATACAATGTCTAGAATATCTATAGCCCCTCTCCAACCCTTAAATAGGAGGATAATGTGCTTCAACGCACTCGAACCCACGTCTTCTTATACTGGCAATAATGTCGATGCTAAACGAGCTAAGACTCAATCAGCCTGAATTTTGAAATCTTAAAAGCAAAGGAATTAAATTGCTAGAAATAAAAGTACAAAATAAAACTTTTTGCGAGTGGGTTATATAAGTTAGGCAAGTGCCCTTAGGCATAAATACTAATTTCACATTAATTTTGTACAAAAAGGTTACAAGCTTTTATGTCCTTTACCAAATTTTTATTGATTTTAAATCACTTTAACGATAGCTGTGTGTGTGACCTTGAGCTTTGCCTAAGTCTACAAGAGAAAGGATTGTAAAATAGTGATGACACATCATCTCTTTTTCAATTATTTAATGACATGTCAGTATATTTTTCCATATCATTGATAGTGTTGAAACCATTTTTTATTTTTTTTGAAAAAAACAAGGATCGACTTTAAAAACGAAAATAGAGTCGCTACCAATCTTTTTTCGAGGTGTGATCGGGTCACCTTGAAATTGATCATTTTAATAAAAAAACATTTTGATTTATTAAAATAATGATTTTGGTCTACGAAATTCGAGAAAACGGGTTCGGGAGTCGGTTACGCACGAGGAAGGATTAACACCCTCGTAACGCCCAAAATTGGTACCTAATTGATTAATTAATGCCTTAATGTCAAAAATTTGAGAAGATTTTAAAATACGATCCTTTTTATTTAAAAAAAATGTTTGAATAAATTGAAATGGATGTTAAGACCCTTTTGTCCCGAAGTAATAAAATATCACATCCAGTACGTTAGGACACGGCATTTTAAATCCTCGAAATTAAGCTTATCTTTTGATTTTCAAAACTCATGCATTTAAATTTTAGAAGGATATTCGGTTATTTGGGTCAAGTGAAAAAATCGGAACCCAGTAAGTTAGGGCACAATTTCTCAAAATTCCAAACATAGAATATTGTCTATACTTTTTTTAGAAATCCTTACCTCAAGATAATAAGACGTCATATCCAATGAGTTAGGCCACAACTCCTCGAATTCCCGAGAATAATTTTTTATTTGAAACTCATATGTTTTGATTTGAAATGGGTGCTCAATTATTTAGATTCAACGAGGAAAATTGGAACCCGATAAGTTAGGGCACAATCTTCTCGAAGCTCCCAAATACGAGCATTTGGGGGAAAATTATTGCAATATTAAAACAACGTATAAATAAAAACTTTGAAACAACAATATTAAAATACAAATAAACAATTTATAAAACACATAATGGCAGTTATTTAAATACTAACATCAATAATCAAAGACCAAATAAGTTATACACAAAACATCTTAAAAATAAATGGCATATAAAATAGATAATTATATATGAAAATTTGCAATTGATAATATACGGGGAAAAAATTAAAGAAAATAATCAAACAATTTAAAATGGATGATTTATAAAACGAGTTTTTTTTAATAAACAACATGTGTGACATTAAAAACAAATAAAGTATATAATTAATGGAAGAAAATAAAAGAATGATAAGAACGGTTAAATGAATGAACAATATGTAAATAAGAAAGTTGACGAATAAATAAATGAATAAAAATAAAAAGAATAATTAATGATTAAACAATTAAATGGATAAATAAAAAAAAAGTAAAAAAAGGCCTAAGTCAACCTAATTCTCAGAATATGAGGATTCAACGAAATTCCACCACCTAAATCCAACTCAAACGAGAGCAACTAAAATAGAAACGACGATGAACAAATAATAAAATAAAAACAAGCCCTAGAAAATAAGAACGTAAGAGAGAGAGAGAGAGATTTGTGTGGATGCTCTCAAAAATTTTTATTGCTCAAAACTCCAGTCCTTTACAATGAAGGGAGAGACCTCTATTTATAGTTGAGCCTCCCCAAATCCAACGGTACAGATCAATTATATCAATGGCTAAGATTAAAAGGTATCTACAAATTAAATCTCTAAGATTACAAAATCATATCTTCTAAGATTGCATACCATATCTTCTAGGATTGCATATCATATCTAAGATTGCATATCATATATTCTAGGATTGCATATCATATCTAAGATTTGCATATCATATCTAAGATTGCATATCCTTGAAGATTGTGTTTCCATATACGTCAAGCTTGTAGATGGACCTTGTCGAAACCATTTTTTTATTAGGTTTAAAAAGAACGGGAATTGACTTTAAAAAGAAAATGGAGTCGCCACCAATCCTTTTTGTTTAGGTGTGATTGGATCACCTATAAAACATTTTATTTTATTTTAAAAGAAATTAATTTTGGTCTTCGAATTCCAAGAAAAATGGGTTCGGGAGTTAGTTACGCATGAGGAAGGGTTAGCACCCTCGCAACGCCCAAAATTTGGTACCTAATTGATTAATTAATGTCCTAATGCCAAAAATTTGAAATTATTTTAAAATGCAATTCCATTTTTAAAAATTTTAAATAACCCGAATTGGATATTGAGATTCTCTTGTTCCAAAGGATTAAAATATCACATCCAGCACGTTAGGATACGACATCTCAAACTCTCGATGCCAAGATCATATCATGATTCTCAAAACTCATGCATTGAAAATATCAAAAGGATATTTGGTTATTTGGTCAAACGAAAAACCGAAACCCAACATGTTAGGGCACAATTTCTCGAATTTCCAAACACGAAATATTACCTTTTTTTTAATTTAAGAAAACATGGATGAAATTCTGAAAGGATATTTGGTTATTCGGCCAAATGAAAAATTGAAACCCAACACGTTAGGGCACGATTTTTCGAATTTTAGAACGCGAAGTGTATGCTTATTTCAAAACGAAAATTTTAATGCATCTAATAAAATGTGATATGATCGTAATAAAGATGGAAGATTGAATCATAGTACACATGCATAATAGAATAAAAACAAGGGTAACAATGTAAATAACATAAATAAAAGCAAAAATAATATACAATAAAATAAAATTTACAACCAACACTCTATATGAAATAATGGGAAGAAGAATAAATAAATAAAAGAAAATAATAAACAAAAATAAAAGCTAATGATAAATCAATAAACAAAAATAAGTATTATGTACAATAGTTTGAAGATAATAAAATAATAATAGCAATAACAAAAATGCAATAATAATAATAAATTATAATGAAAATATGTTAATAAGCAAATAATAATAGTAAAAATGAAAAATAATAATAATAATAATAATAATAATAATAATAATAATAATAATAATAATAGGGAAAGTAATAATAATAGTGAGTATAGTAATGGTAATAATAATATATAAAATAATAATAAAAATAATAATATTGTAAATAAAAAAATAGTAATAGTAATAACAATAAGATTAATAATAAAAATAATAACAGAAATATTAATAATAATAATAACAATATCAATATTAAAATAATGATAAAAATAGCAAAATTAACAAAAGAAAATAAAAAGGGACTAAATCGGAATAAGAATAAAATTTAAAGCCCAAATTGTAATAAATCTAGACAAAATAGGACCAAAATCGAACGCGCTTCAATCATCGAGGACCTATGCGGAAAATAACCCCAAAACTGGACACGTGTCTACTTCTCAGAGCATCAGTGGGTTGGGGACCTGATTGAAATGTGCCACAAATTTTATGGCCAAATTTAAAAAATAATAAAAGAAGAAAGAGGACTACATCGTAACAGACCAAAAAGGTGGAAGGGCCAGGGTTGTAATAGACCCTTCCGCAAAAAGACGCGGATCCTGTGGGCATTCGAGTCGGGTCAATCGGTTCACCTTGAAACGGCGCCGTTTTGGCACTTAAATGACCAAGGCAAAACGACGTCGTTTTGCTTATGCTATAAATAATAAAAACCTTTTAAAAAAAATCATTTTTACCCCATTCTAAAAAAAACTTAGATTTCTCTCAAAATACTCTCTCCCTTTATCCCCTCCGGCCGAATTCCGGCCAAGGTACCGGCTTCGGACCATCGCCGGCCACCGTCGTTGGCCACCGTGCACGGTGGTCGGAATTCCTAAAAGGTGAAAATTCTTGTTTTTTTTTCTAATATATATGTATATGTATACTGTTTAAAAAAATAAAGAAAATATATGTATAATGTTTGTATATTCGAAAGAGGAGAATAAAGAGGGAAAAAAAGAAAAGGAAGAGAGTAAAAAAAAGTGAACACAGATCTTATAAATCCGATTTTTGAATTAGGTTTTGTACTCAAATTTTCTGTTTTTTTTTTATTTTCAAAAAAATCCCCTTTACATTGTTTTTGTTTCTATGCTTTTATAGCCGAATACATATTGTTGCTACTGCTTTTTGTTTGCCTTTTTCTTTTTCGTCTTTGCTTCTGTTGCTTTCTCTATTTTTGCATGTTGTTGCTTCATTCGCAGGTACGGAAGCGTGGTGGAGCAGGTGGAGGAGCCAGGCCTTGGGCATGTAAGAGTATGCCCAAAGATCAATCATGAGATGGTTGTAATAACATACTTAATTTACCATGTTTATTAATATAAAGCGTTGTCATTATTATTTCAGTTTTTCTTTCTCTGTGTATAAATAAACTGTTTTATAATAATGTCCTGAGAATAATATGATTATTCTTAAAAGATCCTTAGTCGAGTATTATTGTTGACTAGGACAACAATAATGCATTAAGACTAACATGTAGTTGATTGATGATAAAGAGTTGTCATTGATATGGAGTGTCAAAATCAATGCATGAATATGTGTGTTAGAGAACAACATATTGGATTGACCCGCTATGAGTATGTTTCTTGGATTATTATGTAATTGTCACAACATTACTCATAGTGATTAATATGTACATGATCCTCAGACTTGAGATCATTATTATCCCAGCATCGTGAGTTGTATATTTTGATACAGTCAAACGTACACCGTAACAGGTTGTTCTATAAAGGCTGATGTTGGATATACCACAATCTATGTAGAGGGATATGGTTGATCAATAAAGGATAAGTCCCTCCTACATAATAGGAGTAATATCTTAGGCCACTTGATTAAGTGAGACTAGAAATGCATGGCCATGCTCAAATAAGTTGATATGAGATGTCATACTAATTTGTATATCATAGTCTACTCAAGATATCAAGAAACATGGGATGGACTATGCAAGTGTGACTATCCCATGACTTGTATCCATTCCAGAGATAAAGGACTTAAGGATTAATGCATGAAAGGTTAATCACAAAAGGTTATGTCGAATCATGATTTCTTGTAACTTAGTTAGCAATGATGCATTGCTAGATGCCACTCATTGTCTGTGACAATAGAATCGTTCTAGTATTACTGCTAACGTTGCAAGAACCTACAGGGTCACACCCTATGGTTGAAATGAACGGAATAAAATATAGTTGGTATTGTGTTTGGTTGTGACATAAATTAATTTAATTAAAGAATTAATTTAATTGGGCAATCAAATATGGAACATATTATATGTACAAGGATGTTGTACACATAATGATAACATAATTTTATTAATATATGAATTTGATTCATATATAAATTTAAATAAATATAGTTTACCGAAATCCTTATTATAATTAATGTAATTATAAATTTTGGATATAATTAATGTAATTATAATTTTCAGTTAAAAACTTTATTGTATTTATTTAATATTATAAAAGGCCCAATTAAAAGGATACCAATTATAAAAGGCCCAATGAAAAAGACACCCATTATAAAAGGTATTAAAAGGAGACAAAGCAAAGAAGAAAAACCCTAAGTGATTGCTTGTTAGGTCTAGCAGCTGTCAATCAAATAAACCTCCAAAACAGTTTTGGAGATTTCTTCCGTTCATAGTCAAACTGGGTGGATTGCGTAGAGGCCGACATCGGAAAAGGTTGTGACTTGATTCGACAGTAGATCAAAACTCTTGTTGCCAAGGCGTCGCTGTCTACTCAGATTGAAGTTTTGGTAATTTCGAAACCTTTATTTCACCCTGATTCGTTCCTCACACATGGATTCATGGTTTGGATCGCCGGATCTAATTTTATTTTGCTGCGCCATGGGGTACCGGCGTTCCAATAGTGGTATCAAAGCCACTTGTGTGATACAAACTCGGGTTTAAATACTTGGGTGATGCAATTGTATGAGATGCATGTTTTGATCTTATTGTATTTTCGATTGTTTAAATCGTTTAAGCATAACCTGATAACTGTTCCTTTCGGTAATTGATTAAATGTTAATCATGGTGTTGTGGCCTATTCGATTTTATGTTATTACTGTTAACTATTAACAAATCTGTAATAATGCGACGGTGGTATTTATAGTTTCCAGTAAGTGTTAACTGGCTAGTGGAACAAGGGTTGTTCCGATATGAAACCTCAAGGATTAAAATCCTAAAAACACGATTTTGTTGATAAAAGTTATCAAATCGTGAGGTTTCATTTGACTGGGGTATGCGATTCGTACCGCTCCGGGGATGGGGATTTGAGGACTGCTCCGGCCGCGGGCCTTCTGCCCGCTTCCTTCGACCGCCTCAGACCCCCACAAAAGTTTTGTTAATAAAAGAAATTTATAAACTTGATGGGCCACAAAAGGTTGAAAGGATATTTTATAATTCACCTTAGCAAAAAACATTGAATTATGTATGCTATTTTTGACATGCACGGTGTTTGAAACGCATAGTTATAGCCCAATGACCCATTCGATAAAAGGTTGTATTTTTTTTATAAATAAGGCCTGCGTGTCGTGCCTTACTACTATTCTCTTGTATTTCTCTTCTCATCTTATTCCCTCGTATGTAAAACAAGTTTCTGCATATTGTAATTTGCAAGAGTTGCTGTGGGCCAAACGAGAAGGAAGGTGGGACAATGATTGTGGATTGATAGCTTGTGAAATGGCTTACACCTTTAGGTTTCTTTTTGGTTTTCCCATTGGCTTGGGTTGAACCACCTTAGTTTATGGGCTATAACTATTGCATTTATTTATTGCTTTATTTATTCATGTATGAGATGCTATGGATGTCTAAAGCATGCCAATTATATATATTAAAACTTGATGATAATAAACCTTATTAATTGATGAGATCGATTAGAAGACTAAATGGGCTAAAGTAGACCATAATTGGTGAGATGCAACAACCTTAATAAAATCCCTCTATTAAAATATTAAGTCAACATGGCCTTCCAATTTTGCCCTCGTTAAGGCCTCGATCAATACTATGTAGGTTCTGCCAAAGCGAAGTACTAGTATTTATCTTGGTTAAACGTGAAGAATAAACAAGTGATATTCGCTGGTTGAAAAAATGGTTAATGACTTAACTAGGTTACTCTAATAGGATTAGAAACCTAGAGGCAAGTAAATTGGATAAATCATAAGATGATTAGAACAAGAGTTGTTCACCAAATATTAGGAGTTACATATGATGTAATTAGCAAATGTTGCTTACCTAAATAACCATAATCTTAAGAGTAAAGCCAAAACTGACTTAAGAGGTGGTGAAATATGGATCCTTAACCTACTAGAAATACTTTTGAGAAAGTTTTTCCGAAATTAATATACGAGGGTTATTAATTTTGAAATAAAATAGTGGGAATATCATTTAATAAAGTATTTTTAATGATTGATATAAAATTGGTAAATTTACTCACATGCATATTTAATTGTTGTAGATATATTATGGCTGCAAACACTAGCACACTCTCATTGCGATCGGTCCTTGAGAAGGACAAATTGAATGGTTTGAATTTTCTTGATTGGTTCCGTAACTTGAGGATTGTCCTTAAACAAGAACGGAAATTATATGTCATTGAACAACCACTTCCTAATGAACCAGCCGCTAATGCCTCGAGGACTGATAGAGATGCTTACAAGAAGTATCTCGATGACATGATAGATGTTGGATGTCTTATGCTTGCCACTATGAATCTTGAACTTCAGAAGCAACATGAGGACATGGTTGCTTATGATATGATCGAGCACCTGAAAGAACTTTATCAGGGGCAAGCACGGTAAGAGAGGTTTGATATCTCTAAGGCATTATTCCAATGTAAGTTGGCTGAAGGAAGCCCAGTAGGACCTCATGTCCTTAAGATGATTGGCTATATTGAAAGCCTGTCTAAGCTTGGGTTTCCATTGAGCCAAGAGTTGGCCACTAATGTTATTTTACAATCGTTGCCGGATAGCTACAGCCAATTTGTCCTCAATTTCAATATGAATGAAATTGACAAGACTCTATCACAATTGCTCAGTATGTTACGAACTGCTGAAGGCAACTTGAAAAAGGTTGGACCCAAGCCCATACTGATGGTCCGTAATAACAAGGGCAAGGGAAAGGCCAAAGTTCAAACAAAGCTCAAGGGCAAAGGAAAGCCCAAATTTGGAAAAGGAAAGGCTGCACTGAAACCTAAAGGTGGGGTGTCTAAGGAAGGAAACAGTTTTCATTGTGGTGTGACTGGACATTCGAAACGGAACTGCCCTGTCTATCTTGAAGAAGTTAAGAAGGCTAAAGCAAGCGGAATGTCTGCTTCAGGTATTTATGTTATTGATATTAATTTATCAACTACTACTTCTTGGGTATTAGATACTGGTTGTGGTTCTCATATTTGTACTTCTGTACAGGGACTTCAAAGGAGTAGGACTTTGGCTAGAGGAGATGTGGACCTACGAGTTGGAAATGGAGCAAAAGTTGCTGCATTAGCTGTGGGAACATATACTTTATCTTTGCCTAGTGGACTTGCTTTATGTTTAGAGGATTGTTATTTTGTGCCCAGTTTGACTAAAAACATTATTTCAATTTCTTGTTTAGACAAAATTGGTTTTGAGATAATTATTAAGAATAATTGTTGTTCATTTTATCTCAATAATGTTTTCTATGGTTCAGCACAATTGATTAATGGCCTCTATATTTTAGATCAAACGAATCCCATTTACAACATAAATACTAAAAGATCTAAAATAAATGACTCAAATCAAACTTATCTTTGGCATTGTCGTTTGGGCCACATAAGTGAAACTGAGATCCAAACTCCATAAAGATGGTCTCTTGACTTCATTTGTTTTTGAACAATTTGAAGTATGTGAATCTTGCTTATTGGGAAAAATGACTAAATCTCCTTTTACTGGGAAAAGTGAACGAGCTAGTGATTTATTGGACCTAATACATTCTGATGTATGTGGACCAATAAATACACAGGCCAAAGGTGGATTTCACTACTTCATTACTTTCACTGATGATTTCAGTAGATATGGGTATGTTTATCTCATGCGCCATAAGTCTGAGTCCCTTGAAAAGTTCAAGGAATTCAAAAGTGAAGTACAAAATCAACTAGGCAAAACTATCAAGTCACTTCGATCTGATCGAGGTGGAGAGTATTTGAGCCTAGAGTTTGATGATCTTTTGAAAGAATGTGGGATTGCCTCACAACTTACTCCTCCTGGTACTCCTCAATGGAATAGAGTATCTGAGAGAAGAAATCGAACTTTGTTAGACATGGTTCGATCCATGATGAGTCATGCTGATCTACCGACTTCCTTTTGGGGACATGCACTTGAGACAGCTGCTTTCACACTAAATCGTGTTCCATCTAAATTGGTTCAAAAGACGCCATATGAGATGTGGACTGGGAAACGTCCTAGTATGTCTTTTATGAAAATTTGCGGCTGTGAAGCTTATGTTAAACGTCAGACGTCTACTAAGCTTGAACCCAGATCTGAAAGGTGTATTTTTGTGGGGTATCCAAAAGAAACCAAAGGATATTATTTCTTTAATCCCACTAAGAACAAAACATTTGTTGCTCGGACTGGTGTCTTCCTAGAGAGAGAATTTACTTCTAAAAAAGGAAGTGGGAGAAAGATTGGACTTGAAGAAATTTGAGAATCACAAGATACCACTGAACCAGAGATTGAACAACAACAAATTCCACAAGAAATTGAGGAACAAACAACTGCTGTAGAAACACAACCACCGCGCAGATCTTTAAGAGAACGCCGTGCACATGAGAGATATGGATTTCTCATTACAACGCATGGTGACGTTCTTCTTATAGATCAAGATGAGCCTAGGACTTATCAAGAAGCGTGACGAGCCCAGACTCTAAGAAATGGCTTGAGGCCATGAGATCTGAGATGGATTCCATGTATGAAAACCAAGTATGGACTTTGATTGACCCACCCGAAGGGTTTAAACCTATAGGGTGCAAATGGGTTTTCAAAAAGAAAACAGACATGGATGGTAATGTACAAACATACAAAGGGCGATTAGTCACTAAAGGTTTTCGCCAAATTCATGGTGTTGACTATGATGAAACCTTTTCTCCTGTAGCTATGTTTAAATCCATCAGGATCTTGCTCGCCATAGCTGCATTTCATGATTATGAAATCTGGCAGATGGACGTCAAAACAGCTTTCCTTAACAGGAAACTTGAAGAGGATATGTATATGACACAACCTGAAGGTTTTGTAAATCCAAAGGATGCTAGAAAGATATGTAAGCTACAAAGATCCATTTATGGATTAAAGCAAGCTTCTCGAAGTTGGAATCTTCGTTTTAATGATGCAATCAAATAGTTTGGTTTTATCAAACATGAAGATGAACCATGTGTTTACAAGAAAGTTAATGGGAGCACTATCACATTCTTGGTACTATATGTGGATGACATACTTATCATGGGAAATGACATACCTACCTTGCAGTCTATTAAGACTTGGTTAAGAAGTTGTTTTTCTATGAAGGACTTGGGCGAAGCCACTTATATCTTAGGAGTCAAGATCTATAGAGATAGATCAAGACGACTACTAGGTCTAAGCCAAAGTACATATATAAATAAAGTACTGAAAAGGTTCAGTATGGAAGAATCTAAAAGAGGATTCCTACCTATGAGACATGGTATTTCACTCTCGAAGGAAATGTGTCCTTAAACTCCACAAGAGAGAGAACGTATGAGTAAAAGTCCATATGCTTTCGCTATTGGATCTATCATGTATGCTATGTTATGTACCCGTCCAGATGTCTCGTATGCCTTAAGTATGACGAGCAGGTATCAAGTAGATCCCGGTGAAGGTCACTGGACCACAGTCAAGAGTATCCTTAAGTACTTAAGAAGAACTAAGGATACGTTCCTATTATATGGAGGTGAGGAAGGGTTAAGTCTAAAAGGTTACACTGATGCCAGCTTCCAAACCGACAAGGACGATTCTCGATCCCAATCAGGTTTTGTGTTTTGCCTTAATGGTGATGCTGTGAGCTGGAAGAGTTCAAAGCAAAGTACAGTAGTCGATTCTACAACAGAGGCTGAGTATATTGCAGCCAGTGAGGCAGCAAAGGAAGCGGTTTGGATCAAGAAGTTCATTACTGGACTAGGGGTTGTGCCTAGCATATCAGATGCTATAGAACTCTGATGTGATAACAATGGAGCTATTGCACAAGCTAAAGAACCCAGATCTCACCAGCGATCCAAACATATACTTAGACGCTACCATCTTATTCGAGAGATTATCGATCGAGGGGATGCAGAGATATGCAGAGTACCTTCAGATGATAACATTGCTGATCCCCTGACCAAGCCTCTGACACAGCAGAAGCATGATCGTCACACTAAGTCACTTGGTATTAGATATATGAGTGATTGGTCTTAGTGCTAGTGGGAGATTGTAAGAGTATGCCCAAAGATCAATCATGAGATGGTTGTAATAACATACTTAATTTACCATGTTTATTAATATAAAGCGTTGTCATTATTATTTTAGTTTTTCTTTCTGTGTGTATAGATAAACTGTTTTATAATAATGTCCTGAGAATAATATGATTATTCTTAAAAGATCCTTAGTCGAGTATTATTGTTGACTAGGACAACAATAATGCATTAAGACTAACATGTAGTTGATTGATGATAAAGAGTTGTCATTGATATGGAGTGTCAAAATCAATGCATGACTATGTGTGTTAGAGAACAACATATTGGATTGACCCGCTATGAGTATGTTTCTTGGATTATTGTGTAATTGTCACAACATTACTCATAGTGATTAATATGTATATGATCCTCAGACTTGAGATCATTATTATCCCAGCATCGTGAGTTGTATATTTTGATACAGTCAAACGTACACCGTAACAGGTTGTTCTATAAAGGCTGATGTTGGATATACCACAATCTATGTAGAGGGATATGGTTGATCAATAAAGGATAAGTCCCTCCTACATAATAGGAGTAATATCTTAGGCCACTTGATTGAGTGAGACTAGAAATGCATGGCCATGCTCAAATAAGTTGATATGAGATGTCATACTAATTTGTATATCATAGTCTACTCAAGATATCAAGAAACATGGGATGGACTATGCAAGTGTGACTATCCCATGACTTGTATCCGTTCCAGAGATAAAGGACTTAAGGATTAATGCAAGAAAGGTTAATCACAAAAGGTTATGTCGAATCATGATTTCTTGTAACTTAGGTAGCAATGATGCATTGCTAGATGCCACTCATTGTCTGTGACAATAGAATCGTTCTAGTATTACTGCTAACGTTGCAAGAACCTACAGGGTCACACCCTATGGTTGAAATGAACGGAATAAAATATAGTTGGTATTGTGTTTGGTTGTGACATAAATTAAATTAATTAAAGAATTAATTTAATTGGGCAATCAAATATTGAACATATTATATGTACAAGGATGTTGTACACATAATGATAACATAATTTTATTAATATATGAATTTGATTCATATATAAATTTAAATAAATATAGTTTACCGAAATCCTTATTATAATTAATGTAATTATAAATTTTGGATGTAATTAATGTAATTATAATTTTCGGTTAAAAACTTTATTGTATTCATTTAATATTATAAAAGGCCCAATTAAAAGGATACCAATTATAAAAGGCCCAATGAAAAAGACACCCATTATAAAAGGTATTAAAAGGAGACAAAGCAAAGAAGAAAAACCCTAAGTGATTGCTTGTTAGGTCTAGCAGTTGTTAATCAAATAAACCTCCAAAACAGTTTTGGAGATTTCTTCCGTTCATAGTCAAACTGGATGGATTACGTAGAGGCCGACATCGGAAAAGGTTGTGACTTGATTCGACAGTAGATCAAAACTCTTGTTGCCAAGGCGTCGCTGTCTACTCAGATTGAAGTTTTGGTAATTTCGAAACCTTTATTTCACCCCGATTCGTTCCTCACACATGGATTCATGGTTTGGATCGCCGGATCTAATTTTATTTTGCTGCGCCATGGGGTACCGGCGTTCGAACAGTGATTGCGCGTGGCCCCATGCTTTAAAAGCTTAAAAAAGTTTCCTTCATGTTTTAGCCTTCTGTTTCAAAACAGAAGGCAGAAACCCTCCCCTTTTTCGCATTCTCTCTTCTGGGTGGCCTCCGATCGAGTCACCGGCGCTGGATCGCCCTCTTTGCTCCTTCCAGCCACCAGCAGGTATTTTTATTCCTTATTTTCTTTTTTAAAAAACCTTATAATATTTTTTTTAAAAAAGGAAAACCCCTAAATCACCAGATGCAAATTCGAAAAGAGAAAAGAAATAAATAAATGGAAAACGAATCAACCTTTTTCTCTTTGATTCCTTGTATTTCTCTCTGAAGAAGTGTGTATATTGTGTATTTTTTTGGAAATCATGTAAAAAAAAGATCCCCGTTACAGATTCTGATTTGGCTTTATATAGCCTATTATTTACAACTAATTTTTGTTTTGTAAGCAAACGTCGTGGTGGAGTGGGGCTCTTCACACGAGCGCTGGAAGCGTGTATGATTCGGAGGGGTGGGCAACGTGGCTGCTGGCGACGGCGCTACACTGATGCTAGGGTTCCTCTTTGTTTCTGATTTGTTTTTGTTTTGGGCTTAGGGTTAATGTTTGGGCTTGTTGTAATAATTGGGTTATGGAATATTTAGTTGGTTTTTGTCTTTGGGTTTTCTTTGGTTAATGGTACTGGGCCCGGGTAACAAAAATTGGGCTATACAGCTACCCCTCTTTGCTCTTTGTCGCGTAACGAGAATGGTGCAAAGACTTTAAGAGGACCAATTTTGCCCGGTCTTGTTGAGTCTTGATTTCTTGATGCTTTCTTTCTTCAGGTAGCCTCGCTTTAACCCACTGCATCTCTAGGGGTATAGGAATTTTGTTTCAGTCTGCCCCACTATTATTTAAGGAGATAAAATCTGTAATTTTTAACCTGTTACCCTACTGCTTATGGGATTAAGGCTCACATCCCTCGATCTGCTCCTCTACTGCTCAGCGGGATAGGATCTGTAATCTTCAGCCTATTACCCTACTGCTTAGGGAATTAAGGCTCATTATCTTCGATCCGTTCCACTCCTGCTCAGTGGGAGAAGATCTGTAATCTTCAGCCTGTTACCCTACTGCTTAGGGAATTAAGGCTCATTGTTTTCGATTCATTCCACTCCTGCTCAGTGGGAGAAGATCTATAATTTTTAGCCTGTTACCCTACTACTTAGGGAATTAAGGCTCATTGTTTTCGATTCGTTCCACTCCTGCTCAGTGGGAGAAGATCTGTAATCTTCAGCCTGTTACCCTACTACTTAGGGAATTAAAGCTCATTGTTTTCGATCCGTTCCACTCCTGCTCAGTGGGAGAAGATCTGTAATCTTCAACCTGTTACCCTACTGCTTAGGGAGTTACTGCTTAGGGAATTAAGGCTCATTGTTTTCGACCCGTTCCACTCCTGCTCAGTGGGAGAAGATCTATAATCTTCAGCCTGTTACCCTACTGCTTAGGGAATTAAGGCTCATTGTTTTCAATCTGTTCCACTCCTGCTCAGTGGGAGAAGATTTGTAATCTTCTGTAACTCTGATCAATTTTGCTACATTGTCTTCTAGGGAACCTACCTGTAGAATTGATTTCATGGGGTATATGCTTATGCCAAATGATTAGGATGTCATGATCGAAACATGCTCCTAACCATATGTATTAAAAATGCTATATAAATGGATGCAAAATATGAGCATGATCCAATTTTTTAACTTTTGGGCTATCATTACTCGCCATTTGTTAAGGTGATACCCCTGCCATATGTCTTCTTGTTCAGTTGATACTTCCAACAGAGAATCTGCAGATGTCGCTACTGCCTAGACCCTTATCCTAAGTGCTCTGAACCCTTTAAGCCTAGTGAGTTCTAAATAATTGTCCTGTTTCGGATTCTTGTATTATTTAAAGACTTTCAGAGTAATACACAAAACTTCTTTTGTGAAAGCATTATTAGTCCACTAATCGTTATTTCCATGGAAAGTGCTTGAAAAAGATCATAATAATGGACAAGAAAGAAATTAATTAGGATAGCTCGACACAAATAAGATAGCAAATGCAATAAAAAAGGAAATTTATTGGTAGTGTATTTTGAAACGAGCAAATTCAGGATGGGTAAGATGGAAACTAGGTGCCCCAGATATCGCAACTTGAGCTTCTCTGTTCAAACTTCTTGAGGACCATTTGAACTCAATATGTGTTTAGGGGATCCGGAGTACTCTGTCGATGCCCTAAGACGTAACATACTTCCTCATTGTTAATTCAAGCGTAGCGAAACTATTGTATGCCCCATCATGATTTGATCATAGTTTGAGCCACCCTTTTCGGGTTTTCGACTTAAAACTCATTTGGTCTCAAAGTGCCCTTTGCGGGTTTTCACCTTGGCCTCTCCGTTTTTTTTATGCGGAAAACCTCAAAGCGCCCTTTGCGGGTTTTTGCCTTGGCCTATTTCTTTCATAAGCGAAGAGTTTCTTGACTAAGTCCGCATTAACTGGATTTGGCAGACTTTTTCCGTCTATCTCAGCTAATATCAATGCTCCTCTAGAAAAGGCCTGCTTTTTAACATAAGGTCCTTAGGCATCCACTTTCCTCTGAAGTCCTTTTGCGTAAGGAGGATCTTTTCAATATCAAGTCTCCTTCATGGAACACTCTAGGGTAAACTTTTTGTTGTAAGCCCGCATCATTCGATTCTGGTACATTTGACCATGACAGATAGCTCTTAATCTTTTTCCCTTGATCAGATTCAATTGATCATACCGAGATTGAACCCATTCCGCCTCATCCAACTTCAACTCTGACAAAATTCGAAGAGAAGGAATCTCAACTTCGATTGGCAGGACTGCATCCATCCCACAAACCAATGAGGCAGGTGTTGCCCCGGTGGAGGTCCTGGCCAACATTCGAGAAGCATAGAGGGTAAATGGGAACTAGTCTATGCCAATCTTTGCAAGTTTCCATCATCTTTCACAATCTTTTTGTATGGTTTTTTTTTCCTTTTCTTTTCTTTTCCTTTTTTTTTTTGAATTTGAACTTGAATTTGAAGTTGAAATTGAACCTGATGATGGTTGACTTTGTAATTTTGCCATAGGAACTGACCTTCACCCTCTTAGTGAAATAATTGACAATCACAAAGATGAATAGGCGTCAACTAGATGCTTTTGCCAAGATCGTCCCTGTAACATCTATGCCCCATGTATAGGAAAAGAATAGAGGAAACATATAAGTCATGTCTTCTCAGTTTGGCATTTACGGCATAATTGATGCAATCTCCCTTTCATGGTAGACCAGTAGTACTCGAACCTTATAATCGACCTGGCTATCAGAAAACTCTTAGCGTGTCCCTTTTCGAACACTCTATAGCCTCCTCGTACCTAGGCATATCTCGATGCGATCATGCAAAGACATCTTTGAATTCTTGGAATGACGCCTTGCTTTGTTTCTGTGGTGGGCAAGGCTTCGATCTTCACTCATTTCCTAGACTCACAATGTCCACTGTCCCTTTGTACGGTAGAGTCTATTTTCATTTGTTCTACCATCCTTAATAAATCAAAAGATAAGTTACAATCTCTAACATCCTCAAAATCCTTAAATCCTTTTAGACCCATATTTCACTCAAAAGGGAGTCAGTAACAGCGTTGCTCATGTCTTGATAGCTGGGTACCAATTGTAGGTGTGAAGGCAAATTCCAAAGAATAAATGATTCTAAGGATGATTATCTATGATCATGAATGAAGAATGAAAGAACGTTCTGAAAAACAAAAGAATGTATAGTATGACATGAAAAAAAATGAAAGAAAATATTTGCTCGGCATGAAACACAAAAATGCATTTTTTTATTGAAAATAAAGATGTTTGAACCTGAGCCTGTTTTACAAAAGATTCTTATTATTTTTAGGCTTAAAACAACAAGTGTGTTTTGAACATTACTCTGTGTTAGCTCTAAAAACTACAGGAATTTCCTCTACAGTCCAGTTGTTCAGAACACTTCCAAGCTCATAGGGCAAACGCTTGAAACATTTTATTCCCCGGTTCCCTCTTCAGATACGATGTTTAATGTTCAATGCATTCTTGGATCTCATGCCCCTATCCATCGTGGCCCTCACAATATTTACCCCTTTAACAGAAAGGTTGGGTAACAGATCTTCTGTACCAGAGGGATTATCGAGTTTTACAATATCTATTTTGATGAGTCTTTCGATTATCTTTTTGAAAGTGACGCATTCTCGACCGAATGCCCTATGATTCCTGCATGGTATTCGCATTGGGCGTTCACATCGTACCATTTAAGGTATAAAGGCTGTATTGGTTTCACGTAAAAAGGGTATATAACATGTGGTTCAAACAAATTTTGGTATAACTCCCTATACGAGATTGGAATGGGCACAAACTGGAGTTTTTCCGAGTTTGATTTTGGATCAGGTTCTTGTCTTGGGGAAACCTGACGGCTGGTAGTTACAGTCATTGGCTGGCTTACTGTAATCGGCTCTGAATAGCCCTTGTTATACCTTCTTGTACTATTCGCTTTATTTTCCTTTTCCTTCAGGGCTTCAAAAGTCCCTTTTCCTTTTTCTTTTATTTCGGTCAGTACAATCGGTTTGGCTCGATCATCCTCTGGGTTAAAACCTGAACCCATCGGGAAGTTCATTAGTGCCGAGGTATTACTTTGACATTGTGATTTAATAATGATAGGTGCCCCTTGCGGAGGCACGTCTGGTTGGGCCGAGACACTTATTGGAGAATAAACGATGTCTTCATCATCATCCATACTGTCGACTACTGGGTCACCCCCTTTTTTAAGCCTTCCAGCTAGTAACTTGGTTGATTGGCTTATCACATTCATTTGATCTCGCACATCTTGTTGGATTTCGGTCAATTGCTCCTGTATCTGTATTTGCCTTTGCTTTAATCTCTTCAACCTTTAATCCATGACTTTCGTTTTTCTTCGAGTGTAGTAGCAGTGTTCCAGGATAACTATAATATGATCTCTAGTTAATAGGATTCTTTCATGATATTAAATGCAAATGATGTGATGCGATGCAAATGCATGATATGAATGCAAAAATAAAAGGCATCGATTCTCGTTTAATTTCTTTTAGAAACTTATTTAAAAAACAAAATCCGGCCTAGCCCTTATGCTCAAAGTTTTAACTTTCTCAAGAAGCCAAGCTAACTCTCGACCCTGGTTCGACTCTAGCTCATATTTCACACTTATTACATCAGCTTGAACCGCTAAAGTTTGTAAATGTTCAGCCACTTCTCGTATCTGAGCCACAGCTTCTCCCATAACGTAATCTCTTTCTCTGACCTGGTTTTGAGATCGCTGAAGCTGTTCCTCCCGTCGCTCATGGTCTGCCTCCAATAATTGCACCCGGAGCTCACTAGTTTGTAGCGCCCTTTCAAGCTGCCCAACCTTTCTTTTCAGGTCCTCAATCTCATTCAGGCTCGTTTTTAGCTTCATCGTGGAGTTGCGGCTTCGACACAATGCCTTCTCTAATTCTGTTACTCGAGCCCTTTATAAACCGTAAAAGCAACATATTTTAATCCCACATTTAGTATGCTTTTGGATTATTTAAGCCTCGATTGATATAAAAAGGTGCTCTTAATCCTTTCTTTTCATGTCTTATACCCAGGAAAGCACCCGAGGATGAAAAGAACATAAAACGGACCCAAAACGGAGTAAATGGGCCATATCACGGAATCGACACGGCCTGGGCCCAAGACTACATGGCTGTGCCATGTTGATCATCTAGAACACGGCCTTACCCCCGAGTCACACGGTCGTGCCTCATTAAAGAAGTCCGAACACGGCTTAAAGACTAGTCACACGGGCATTTGACATGGCCGTGTCCCTGTCGTGGCAATGAACAATTTTATTCAGATTTGGATACTTTGGGGCGAAGAAACCTATCTCGAAAGCCTATATAAACCCCCTAAGTGTTACCTGAAGAGGGGGCGGTTAGCTAGGCCAAGGAGCCAAGCCGAAAAGGTCACAGTTGTGGGAATCACTTGAGGATAGCCAGTTGATCCATCTCAAGAAGTCGGAATTCTACTCAAGACGGTGAATCTCTCCTTCAATTCCTTCAGGGAGTTTTAGGGATTTCTTATGTTTTGTTTTATCTTTTCTTTTGAGATATTTTCTTTATTTGTTATGAACTAAACCCTTCAGATACCTGAATGGGATGAAACCTAGATGGATCTTGTTATTGTTTTCTAAACTATAAGATAAATACTTGATTTGTTCTTAATTATGTGTGCTTAATTCTTGTGTTAATGTTTCCGGGATATTAATCCAAGTATGATGTGTTTAGGTGGTGGAGCAAAAGTCCCTGCCTATTCATAGATCTAGCGTAATTAAAGCGGAGTCGTTCGCGCGCCTAGAGATAGCGTGACGAGATTTTGCCAGATTAGGGTGAAACCTAATATGGGAATCCATAGATCGATTTACTACTATTCTAGGGGGTTATTAAATGAGAAAGAGATTTCTGTTAATTAACCTAGGGTTAGACGTTATTCGCCTCGAGAGAGGGTTTAATATACATTAGGGAGTCTTACGGATCAAGTCAAGTGAATAAATCGTATGGTTCAGGGTTAAATAACAAGTGAAGTCTAGGTGGATTCTTTCTGAGGGCAACGTCTTAATCAACTGAGTTTTTCCTAAAGTTATTTTCTCAATTCATCCCTTTTGTCTTTGTGTCTTTAGCTTAGTAGTTAATTTAGATTAGATTAAAGCAACTTCACTTAATTAAGGCTAAATAATAAAAAGAAAGTTAGTATTAGTACTTTTAGTTCCTTTGGGTTCGATAATCCGATCTTGCCTAAGCTATACTACTGTTCGATAGGTACACTTGCCTTTAATTATTTTCAGAGTTAGTTTGCAGGTTCGATCATTCTTTTTATAAATTTTAGTCACGTTGTGTTCTCCAGTAAAGAAACAACACTGTTCTCAGTGTCACGGACCTCACCGTCGTAGTAAATAACAGCATTAATACGTTCACTCATTTTCAACCAAATTATTTGTCGAAAGAAATTCAAAATAAAAAACACTATACAAAAATATAATGATTTGTAGAAATATTAATACGATAAATCAACTTATACCTTCTCAACTTCTTCAATTTCTATTCTTCTAAACTTCTCCAATTTCTCTTGTTGTAACTTACGCAACAAGAGAATGAAATTTGGCTCATTTATAGCCTAAGGTCAAGCATGATGTACTGTAGAAAAAGAGCGATCAGCTGGGAGCTTTTTTCATTACTTTTGTTGACAGTGCGTCCTGCTTGAAGAGTTTTTTACTTTATTTTTTCAGAACCATGTTCTCAAAATTATTTTTTCAGAAACTATTGTAGAAAAAGAGGGACCAAAACTGTCAGACAGTGAAACATGGGAGACTTTAAAGAATAAACGGTAATGATTGGCTGAACCTATGTAACACCCCTAACCCGAATCCATTGCCGGAATAGGGCTAAAGGCGTTACCGGACAGATCGAAAACTTTTATAGACATTTCATACGATCATTCACCAAACACAATCAAAGTGTCCCTTATATTGGTCATTGAGACCTAAATCATGCTTTAGAGTAGGGCCGGGACTAAACCGAACACATACGGAAACTTTTGAAAATTTAAAACTTTTTCAAAACTGTCAAGGTCACACGCCCGTGTATGTTGGCCGTGTGCCTCACACGACCATCAGACACACCCATATGTCTAGGCCATGCCAAAACAAAGCATGTATACTGACTTTTCCACACGGCCACTAGACACGCCCGTGTACCATGGTCGTGTGCTCTTAGGCTATGTACTGACTTAATCACACGGCTACCAGGCATGTCCGTGTGCCAAGGCCGTGCACACTTAGATAGATACTAACTTATACCCACGGCTAGTTGACACGCCCATGTCATGGCCGTGTAGTAATATGCTAGACACTGACTTAATCATACGGCTACTAAGCACGCCCGTGTACATTGGCCGTGTAGGCAAAACAGGCTACTTGCAATGCCAAAATGCCATCCACACAAGGGTCCATCCTTATAAGCAATTTACCAATTCATTTCATGCATTTTTGGCAACCAAAATATATCAAAGTAATCATCAAATCTTCACATACCATTACAACTCCAATCATGCCAAATTATACAACTAAAACACATGTGCATTCAAGCATGATTCAGCTACATTTACCTTTCATATATCCTATTCTTTGATCAAACATGCATATTCACATTTCTTCCATATACTTACCATTAACTTAACCATTTCATAGTTACCAAGCCATACCAAAACATATATTATATTTCATCTTTACTCATGCATATCATCAATACTTATATAGCCACATCTCATGGCTAATTATACACTTTTCAACCATAAACCAAAACAACTAGCCTATACATGCCATATTTAGTTATATACACATTTTAAAAGTACCAAAATGAATTTGAGTAGTCTGATGACAATCCTTGATGGTCCCTGAGCCTTCAGTAGCTTTGACGATCTACAAAACAGAGCAAACACACACAGAGTAAGTTTTTAAAAGCTTAGTAAGCCATATACAAATAAACTTAACATATAGTACACATATTCAATATGATAAGATGTCATCTTTAGTTCCCATATCAAATTCATCTCATATTCAATGGCTCATATGCTTAGCCATATCATACCAATATCTTCAACTTAAATACCACATATACATATGGCTCGTTCAAACATATCTTCACATATTATCTCATCATTTCAAAACACGTATTCATCATAGTAAGTTCATATAGACACTTACCTTTCATACACATTTAGTGTACTTATCGAACGTACCTGAAACGGATATACTGATCACATAACCGTTTATTTCTCAGACTTGCCTGTTGAACCATTCGGAATCTAATAGGATACTCAGAATGCTCGGAATAGTCGTACAATGCCAATGTCTCAGACGTGGTCTTACATGTAATTAGATATCGATGCCACTGTCCCAGACAGGGTCTTACACGAATCAATTCGATGCCAATGTCCCAGACATGGTCTTACACGTAAGTCTCATATCGACGCCAATGTCCCAGATGTGGTTTTACACGAAATCTCGAATCAATGCCAACGTCCCAGATGTGGTCTTACATGATAACTCATAACATACACCTATGTCATGACATAGTTAACCTTATCTATTCCTAGGTTCGTACGGGACTTATCGTATGCTAACAATATGTCGATCTTATCTCGAACTTCGTATATTCCACATCTCATATGCATTCATCATTATCAATTGTCATACAAACATTCATAATTCAATACAAATACATTTATTTGTATATTGACTTACCTCAGATTCGGATATTCGTTCGGACTCAATTATTCGACTACCTTCGCTTTCCTGCGATCAAAGTTCGTTTTCTTCGGTTCTTGATCTTAATTTTGCTTATATAAGACCGAATGCCCTAGCTTTCCTATTCTCTTTTTCTTTTCTCTATTTCAGTTCCAATAGAAAGATGAACACACATATCATGGCTTTCTTCTTTTATGTTTGTTTTATAATCTTTTATTTTTCAACTTACTAATTTAACCTTTCCATCAATTATTCAAACAAACATACATTAAGGGCACATTTGTCCTTTGTTCATCCACTAACTAAATAGTGGTTAATTTTCCTCTTAGGCCACTACTTTCAAAAGCCACATCAAATAGACACTTTTACAAATATCATGCTAGTTTTGCATTTAATGCAATTTAATCCTTTTATCAAATAAAGCATACAGACGAACAAATTAACTTACGGAACTTTAACACATGCTTAATCATATATCAACGACACAGAAAATAATATTAAAATATTTCACTAACTCAGATTTGTGGTCCCGAAACCACTGTTCCGACTAGGGTCTAAACAAGACTGTTACAATTCTCCCCCGTTAGGGATTTTCATCCCCAAAAATCTTACCGTTAAATAGACTCGGATATTTCTGTCTCATTGAATCTTTAGGCTCCCACGTAGCCTCTTCCATTACGTGTCGATGCCACAACACTTTTACGAACGGAATTTTCTTATTTCTCAATTCTTTCACTTCACGAGCTAGGATACGGATCGGTTCTTCCTCATAAGTCATATCAGATCAAATTTTAACCTTAGACGGAGTAATTACATGTGACGGATCAGATCTATATCGATGGAGCATCGAAACATGAAATACATTATGTATCTTTTGTAGTTCAGAGGGCAACAATAATCTGTATGCAATAGGTCCAACATGCTCGATGATTTCATACGGTTCAATGAACCTTGGACTCAATTTGCCTTTTCATCCGAATCGGAGTACTTTCTTCCACGGAGTTACTTTCAAAAACACTTTATCGCCGATCTCAAATTCAATATCTTTTCTTTTCAAATCTGCATAAGACTTCTGACGATTAGATGCTGCTTTCAAACTATATCGGATCACTTTCACTTTCTGTTCTATATCTTTTATTAAATCAACCTCGTGTATCTTGTTTTCACTGAGCTCAGTTCAATACAGAGGTGTACGACATTTACATCTGTACAAAGCTTCATAAGGTGCCATTTTGATGCTTGACTAAAAACTATTGTTATATACAAATTCGATCAAAGGTAAGTATTGTTCCCACATACCGTTAAACTCAAGTATACAGCATCTTAACATATCCCTGAGAATCTAAATGGTCCACTCAGATTGACCATCCGTTTGCGGATGAAAATGTAACACCCCTTACCCGAAACCTTTGCCGGAGTCGAGTATGTGGCATTACTAGACTTGACTACTAATTTGGGGCATAAAAATTTAAAGCTGTCCAACTGCGTCATGCTAACTAAATTGACCATAACTCGAGTTACAAAACTCGAAATTTAGATCTGTAAATTTTCCTTGAAACTAAACTCATATAAATTTCTACCATAATTTTTCCAGAATTTTTCATGTGGCCAATTAGTACAGTTTATTCATCAAAGTTACCCCTATATCACTGTTTGATAATTCTGACCTATCTTTACAAAAACTCAGTTATCTCATTGTACAAAATTTCAATAATGTTCCTGTATATTTCAATCAAAAATAGACTCATTAAGGATTCTAAACATATAAACTATGCTCCATAATTATTTTTTTACAATTTTTAACAATTTTTCCAAGACAGAACAGGGTATCACGAATTCATTCAGAACAAGTCTCACTAAAATTTAAATATCTCATAATATAAAATTTCTTTGTCTACTCTGTTTCTTTCATATGAAAATAGACACAATAAGCTTTAATTCTATATCTTATTCACTTTCTAATTCAATTTATCCTATTTTTGGTGATTTTTGAAAATCACATCACTGCTTCTAACTAAAAACTATTTCATTGCAAAATATGATTAACTAGTTTATAACCGAACACAACTATGGTTCCATATAATCGAATGTACCATTGGTTACTTACCACAATACCTAATTCAAAGGTTCATTTCGTAAACATACATTTCCTTATCAAAAACGATTAAACTTCAATTAAAAAAATGCACAAACATTACCATCATAAACTGACATTTGTATCAAAAGCACAAAAAGCATACTTAACTAAAAATTTAGCCATATTCGCATGGCTATTATATACATGAACCAAAAGTTTTCATCAAAACAAAGTCAAAGTCTTTCCTATGCATGCCTTCATTCGAAAACCAAAATGAAAGAGTACCAAAATAGTTGATAGTGTGGCCGACTTCCTTGACGATCCCAATGAGCTTGTAGCTTGGACTCAATCTATAAAACAAAGGAGAACAATTCACACAATTAAGCTTACTAGCTTAGTAAGTCCTAAGCTCCAATTAATATAACATTTAAACATTTAGCATTTAATTTAAAATTAATCAGCCTGTATACTAGAAATCACAATTATTTTCAAACTTTCAATTTCACACCTATATAACATATAATTTCACAGAACAATTTCTCCTTAATCGAATGCTCATCTCATCAAACTATTTACTCATAGTCCAGTCTTTCAAAAGCCAAAATGCCATTATAACCAAACGTATAAACATTCTTATACTTAAAGTTCAATTATTATAATATAGCATCACATACACAAATTATCCATGTGGCCGAATATACCTGGTCTTGTATACACATATCAAAAGACCAAAACCACCACGTTCATATCCTTCATTTATAAAACCGAGTACACATATTATAACTATATATATATATATATATACTTCGTTTGTAGCACATACAATTTGTAATAAATAATTGAGTTACTTACTTACCTTATTTTAAATAGGTAAGAAATTAATTCATACCTTAATGCTTACCTGAGCCCTTAACTTAATAATTCAGCTTTAAGATGCCTTGAACAAAATTCGGTTCCTCTTTTGTAGAATACGTCACCGGCCTCAAGCCTGCTAGGCGTAAAAGCCAGATAAGTAACACCGGCACAAAGCCTGCTAGGCGTAAAAGCCCGATAAGTAACACCGGCACAAGGCCTGCTAGGCGTAAAAGCTCGATAAGTAACACCGGCACAAGGCCTGCTAGGCGTAAAAGCCCGATACATATCAATGTAGTTAAACATTCTAGACACATTTCATAACTATTTTATATATATATCCAATTCCATTGAGCTCACTCACCTTAAACCAATAAAATCATTATCTCATTATAATATACAACAATTCACATAGAAATAATTATTCACATCACATAACCAACTTTAATCATCAACCATTTGTATCTACATACATTCGGCCATGACATAACAAGTACTAAAATTTATTCATTTCTAATACTTAATATATTCATAATTAGTTCTTTGATGTATTTTAGCTAAAGGACTTACCTCGGTTGTCGATAGTCCGTGCGAATCGGCTATTCGAGAACCTTCGTCTTTCCCCGGTCTAATTCCGTTTTTCTTTGTTCTTGATCTAAAACACATTAAAATTTAGCTCATTTAATTGCATTTCATCTCAATTTAGTCCCAAAACACACAAATGGGCAATTTACCATTTTGCCCCTAAAGTTTCCCATTTTTTACAAATTGGTCCTATTTATACAAAACACAAAATATGCAAAATTTCTAAACACCATAGCTAGGCCGAATCTTCCCCATAGCCATATGTGTCCATGCATTTCATTTATTTCATGTTTTAGTCCTTCAAGAATTTTATTTTTTTCAAATAAATCCCTAACATCCAATTTCATCAAAACTTCTAATTCCAAAAATGATGATTTAACACATACTAATTATAATCTACTATCAAACATTTCATGCCATGCATATACAACCATAGCCGAATCTCAATGTGCCAAAATCTCAAAAATTACCACATGGGTTGTATAGTATTTCAAGTAACCATTCCAAAAATGTAAAAATTATCAAAAACTAAGCAAAATACATACCCCAAATTAAGCTCCAAGTTGCCGAAATTTAAGCTTCAACAATGGAGTTTTCTTCCTCCAACATTCGGCCAAGAAGATGAACAAGGTATGTTGTCTTTCTTCCCACTTGTTTTTATTATTATATGCTTTGTTTACTAACATTAATTCTTTATAAAAATACTAACATAAGCATATAATAAAAAATATAATTAAACTAACATATATATCTAGTTAACTTGGCCCATTGCCGTCCATCACTATGGTCAATGGGCTAATTGTCCTTTTAGGACACCCACTTAAAAAGCCACAAGCAATTTAGTACATTACACCTGAGCATGCAACTTTAACGCTTTTCGCGATTAAATCCTTTTTATCAAATTAAGCACTTAAACAATAAAATTTTTCTACGAAACTTTCACACATTTTAATTCACATATAATGAACACAAAATAAAATATTAATATATCACTCGGGCTCGGATTCGTGGTTCCGAAACCACCGTTCCGATTAGGGTCAATATTGGTCTGTTACAGAAAAGCTGTGCTAAAATGCAATTTCGTGCCTAAGGCTTCTTGCAGTTTCTTCCAAAATCGTGATGTGAATCTCGGATCTCTATCAGACACAATGGATAGTGGCACCCCGTGTAATCTCACAATCTCAGAAAGATAAAACTCAGCTAACTTATCAAGTGAGTAGTTAGATCGTACTGGAATAAAATGGGCAGATTTTGTTGATCGGTCAACTACTACCCAAATCGCATCTTTCTTTCTCGGAGTCAAGGGCAATCCAGAAACAAAGTCCATCGTTACTCTATCCCATTTCCACTCGGGAATCAAAATCGGTTGTAGCAACCCAAACGGAACCTGATGTTTAGCTTTAACTTGTTGACAGACTAAACACTTCGAAACAAAGTCAGAAATATCTCTTTTCATACTAGACCACCAATAATGTTGTTTCAGATCATGATACATTTTAGTGCTTCCTGGATAAACCATTTAGTCGACTATTATGAGCTTCACTCAAAATCAACTGAATCAACTCTGAGTTTCTCGAAACACAAATTTGATCTCGGAATCTCAATCAATCATTATAATCAACTCAAAATTCAGAATCAGAGTTCGTATCACACTGAGCTTGTCTCGCTATTATTTCATTATCCACTTTCTGAGCATCACATATCTATTGGTAAACAACGGTTTCACTTTTAATTCAGCTATCACAGAACTATCATCGGACAGATCTAATTGAGTGTTCAAAGCATGCAGTGCAAACAATAATTTTCTACTCAGTGCATTAGCAACGACATTTACTTTCCCTGGATGATAATCTATCACAAGTTTGTAGTCTTTCAAAAGCTCTAACCATCTTCTCCGTTGTAGATTCAAATCTTTCTGAGTCATCAGATATTTCAGACTTTTATGATTTGAAAATACGTGGCATTTTTCACCAAACAGATAATGTCGCCAAATCTTTAATGCGAATACAATCGCAACTAGCTCCAGGTAATGAGTTGAATAATTCTTTTCATGAGGCTTCAATTGTCTTGAGGTGTAAGCTATTACTTTACCTTCTTGCATCAGAACACATCCCAGACCATTTAATGAAGCATCACTATATATTACAAATTCTTTACCCGATTCTGGTTGTACTAAAACCGGAGCTTCTGTCAAAAGGGCTTTCAACTGATCAAAGCTTTTCTGACACTTATCGGACCATTCAAATCTAAAATCTTTTTGAAGCAATCTAATTAACGGAGTAGCTATCATTGAGAATCCTTTTACAAACCGACGATAATAACCAGCAAGTCCGAGAAAACTACGAACTTCAGATACATTTTTTGGAGGCTTCCAATCTAAGATAGCAGAAATCTTGTTCAGATCCACTCGAATACTAGAGGCTGATACAATATGTCTCAGAAAACTAACTTCACGCAACCAAAATTCACATTTGCTAAATTTCGCATACAATTGCTTTTCTCGCAGAGCTTGCAATACAATTCTCAGATGTTCGGCACGTTTAGTCTCATCCCGTGAATAAATTAAGATGTCATCAATAAATACAACAACAAATCGATCTAGGTACAGTCTGAAAATTCTGTTCATCAGATCCATAAAAATATTAGAAGCATTCGTTATTCCGAAAGGCATAACTAAAAACTCATAATGTTGTACCTTGTTCTGAAAGCTATTTTCGGAATGTCTGAATCTTTCACCCTCAACTGATAGTATCCCGGTCTCAAATCAATCTTAGAAAACACAGTGGCTCCTTTTAGCTGATCACACATATCGTCAATCTTGGGCAACGAATATTTGTTCTTTATGGTCACTTTGTTCAACTGACGATAGTCAATGCACATTCTTATCGTGACATCTTTCTTTTTCACAAACAGAACGGGAGCACCCCAATGTGAGAAACTCGGTCTTGCAAACCCTCTGTCAATCAATTCTTGCAACTGTGACTTTAATTCTTTCAATTGGTGCCATTCTATATGAAGCTATCGAAAGAGAAGTTGTACCAGGTAACAAATCTATACCAAATTCAACTTCACGAATCGGTGGCAATCCTGGTAAACCTTCAGGAAACACATCAAAGAAATCACAAACAACTGGCACTGATTCAATTTTCTTTTCAGACACTTTCGAATCTATCACATAAGCAAAATATGCCTCATATCCCTTTTCACATATCTTTGAGCTTTCAATACAGATATCACAGCAGGTAATCCATTCAAATCATTAGACTTAACCCGAACTATTTCATCATTCAGACATCTCAAATCAATAGTCTTTCTTGTACTATTCACAACAGCATCATGCAGTGTCAACCAATCCATATCCAGAATGATATCAAACTCATCAAATGGTAAAAGCATCAGATTAGCAGGAAAATAATTATCCTGAAATATTAACGAACAACTCTTGCATACTTTGTCAACCAGGACACTTTTACCTAAGGGGTTCGATACTTTTATAACAAATTCGGTAGAGCCTACAGGCAAAGTCTTACTAAATACGAAGTTCATGCATATATACGAATGTGTAGAACCAGGGTCTATCAATGCAATCATAGAAGTATCATAAAGTGTAAATGTACCCGTTATAACATCTGGAGATGAAGCTTCTTCTTGAGCTCTGATAGCATACACTCTGACCGGCGCTCTAGCTTCAGATCTCGCAACAGTATCTCTCGTAGTTCTCTAACTACTATTGATATTTCTTATATTTCGGAAAGTTCTACCTCTCGCTAGAGCGTTATCGGATCTCGAATTTTGGGCAGTTTCTTGCTCAACAGACTCTGGGCAATCTCGAATGAAATGATCTAATGATCCACATCTAAAACAAGCCCGATCATTCAATCTACAACTTCCTGGATGTCTTTTTCCATAATGCTTACATTCAAGTTTCTCGGATCGTACATTTCCAACACTTGCCACTGAAGTTGCCAGAGCTTTAGAACTCAACTGTGATCGAGCTCAATCTCTACTTGAATATCCCACATTAGCCTTTGAACAGCTATGTTCATCTCTGAATCTCTTTGAAACCGACTGAAATGTTTTACCCTGAAATCTCTTTCTCACATCTCTAGCTTCAGACTCAGCTTTCTTTCTATCTTTCCCGAGTGCCTCAACTTTGCAAGCTCGATCAACGAGTACAATGAACTCTTTTATTTCCAGAATCCCAACAAGTAAACAGATGTCTTCGTTAAGACCATCTTTGAATCTTTTGCACATTACTGCCTCAGTGGATACACATTCACGAGCATACTGACTCAGTCTCACAAACTCTCGTTCATATTCCGTAACAGACATACGACCCTGTTTTAAATCCAGAAATTCCTTTCATTTTTGATCGATAAATCTTTCACTGATGTATTTCTTCCTAAACTCAATCTGAAAGAAGTCCCACGTGATTCACTCTTTCGAAACAACAGAAATCAGGATTTTCCACCATTGATAGGCCGCATCTCGTAGCAGTGATACAACACATTTAATACTTTCCTCCGGAGTTAAAGACATCTCATCGAATACTCAGATAGTATTTTCTAACTAGAACTCGGCTTTCTCGGCATCATCATCACTAGTAGCCCTGAATTCTTCAGCCCCATACTTGCGGATTTTGTCAACCGGAGGCTTATTCAACAGATTCGGATACATAACCGGTGGTACAACTGAAGTCTGAGGGGGATTAACCGGGGGCAGAGGCTGTGAAATAGTCGGGTTATTTCCCATATATTGAGTGAATCATTCACTCATCATCTGGAAGAAAGCTTGTCTAGCTTCTCCCTCTTAACCGCTCGTAGCCGGTCCCAGATCAGATGGCACTGTCCCTTGAACGAGAGCAGGCGCATTGCTTTCTACATCGTCAACTACGGCTCTTTCGGGATCCATTACTATACGTAAAACATATTTTACACGTCAGGATTCATCACACTATCACAGTTCAGATATATGGCATGTATAGCTAGACTCTGACACGCTACGTTAGTCTGAGAATCGGCTAAACCGTAGCTCTGATACTAATCAAATGTAACACTCCTAACTCGAATCCATCGCCGGAATAGGGTTAAAGGCGTTACCGAATAGATCAAAAACTTTTATAGACATTTCATACGATCATTCACCAAACACAATCAAAGTGTTCATTCACCAAACATTCATAATTCAATACAAATACATTTATTTGTATATTGACTTACCTCGGATTCGGATATTCGTTCGGACTCGATTATTCGACTACCTTCACTTTCCCGCGATCAAAGCCCGTTTTCTTCGGTTCTTGATCTTATTTTGCTTATATAAGACCGAATGCCCTAGCTTTCCTATTCTCTTTTTCTTTTCTCTATTTCGGTTCCAATAGAAAGATGAACACACATATCATGGCTTTCTTCTTTTATGTTTGTTTAATAATCTTTTATTTTTTAATTTACTAATTTAACCCTTCCATTAATAATTCAAACAAACATACATTAAGGGCACATTTGTCCTTTGTTCATCCACTAACTAAATAGTGGTTAATTTTCCTCTTAAGGCCACTACTTTCAAAAGCCACATCAAATAGACACTTTTACAAATATCATGCTAGTTTTGCATTTAATGCAATTTAATCCTTTTATCAAATTAAGCATACAGATGGAAAATTAACTTACGGAACTTTAACACATGCTTAATCACATATCAACAACATATAAAATAATATTAAAATATTTTACTGACTCGGATTTGTGGTCCCGAAACCACTATTCCGATTAGGGTCTAAACCGGACTGTTACAACCTAAAATTATGGAAATTTTATGATAAGAAGATATGTAAGTCTAGTTTCAGGGAAAATTAGCGGATCTTAATTTGGAGTTCCGTAGCTCTAGATAAAAATAATTTAGTGGCTGTAACTCGAGTAAACAGCTCAAGATGAACATAAATGAATTTTGATGCAATAATGATGGTATTATCTTGAGAGCTTATAATGAGGATTGTTAAAAGCATGGTAATCAATTGTTTATTATTTACATACGTACTTACTAAGCTTTATAGCTTACTCCGTTGTTTTCCGTGTTTATAATGTACTTAGGTTAGCTCGAGTTGGAAGCCGTCGGAGAACCTATCACATTATTGAGCTTACAATTTAGGTATCAATGATTTTATACTTAAGGTTATGGCATTTATGGGAAACTTGGTCATGTGTATATGTTACTATGAGTTGTCCTAGAATAAAGACCCATGATATTCGGAGTTCATCATTGTATAAAGCCATTTAATAGATAGATTTACACGGGTGGAGGACACGGGCGGGTGTAACCACACGGCTTGCCCACACGGGCGTGTCACTGTCCAAAACAAGGAAATTTTCTAAATGTTTCACTAGTTTTAAAAGTTCTTGATTTAGTCCCGAATCGCTCCCAAAGCATGTTTTGGGACTCGTAGGCCCATTTTAGGGACTTGATGATATAAGATAAAAGTTTTAAATTTTAAACGAAACTTTATGCCTTGAATTTGTTCAGTTGCAAGTGTTATTGTCCGGTAACACCTCGTACCCTGTTTCGGTGTTGAACACGGGTAAGGGGTGTTACAGTGCATCTTGCTTGAAGCGTTTTTGGCCCTATATTTTCAGAACCATCTTCTCAAAATTATTTTTATAGAAACTACTGTGGAAAAAGAGTATCTAGCTGGGAGCTTTTTTCAGTACTTTTGTTGAAAGTACATCTTGCTTGAAGCATTTTTGAACTTATTTTTTCATAACCATTTTCACAAAAATATTTTTTCACAAACTATCGTACCAAAAAAGCGTCTAGTTGGGAGCTTTTTCAGTATTTTTGCTGGCTATACAAAAATAAAAACAAAATTCATCTCGTCAAAATAATTTTTTCAGAACTCATCACTTACCTATTAAAAAACCCTAAAACCCTAAACTCAATTTTTTTAAATCCCTAAACTGTAATTTAATTTTTAAAATTTCTAAACCTTAATTTTTTTTAAAATCCCTAAATCTTGATTTATTTTCTCTTAAGCCCTAAACCTTAAAACAAATAAAACCCTAGTTTATTTTTACAAAAACCTTAAACCCTAATCCATATAAACCCGAAGCCCTAAACATGCAAAAAACTATAAACCCTAGAAAAAAACACGGGCTAAAGCGCTTTCACATCAGCGCATTTTATGCTAACATGGCAAAAGCACTCCCTCCACGTAGACGCGTTTTTGGTTTTTTGGCCCATTCCAGTAAATAAAGTTTTAAGTGGCCCATTTCTGTAAATAAAATTGAAAATGGGCCTTTTTTTAGTAAAATAGTCTAAAATATTATTAATTATTTTAATATTTAAAAAATAATTTGTTATGAAATAAAGAATCTAAAATTTAAATGTTTTTAAAGTAATAAAATGATAGCGATCATTAAATTTACATAAAAAGGAAAATCTATTTTTATTCAAAACATTAATAGCCTAACTTTTTAATCTAAATAAAATAGGTGATAAATAAATTAAACTGAAACTGATAGTTCTTTTTGTTTTTTTTTAAACAAAAAACAGACTGAGCTTTATTAATAATAAACAAGAGTAAAAAAACAGTCATGGGGCCAGCATTCTAAACCCACGGCACTTTACAAAAACAAATCAGGCCTAAATCTAAAAAAACATAATTTAATTGAAAAAAACAAAAACGACAGACTTACCCAGTCAATTCATATACTGGAAAATAATTTCCTTAGTGATTATATTTATAATCTAAAAATAGTTATGTAACAATAATTACAGAAAGGTCAAAACAACTTAAGTAAGTGTAATTGTCATGGGCTAATTTTTTTTTCTCGCAATTCGTTCTGCGTTTAAATCAACTTTTCTTTCGAAAGTTGAGAATTCTTGTAAAAATTCTCTAAAGCACCGAAATAAAGCGGACACAAATTTTGAAATGAAAAAAGGTACGAATAAATAAAGCCACAAATAGATTGCACACCACATGTTTGAGTATATGCTCTCAAGTATATTAGTCTGAAAAAAAAAAAGAAGTGATTACAAATGAAGAGGGATGCCTCTATTTATAGTTGAGTTCTCCCAGAATCAACGGTACTGATTGATTTACATCGACGATCAAGATTAGAGCCTATCTGCAATTGAGAGTCCCAAGGGATTTAAATACTATACAATCTTATCCCTTTAGGATTTACACTATTTACCCTGGTAACTCTAGTTTTACTGGAGTGTTTCATTGGGCCACCAAGGCTTCAAGTAGATGGGCTTCTGCTTATCTTGCACGAATCGGACCAGTTTAAGTAGGTCAAATGAGTCTCATATCATCTTTTGACCTTTATTGGGCGTTCTGTACGCATTGGTTGCTGGCTTTGATTTGCGATTTGTGACATAATGGCTTAGGCCAAGCACTGTGATTGTGACACAAGTTCCCAGGGGTGTCGATACATGTCCCTGGAACTATAATAGTTTGTATTATGTTTGACTTATTGCTATACCGCAGAGGCTAAGTATCATTACTAAAACCCTTGGAGTTGAAAATTAGTCCAAATTCACTCTAAAACATCCTCAAACATTACTATAACATATCAATGAGTTTCAAATCATTATAATTTAATTTCTAAACTCATTTAAACACAAAATGTAAGTTATAAACACATTTAAGTCAAATAACAGAAAAAACTAGATTAATAACATCAAAATTACTTGAATTACAACTCAAATTTTACAAATAGAATACTCAAACTAAGTATTTAGGTACATGCCAATTTCTAGCATCAAAGACATCCAACACAAATTATTTACAACCTCAAGATGAATGGTGATGGGAAGCTCTCAAGTCACTAGTTCAATCTTTCCGGAACGGTTTTCACCTATGCGTCCGTTGATATTTTTTTTTTTTACTTAAAATTAATTTGACAATAATTAATGGAAAACATGAACATTTTTAACTATTAAAACACTAATATTTTATTAAGAAAATAGGGTTGCCATCGATCTATTGATTAGGTGTGATGAGTCACTTATAAATTACCTTTAAAAAAGAAAAGTTTTGAAATTCTTTTAAAAGGTAATTTTCGGTCTACATTGAAGTTCAAAGAAAAATTAGATTCGAGAGTCGGTTATGTACAAGAAAAGTTAGAGCACCTCCATAATGCCCAAAAATATCGATCCCTTATTAGTTACCCATTATTTTTTATTTTGAAAATTATAAATCTAAATTCGATATTTAATTATGATCTTGTAAACATTTTTAGTATACATAAATTTATTAATTGAGTTACTTTAATTTAAAAAATAAAAAATACAAACTTTATTTTATTTTATTATATATTTTCTTTTTTTTAAAAAATTCACTCGAGTTTGAAAACATGTTAACATTAAGAATAATAAATGGGATAATATTCAGTAATTTTTACAACCATCATCAATTACCCTAACGCTAACAAGTTACCTTATTGTTTTTCTTTTTAAAGGAAAACTACTGATGATATTAAGAAATAGGAAACCAATACCTCCCTCACCAACCTTCGCTCTGATTGGTCATGTGAGTCGCTGCAATTAATGCCCTGTCTGTGCAAATACCAAACAAACTTTAAAGAAAAAACAACCTAAACAAACTTTAAACAAAATTTAAGGAAATAGCAAGAATAAATCTAAAACCTAAAAGAAAACACAACAGAGCTTTGCGAAGATGAACCAACCCCCTTTGAAGCTCAATCGTCTAAAACTGATCACTAGCCTAAACAGAACACATCTTCTTCCTCCTCCCTCCGGTAATGGCATATCTTCGTTGATTCTCTTCCCGCTCCTTTTGATTTGACAAAATCAAAGTCCCAAATCACTCAAATCCTTTGGCGTATAAAAATACCCAGATTAACTCCCACCATGCATGGCTCGTCAGTTTTTCTCTATCTCTACCTCTACCTCCCTTGGTGCTTCCTCTCCCCAAAATCTTGGTAATACATGCCTCCTTCCTTCATCGGCCAGCAAGTGCGTTGCTTCATTCACCTGTCTAGGTACATGTCTAAACTCGACTGAGAAAAATCTCTTGACTCGTTCTTTGATTTCATTAATCAGGACACTGATTACCAAGTTGTCTACCTCAAAAGAGTTTACCTTTTTGGTAATCATCAGTGCATTCCCCTGCACTATAATCTTTAGAAACCCTAGCTCCTCCATAAAAATGAAGGCTCACAAACAAGCCCTTGCTTCTGCCGCTTTTGAGTCCGCAATGTGCTCAAATGAGTAAGTGCATGTTGCCATTACAAATCCCTTATTTTTTCTAACTAGAATCCCAATTGTTGTAGTTTTTTGTAACTTGATAAAATGTGGCATCAAAGTTTGCTTTAATGACATCTTGATGGTGGTTTCTATTTGTAGGAATTCGGTTCTTGATAGACTGGTCTTACCATAACCAGATTATCCAATTCTTGTATATATGCTCTAATAAATGCTATTAACTTGTAAACATTTTGATGAACTCCTTCATGATAGATATTGTTGCGATTATGTCATAATGCCCAAAAAATAATCACCCACAATTTGCATGTATCTTGATTTCTATGTATAGACTTTTTATCTAACCAAATTTTCAAATTGTCTTCCCTATTGGAGGATGAGAACGATACATTCAACTCTTGTAAGATTTGGCGTGTGATGGGACATTCACTAAACACATGCTTTACTGATTCTTTAGCCTCTTGACAAACAAGACAACAACTCACCATTGCAATTCTTCATGCCTAAAGATTACTTAATGTAGGCAAATAATCATTAATGATTATCCAGCATGTAATTTTTATTTTACTAGCAACACTTAGGCTCCATAACTTTGTATAGAAAGCCTTTAAAATTGTATTCTGAGATGTCTCATCGATATCTGTTGTATCTGTTAAAGTATGATAACAGAGAGAAGAAACTGAATATCATGTATTTTCTTATTAAGAAAGATGACATGAGAGATGTATTTATACAGCAGTAAGATATCAAGATAGCAGCAACAGTTTTGTATAACTGTCTAACAACCTTAACAGACTTATTAACTACTAACTGGCTTTACTTATTAGTCTAACATTCTCCCCATTTTCCCTTCGACTATTAAACTGGTCTTTACTGGCAAAGACTTGTAGAGCATGTCTAAATTCAGTAAACTGCTTTGGCGTGATTGGTTTAGTAAAAACATCAACCACTTGAGCTGCAGACGGAACAAAATTCACTTGTATAGTACCATCAAGAACTTTCTCTCGAACGAAATGATGATCTATCTCAACATGTTTTATACGTGCATGGTGAGTAGGGTTCGCAGCCATTGATACCGTGGAGGTATTATCGCACCAAACCACTGGTGATTGATCCTGCATCACACCCACTTCATCTAACAACTGCTTGATCCACAACAACTCAAAGACACAATCTGCTAAACTTCGATATTCAGCTTCAGCAGATGAACGAGACACGACGGCTTGTTTTTTAGAGCACCAAGCAACAGGATTAGGATCTAAATAGGCCACGTAGCCTGTAGTCGACCGCCTGTCCTCAACAGAGGAGGCCCAATCAGCGTCAGAGTAGCACACTAAGTTGAATGGTCCTCAAGAGAAATACAAACCATGATCCAATGTCCCAACAAGATAGCGCAACACTCTTTTAACTGCTTTTCATTGATTCTCAGTAGGGGAGTTCATGAACTGACTTAGCTTATTAACACTGAACGCAAAATCAAGTCTTGTGATGCACAGGTATTGAAGCATACCAACAACACTCCGATATAGTTGACCATCAGTAAGAGTTGGACTACCATCGGAGGCAACAAGCTTGGGTGAGCCAACCATAGGTGTGAGAGTAGAGGCAGCACCCAACATCTCAGTTTTCTGAAGAATGTCCTGAATATACCGCTTTCGATTTAGCACAAGATCGTGATCCCAGTGTTGAACTTCAATGCCTAAGAAAAAATTGAGTCTCCCTATATTTTAAAGTGCAAACTTATTATGTAGTTGTGTCACTACATCATCAACATCCTTACTAGAACTTCCAGTGAGTACAATGTCATCCACGTAGACCATGAGAAACATGCAAGAAGCTGAGGAAGTCTTAATGAACAAAGAAGAGTCAGCTTTAGAAGCAGAGAAACCAAGTGTATCAACTAGAAATCATCCGAGGGTTTGGAACCATGCTCGAGGTGCTTGACGAAGCCCATAGAGGGCTTTGTTGAGTTTGCACACCAGCCTCTTACCCGTCTGACTTTCGACTTCAAACCCAGGGGGCTGTTCCATATCTATTTCTTCTGTCAGCTAGCCATTCAGTAAAGCATTATTGACATCAAGTTGTCTCAAATTCCATCCTCTCATGACCGCTATAGCTAGAATAGTTCAGATAGTGATTGCTCGAACCACTGGACTGAAGGTGTCCCGAAAATTAAGCCCAGCATGCTGTGAGAACCCCTTAGCTACCAGTCTAGCCTTGTACCTATCAATGGAACCATCAACTTTCTTTTTCACTTTAAATAACCACTTACATCCTATTGCTTGGCGATTGGAAAGGAGAGAACATAAGTGCCATGTATTGTTGAGAGCAAGAGCGTGTAATTCACATTGTACTGCAGTTCGCCAACACTCATGGCGCTTTGCTTCATGAATTGTGACAGGTACCTCACTAGAAGTAGAAGAAATGGAGCTCATGTATGCCTTAGGTTTGAAAACCCCTGCTTTGTCTCTCGTAACCATGGGATGAACATTAAGAGAAGATAAGGGAAGTGAACTGGATGGAACGGTTGGAGTGGGGTAATGAGAGCTAGACATAGAATTGCTAGGTGAAGGGTTTAGTGGAGTAGGTAGATTAGAGTGATTGACAAGAGAGAAAGATTGGGATGGGGAGTTAATGTGAGTGTCAGATGATATGATGGGTGTAGGTGGGGTGGGTAAGATAAGAAGTCTGGAACTTGACTTTGGTGTTGGTAAGGATGACTTGACTTGGGGACTATTATTTTTAAAGAGAAAAACATCCTCATGAAAGGTAACATGTCGTGAAACATATAGTCTCCCATTGGAGGCAAGACACTTATACCCTTTGTATAGAGGTGAGTAACCCAAGAATGTACAGGGGGTAGAACGAAATTGAAGTTTTTGCTTATTGTAGGGCCTGAGATTGGGAAAACATAAGCACCCAAAAACTCTAAGTGAATGATAGTGTGGTTGAAGCTGAAAAGGTTTTTCATAAGGTGACACATTACCAAGAGGTGAAGAAGTTAATCGGTTGATAAGGTAGATGGTACTGGTGAAGGCATCAGACCAAAAACTCAAAGGCATTGACGCATGAGCCAGCATCGACAGACCAACCTCTACTATCTGTCTGTGTTCTCGCTCAACAAGTCCATTTTGAGCAGACGTGTATGGACATGTAAGTTGTTGCACAATTCCTAGTTGAGATAAGTACGGTTTCAGCACTTGAAACTCACCCATTCCATCTGTTTGCAAAGTTTTAAGTTTGACACCAAGTGACCTCTCTGCTTGTTTATGAAACTGAGTGAAGATGCCACACACCTCTGACTTCTGCCGTATAAAATACACCCATGTATACCTCGTACAAGCATCGGTAAAAGCCACATAAAACTGAAAACCATTTGAAGAAACTGGTGTTGGTCCCCAAACATCAGCCATAACTAATTGAAGGGGAGTAAAATACTCAGTCGTGGATTTAGCAAATGGTTGATTATGCTCTTTGCCAAGATGACAGGCAACACAAGTAAGAGGTATTTTATTGTTATCACATGCTATGTTACAATGAAAAAGAGCTTTAGTGAGAACATCTTTACATGGATATCCTAGTCGAGAATGCCATATATGTAAAGGAACGAAAAGTTTTGCTGAAAAATATTGTACCAACTTTGATGACTCAATCGAACCATTCCTGGATGCATTTGGAAGATGGAGTTTGTAAAGGCCATGATGCACATATCCACGCAAAAGAACCTCTTTGGTTTGAAGATCACGCACTTGACACTGTGTAGGAAGAAACTCAAACACCACCCGATTATCTTTCGTAAACTTGGATACTGATAATAGATTTTTAGCTATACCAGGTACAAACAACAAGGAGCGCATATATAATGGTCGAGTTCTAGTGAGTAAAGAAGACTGACCAGTAGCCGACACAGGTAAAGCAGTACCATTAGCAACAAAAACTTTACCTGGACCACTGCAAGAGGAACTGTCAGTCATGGAACCAGCCGAATTTGTCAAATGATGGGTTGCACCTGAATCAGGATACCAAGCATTATCTCCTACTGTCTTTGGAGTAGTGAAGTGAACTTGAGGTTGAGCATTGTTAGTCACTGGAGTACTACCATGTGATGACGAGGGAAAAACAAATGGGTTAGTCCATGGAGAGACTGAACCAGGTTGAAAGTACCAGCCAATTTGAGGGTTTGAAACAGGAGGTGTACAAGCAGGAGGTGCACACAGAGGCATGGTAGGTGACATCCACGTTGGTACGGTGGCCCCTGGTCCAACCATGCAAACATTCGCTTGTGCTGGAGGAGGTCGATATTCAGTACTTTTATAATTGGTGTCATACCTATGATAACAACGGTCAACAAGATGACCCATTTTCCCACATAGCTGGCATTGAATACGTGCCCCTGATGATCTACCATGTCCCCGACCTCGAGTTGAAGAAGGACGATAAACAGGAGTTTCAGAACTGTTTAGGGACTGTTCAGGTGAATAAGTCACTACATTAGCCGAGTTAGGTACCTCAAAGATAAAGACTTGCTGGCGAGCTTCGGCATCAATCAACATCGTTGTAACTCCTTGAACGGTGTAAGGGATTTGGCTAGCCGTGATAATGGTTATAACCGATTTATACTCAGGTGGTAGACCATTGAGAATAGCTGTCATGTGCTCAACCTGGCTCTGATACCATGTTAAAGTATGATAACAGAGAGAAGAAACTGAATATCATGTATTTTCTTATTAAGAAAGATGACCTGAGAGATGTATTTATACAGTAGTAAGATATCAAGATAGCAACAACAGTTTTGTATAACTGTCTAACAACCTTAACAGACTTATTAACTACTAACTGGCTTTACTCATTAGTCTAACAGTATCTGCATCCTCTGTTATGAGCCATTTGTAGCCACTCTTGGCCGAATAAACTCCTACATTATCCCCTCGCCACATAAATTTATAAGTTCGGGCAAAGTTAGAATGCAGGATCGTTATAATCCTTTCTACATGATCACTATCAAATAACATGTTTAACATATCTAACTTACAGGTATTCGAGTTTGAGTCTATCAAATATGCTACACTTGTATAATTAAAAATAATATTCTGACCACACACTCTTCCTTGACCAAGTCCAGGCAACTAGGGGTCATTCCAAATATTTATTGTCGTCCCACTGCCCATTTTCCAATCACTGCCTTGCTCTATTAGCCTCCGGGCACTCCAAATGCTTTGCCAGGTATACGAAGGGTAAGACCTTAATCTTGAGTTCATAAAATTGCATCATTGATAGTATTTAGCTTTCATCACACAAGCAAACAAGCAAACTGACTTCATTAATAATCTCCAAGCTTGTTTTGCTAATAAAGCCATATTAAATCTAGCTAAATCCCGAAAGCCTAACCTATATTTGGATTTTGGTCTATACAACAACTTCTATTGGCACTAATGTATACCATTTTTGTTGTACTATTACGCCACCAAAATCTACTAATAAGACTTTCTAACTTGCGGCACAGCATAACCATTAATAAAAAAACATTGTATGGTATTAATTGGAATTGCTTGTAAAATGGACTTAAAAAATACCTCTTTTCCCTCTACTAACAAATGGCGAACACTCCAACTTTCTATTTATTTTATAAATCTCTCTTTGAAACTCATAAATGCTTCTTTCTTCCTTTGCCCAACAATAGTTGGCAGCCTGAGATACTTTTCTGGGTTACTCAAAATTCGTACTCACAAAACATCCCCAATTCGTTCCTTTATCATACTATCAACGTTTTTACTAAATTAAACGAGAGATTTATCAAAATTGACCACATGGCCTAACGCTCATTCAGATTCTAGTATAATTGTTTTCATCGCATTCGTTCCTTCCACACTTGCCTCGCTAAATAGAATATTGTCATCTACAAAAAACAAATGTGTCATTGCCAAACCACACCTTCCTACTCTTGCTCCTTGAATTAATCCATCTTGCTTTGCAATCTTAAGCAAACTAAAAAAAATTTGTATGGTATTAATTGGAAATGCTTGTAAAATGGACTTAATAAATACCTCTTTTCCCCTACTAACAAATGGCAAACACTCCAACTTTCTATTTGTTTTATAAATCTCTCTTTGAAACTCATGAATGCTTCCTTCTTCCTTCGTCCAATAATAGTTGGCAACCCGAGATACTTTTCTGGGTTACTCAAAATTCGTACTCACAGAACATCCCCAATTTGTTCCTTTATCATATTATCAACGTTTTTACTAAATTAAATGAGTGATTTATCAAAATTGACCACTTGGCCTAATGCTCATTCGGATTCTAATATAATTTTTTTTATCGCATTCGTTCCCTCTACACTTGCCTTGCCAAAGAAAATACTATCATTTGTAAAAAACAAATGTGTCACTGCCAAACCACACCTTCCTACTCTTGCTCTTGGAATTAACCTATATTGCTTTGCAATTTTGATCAAACTAGAAAGGCCCTTAGCACAAATTAAAAATAAATAAGGGCTTAAAGGATCCCTTTGTCGCAATCTTTAGGAAGGTCGAAACACTTCTCCCTGATTACCATTAAATACTATTGAGTATGAAATCGATGTCACACATCTCTTTACTAAGTCAATCTAATCTCTGTTGAACCCTAGTCGCTTTATCATCCTCTAAAAAAACTCATTTCACCTTATCATAGGCCTTACTATATCCAATTTTAATGCGAACGAACCATGAGAGCCATGCTACCTTTTTTTGAAGGCATGCAATAATTCATAAATGATAAAAATGTTGTCTGTAATCTGCCTTCCAGGAACAAACGCCCTTCGGGCCTCATCAATACAAACATCCAGCACTTTCCTAAATCTATTGACAATAATCTTAACTATGATCTTATATAAAACACTGCAAAGACTGATAGGCCTGATCTGTGACATAGCACTTGGGTTGCTTACTTTAAGAATAAGCATTATATTTGTGTGATTGATAAAACCAAACTCATTTGCTCCATTTAAAGCATCAATGCAATACTGAGTTACTTCTTTACCAATAACATGCCAGTATTTCCTAAACAAATAAAGTTGAGAATCCATCCATATTTGATTCTTTTAGTGGTGCCATACTTTTAACATCTTCCAACACTTTGTCTTCCTTGAGCACAACTGACAATTCATTGTTCATACTTTTCGAGATGCAAAGCTGAATTCCTGACAACACATGATCATAACTCTTTACTGAAGAAGCCATGAATAGTTCTTTGAAATAATTTGTCACAATTGCAACCATTTCCCTTTCCCCCGTTGACCATACTCTATCCTTATCTCTCAATCTCCTGATGATATTCATTTTCTTGCAATAAGATGGAAATTTATAGAAATAGGTTGTATTTCAATCTCTAAATATGAGCTAATTTCCTTCTGCCCGTTTTTCTCAGATCAACTTTTCTTTGTCTGCTTCCATATTCAATGCAAGCTTAACTTTAGTTAATTCATCTAGGTTATCCTCATCAGAGTTAGCATATTTCAACTCTTCCAACCAGAAAGCTATGCTTCCTCTGTTTATGATTCTTTTTTGCCCACCTACTTAACTCCGTCCACAATTCTTCCAGTTTTGCTGACACATGCAACCTTACCAATTCCCAAAAATCCTAATTTGTACTTCGCATGTTTCTTAAAGAACCCAGTTTGTATTAAATCAGAAGCGGGGTCATTTTCGTACCATCTGAACACTTTCGTTGCTTGTAGTATCTATCAGTATCGGACAATAATCTAAAAAAGCATGAGTAAAATGCTTAATCGTATAATCAGGGAAGAGCTCCCACCAAGCCACATTAACCACGCCTTATCCAAATGTTCCCGTACATTGTTATCCGATAGCGGACCTCTTTCCCAAGTAAACCACTGATCTAAGAATCCCAAATCATTGAGATCACACCTTTCAAAATTTTCTCGAAACATCCTCATTTTTCGTTCATCTTAAAGCCAACCCCTTCGTTTTTCAAACAAATACATAATTTTATTAGTCACCCAACACTAACCACGACAACGAAACATCCCTTCCCAAAATCTTTAACAGATTCCATGATTCTTCTTTTCACCTTTTTTCTGGTGACCCATAAAAACCTGTAAACCTCCAATTAGATAACTTATCCCCTTTTATTATCTCCACATAAACGTACGAAGAAGAGAAACTTCTTAACTAAACAATACAATCATTATTCCATCCCAAAGATAGCCCACCTTTAGACCCATCCGCATCGATATTTATACCATCAGACCTTTCTCGGATCCGCTACATTCTTCTTGCATTTACCTTTGTTTCAATTAGAAACAGTAGATGAGGCTTAACATGTCTTAAGTTATTCTTGAGATGGTTGATGGCTAGTGATTGCCTTTCTCTCAATCGAAGAGAGGGAATCAACAATCGGGAATTAAAATAGAATATAATAATCATGGCTTTATTGTAAGTGTGATAGGTTAGTTGTAATATTTGTATTGTTACAATGGAACACTAGATTATTCTAAGGATCAAACCCAAGAGAACTGTGGATTAAACAAATTCTAAATAACGTGCGTGTAAAATAAATAGTCTAACCAACTAATCACAAAAGATTATATTACGTCTAATCATGAAGTCAAGAGAAATTAATCTAATTTACTATCTAGCTAATAAGGACTGAATTGTAAAACATGTAAAGTTACAGAATTAACAATTAAATAAAAATGATGTGTAATACCCCTAACCCGTATACGTCGCCGGAACAGAGTTACGGAGCATTACCGAAACATTTAGAAACATTTACAGATAAATCATGTAAATTACTATTCATTAATTGAGATTATCGATATAGTCCCTTAAATGGACCATCGAGGCCCAATACAAGCATTAGAATCGATTCGAGACTTAATCGAAACCTCTAAGAATTTCTCGTGAAATTTCAAAAATTTTCCAAGTTGCAGGGCTCATATGCTTGTGAGGTCCAAGGGACACGCCCGTGCTACAGGCCGTGTTTGACCCCGTGTAACTCTCTGACTTGTGCACACGGCCATGCCACACGCCCGTATGCTAGGTCGTATGGTTAATTTAATTCTTTCGAAATTAGGCGCAGGTTTCACACGGCCAAGACACACGTCCGTGTTCTACACCGTGTAGCACACAGGTTGAGACACACGCCCGTATGCTCAATTCTGAGCATTCTGTTTCTCAAAATTAAGGTGCAGAGGACACACGGCCTAACTACACACCCATGTACCCGACCGTGTGTCACACACGGTCTAGATACACGTCCGTGTGTCTGTCCTTACGGACAAAACAAAGCCATTTCTAACTTCATTTCTCACCCAAAATCATACCAAAATCCTGCACCAAACCTACATCCAAATATCAACCATTCCAAGCATTGAATTCAAGCAATTGTAACATCTAGCATGATATATTGTTACATGCATTCATGCTTTTAATCTTACCTTTTATAAACATACTCGTTTAACCTTTCTCATTCAATTAATAATAAACACTTATGTTATCTCCATAAGATAAACTTAAACACATATATACATGTACCAAAACATAATCATCACTAGCCATTCCAATGGCTAGATTACAATAATCATTTACATTTACATGCCAATATGGCCAATATAACATATCCATGCCATTATAACTATAATTGCTTTACCATATTCACCGAAATAGGCCGATGGATAGTGTGAGTGATCTTCACCAAGTTTCCAATCCAACGAGCTTCTGATTTACTCTAAAATAGGGAAATAAAACTAAGTAAGCATAAAATGCTTAGTATGTTCGTATAACATGGTACTTAACTTACCATTCATTCTATTTTGAGGTAACTATGTAAGGCATATTCAATCAATTTGCCCACGAGCCCTACACATATCCTAAATGGCCTTGTTAGTCATATATTCCATAATAACATCACAAACATATATGGGCTCAACAACAATCAAGTTTCCATGCACATATGCTTTCTACAAAATGTATTTGTTTAACATGTATAAATCATCTCTTTATATTACAAGTATAATTTCATAATAGTTCATCTCGAGTTCAGATCATTTCATATCAGAACTTTACCCATATTACTCTGAATATCAAGGTCACGATTAGTACACTCAAGGCATACAAGTCTATAATCAAGGATGTACATACTCATCAAATAAATTCCATGTACAATATCATCATTACATATTTCCATAAATCAATTATCACGTATCGTCATTTTCACGTATTTCAGGTCGATATGTGTAATAACTCATTTCTTATTCATATCTTCTCATGTCAAGAACTTTTACCCGTTGAATTTATCTGAAATATCGACGGATACACAGGTAGTATATTCGTGGTGTACAAATCAAAATCTGTCAATTCATATTCAATGATACCCATAGGGTACTATTTCAAAGAGTACACTCTCGAGCCACATATATATAAACAATAGGATTACTAGTCCAGGCTAAATCCTATCTACAATATATACTCAATAGAGCTTAGTCATGATTACTAGTCCATGCTAATTCTTCTTTATGACATATGCTCTAAAGTGCTTGATCTGGATTACCCGTCTGGGCTAAATCTAATACATAACATATGCTCCAGAGGACTTATATCAGGATTACCCGTCCGGGCTAAATCCTTTCATAAATAAGGTTAATAGGATTATTCGTTTGAGCTAAATCCCGTCAGCAACAATTGCAGGACCTCGTTGATTTCGGGAAATCATATATCCATCGATTTTCATTTATTCAAACGGGATTTAACATTTTTCAAGCATTATCAGACATGTGATTATTTCATACATTTTTAACATTCATATAATTCAAATAAACACATTCCACATTCATTTCAAGCATAAAAGTAACCTTTTTACCATTTATGTGGTATTTCTCGGATATGTTTACGGGGCTTAACTTTTGTTAAGTATTCTCGATCATGTAACAAAGTTCATATTCATAGAATTCAAATAATTCACACATATACACATTCAATACAAGCATATAAATATATATAATTTAGTTACATGAACTTATCTCGACAAATGTTCATGTATGTAAAATCTACTAATCTAACATTTTCCTCTTTTCCTCGTTCTAACTTCGAATTTGGTTTATCCAGATCTATATGAGTAAATTTAACATCAATTTATCACATTTCATATTCATGTGGACTCAATTTACACCCTAGGAAAAATTACCATTTTGCCCCTAACTTTTCCATAAATTCCAATTTCGTCCCTAGGCTCGAAAAATGAAATTTATGCAATTTACTCCCTATTCCAAGCCTAACCAAAATTTCATCATAAAATTTACAGCACATGTTTTCTATAAATTTCAGAAACTTTCATCAATTTTCACAACTTTACATTTTAGTCCCTAAATCATGTTTTCATCAAAAATCACTTTGTAAAAGTTGTTTATCTATTAACAACATTTCATTTTCTACCACAAATTTCTAATTTTCAGCATATACATCCATGACCCATTTTTCATACTTTGATAACTTCTCAAATTAATCCCCCAAATAGATAGATTAAGCTATCCCGGTTTCAAAAATATTAAAATTACTAAAAACAGGACAAAGAAACTTACCCAATTTGGCCACAAAAGTTTCTTCTCTCTCTCTTAGGGTTCCCATGTATTTTTGGGGAAGAAGATGATAAAATAAGATGATATTTCTTTTTATCATCTTTTAATTAAAATATTTCACTTTCCAATTTAGTCCTTACCCTTTTTCTAAATTTCCATGGATGGGTCACCATAATATCTACATACTTTCTTTAATGGTCTAATTACCATATAAGGACCTTAAGTTTTGAATTCCATAGCTATTTAATCCTTATAGCTACTAGAATTCAACTTTTGCATTTTATGCGATTTAGTCCTTCTCGTAATTTAGCACATAATCGGTAAAATTTTCTTATCAAAATTTTCACATGACATTTGTATCATATTACGGACCATAAAATAAAATAAAATAAATTTTATTTTCAGCTCGAATTTGTGGTCCCGAAACCACGTTCTAATTTCACCGAAATTGGGCTGTTACATGATGGTTGGTTGACATTGATGTGGTTCACTAATCTTTGAATTAGGGATCCAAATCGCTTAAACTCCCAAAATGGCTCTATTTTATTTTGACCTCATTTAAGTAATTGAAATTAAAAACAAATTAGATTATGATAACCTAACATTCAATTTGCAAGAACATGTGAGATTTGCACAGGATTAAATCATCAAATAATTCATGTTCATCAATAATTTAATCAAGATCATTCATATATACATTCCATTGAGACCATTCATGTATATTCATTTAATTCCATAATTTTTTTATCATAAATCACATATCTTAACAAGTCCTTTGAAGATCATTCACAAGTTTTACTAGCCCGATGAACTATAGTAACATAACTCGGATATTCGGGTAACTACACACCAGAGAGCTTCGTAATGCTACACAGAGGTACTGTAGTGTAAATAGAGACAACAAAGTGTAAACAAAGGCAGCGAAGTGCAACCAGAGGCACCGAAATGCAAACAGAGTGTAACGCCCCAAAAATATAGGGTATTTAATTTTGCATGTTCTGACACAAATTGCTTGTTTGCTTTAATGGCTAAGTGATTTGGTGTGTATGGGAGTGTTTGGGTAGCCTGGGTTCAAGTCTTGACTTTTGCAGAATTTGTAGTTTTTTCTCTTAAATTAACCTGGACACTGGCACTTAGGCCTTATTAATAATAGTGCTTATTTTATGACACAAAAGAACTTGTAGTCCAGTGGTAAGTGACGTGTTTAAGGCTGCAAGGGAGCTCAAGTTCGAGTCTCATGATGCGCAAGGGAGTATTTATTTTATTTCCTTGTAGCATGAGAAATGGAGTTAGACTGAAACTTTGTAAGATGAAGTTTGAATTGGTCTTGGAGGGTTTTGTGGAGCAAATCAATGAGGAGATTGGGGAGAAAATCAAGGAATTTCGAAATAGGAGGTTGGTAAGGGGTTGTGCCCGATTGGGACTCTAAGGCTCTATTGGATTTCGACTAGGGAAAAAGGAGGCAATTTCAACTGGAGCCATTTCTCTGTTTCGGCTTTGGGGAGAGTTGTAGAGCTGCCAAATTTCCTTGCTGGCAGTTTAGCTTTTTTTGCACTTTTTGCATTTCGGGTTCTTTCTAATTTTCTCGGTGCTACGAAACTGACCATTCGTGTCATTCCTTCTCTTTATCTTTGCTATTCTTTTCCTCTCTTCTTGGCCGAACCTAACATTTACTTTCCCTTACCTCTTTTCTTCGATAATCGGATTCTTTCATAGCCTAGCTGAACCTTCCCTTTCTCTTCTTTAACTTCTGTTCATCTTCTATTCTAGTCAAGCCGAATATCACTATTGTTAATCCCTCTCTGCGTCGATCTACTGCAAAGGTTCTGACTATCGGTAAGTGTTCAAAATCTATCATCTGCTTTTCTTTTTAAAACTGAATACACCATGCTCTTCTTCTTTTTTTCCAAAACCGAATACCCCCTTTTGCTAACCGATTGTCATTTCCTCCTTCATGTACTGTACTCGTTGCGATTCTAGGGTCTTCCTCAAGGAGTGGTGAAGTGTGAACGGTTTGCAGGAGTCACACTTTCGTCCTCAACGTATAGGTAAGGTAAAAGTGTTACCTTATGTTCTTTGGGGTTGGCCGAATGTGCTCTATCACTTACTAATCAGATTTTGATTGTACTATAGGAAATCAACAAGGGCGTCTGATCGTTTCTGAATAGCGATCATAGAGGGACTAAGGTCACCCTCATTCAAACAAGGTAAGAAGGGTGTTTCGAATTAAGAGTCAATAAGAGGGTGCTTTACCCTATCGGTTAAAGGACTAACTTTGGATATTGTTTGAATCTAGGTTGGGTGCTCGTGGAGCATAGAGCAATATCATAATCAAGTGTGTAATCACACTATCTCCTCTACGAATCGGCAAAAGCAGAAAAATCGAAACCTCGGCATATGAGGACTCATGAGCGTGCGATCGCTCGTGTGGTAAACCGAGCCCACAATCATGGGCAATAGATTATAGAGGCCACAACGAGCATTCTCGTGCTCTTGGGCCGTTATGGGCCTCGTTTGGCTGAAATGGTCGTGGGCCCAATGGGCTCGTGGGCCCCATACGAAATAAATCCATGATAAGTGACAAATACTGGACTAGGCTATATTATTCATAGAGCCATGATTGAATTTGGGCTAAATGGACTACACGAGCGTGTGGGCCCACTTGGGCCGAATATTGGACATTGGGCCCATTTACATCATTTTGAACATATAGGTTATCTGTCTCGCTTGAGGCGGCTGAGGGCCTTTGGGAAGGTCGTTATCTGCACTGAAACCCTAAAATAGGTAAAATAACCAAAATACCCCTAATAGTAAAATTACTATTTTACCCCTAATAGATGAAAATTACCATTTTACCCCTAGAGGTAAGTCGACTGATGAATGCATATTATTGTATGATTGTATTGAGTAGGACATACTGCATACACGAGACATTTATGACATGGCATACTACATGGGGTTGAGATACTGTTATGGAGGAAGTGTACTGTTATTGGTGGCTTTGCCATAAATACTGTTACTGGCAGCTTCGCTGCAATACTGATACTGGCAGCTCTACTGTAATACTCTTACTGGTGGCTTTACCACATATACTGTTACTGGCAGCTCTGCTGCGTTATTATTACTGGCAGCTATGCTGCAATATTGGTGTGTTGGCTGGATGGGTCGATTTTATCCCCACATGGTGTGTTGGTTGGTACGGGTGGTGTGTTTGCTGGATTGGGGTGGGTTGTGTATGTGCACCATACTGATACTGTAATGGGCTAAGGCCCACACAACACTGTTACTGAATAGGGCTCAGGCCTAGACTGTTACTGCATGATAAGGGATTACACACTGGGTTCTCATAACTCACCTTTTTCCTTTAACTGTACAGGTACTCCCCAGCCTCAGATGATTTGGAGCTGCGAGGGACTCGGAGGTGGCCACACGTTCGCTAATATTTTATTTTTGACCTAGTTATTTAAATTCTTGTATTGGGTTGATATTTATGTAATAAGGCCTCTGGTGATTTTAATTTCTTTTAATTGGGTTTAATTTCCTATTTTGAAATTGCCAAATTGATACAAATAAGTTTTCAAAAATAATAACTGTTTTAAAAGACAAACACAGATTTTCAAACTTCAAAATGACATTAATTAGAGTAGTTTCTGTAACATCCTAAAATTTAGAATTTTATGTGTTGCATGATATCTTGCGTGAGGCTAGTTAAATTATTAATCGTGTATATTTTAAGGTCCTAAGAAGGCTTGGGGTTGAATTGGGCCCTAGTAAAAATTTGGTGTTTAAGCCTATTAAGGAGAGATAGTAAGTGGCATCAATGCTTATGGAAATAAACGAGTAATTTGCTAGCATAAATGAGCAAATGGTAAAGAGGATGTGGCGTCACATGAAGGGCTTTGAGGGAAGAGGTTCGAATCCCTCTTGGTGCAAAATTTTGATTATATTTTTGTGCTATCCATCCATAGTGTCGGCCATGGTTGTATTTTTGGTAAGGTGGACTTTTTAATTTTGGAAAGGTGGCTAAGGAAATAAGGCAAGGATGAGGGTAAGGAAAGAAATGAAAGAAAAGGAGCAAGAAGGGGAATATGTTGGCCGATTTTGGGGGGAATGTTTTGGACAGTTTTTATGGTCAATTTTTGATCCTTTTGGTTTTGGTACACACGGTTTGGGAGGGGTCTAGGAGTAGCCGATTGTTCTTTAGTCTTTTGGTAGAATTTTGGTGCTTGTTAGGTCAAATTTCTTTTAGCATTCATTTGTGTTCTTTTCTCCAACTCCATCTCTCATTGCCAAAACTTCAAGCCAATAGTGAGTATTTTTTTCTCTTCTTTACTTTCTTGTCTTGCCGAAATCACCTAGCCTTTTTGACCAAATTATCTTCACTCATTTCCCTTGGAAAAATCGAAACTAGATAAGCACTCATTTTCTATCTTTCTTTTCCTTTTCAACAAAATTCTTCAACCCTCTTTCTTCTTCTCTAATTCATACTCTCATAGCTGAATTTTCTTGTTCATTTTTCCTCCATAGCCGAACCTTTCAACCCATAATCCCTCATTCATAATTTCTTTCTCATTTGTGTTGACACCCTCTTCTTCGATCAAATCAGTAAGTGGTTTCTTTTCTCTTTTCATTTTTTTCTTTTCCGAATGGATGTTTATCACTATTCGGTTGTGAATCTTGTTTCTAAACCGAAATGGTGTTACCTTCCACTCCTTCACATCTTAATCACCCTTTTTTTCATAGTGTTCTAAGTGGGTGGCCAAATATCTTTCTAGCCTTAAGTCAAACGGTGGAAATCAGATCCAATATCGATAAGGTAAGGAGTTCTTTATGGATTATTTGGTATCGTTAAATATATAATTAATTGCTAACAGAATAATAGTTTGGACTAATCGACTATATTTTTAGGGACTAAATCGCTCGATCTATCCACTTGTTGATCATACGATTCTAATGGTAAGCTGGACCTTTTTCCTTAGTCAATTTTTTCATATCAACGTAATATCGTTTGACTAAGATTTTATCTAATGGAGGCAAGCGGTACCGATTTGAAAGGGAAAGCATTTGGAGATCACAAAAGAAGCGGATTTGCGATTCCTACTCCTAAGTTCAAACGAAGGGCAGTATCGGCGGTTTGGGATTTTCCACCGGGTTGTGGACCATCATCTGGTGAGAATCGACAAATAGTGGTTGTTCACAATTTTGAGAGTAAGTATTATAGATCGCTTGGTTTAGTTTTGGATTAATAAAAATCTCATCTGTTAGATTAATCGAGTGTTATGTTCTCATAGGTGCCGATGATCAAGAGAGATTAATACTTACCGTAATCAGGTGTGTAATCTCACACCGTTATTTCGTAAATTTTTAGGATTTGATATCATATTGGAAATAGATCGTTATTATTTTTATGATTAAAATTGTAATATGGCATAAACCAGGAAATTGGCCTAAATTACACTATGTTGATAAATTTTTCAAAATCGGTATTAAAATTGTGAGAATTACTAAAATACCCTTATGGGCTGAATTACGAAAATGCCCCTAATGGGCCGATTTGCTGGAATGCCTTAACGAGCCAATTTATTATTGCTAAAATGGGCCGAGTCTTTGTAATAAATTACTTGATTAATGGTTGCTAATTATTTGTAAACATCTTATTATGTATGTTGCATATTTATATATTGCATTGGGTTGAGAAAAATGTTGAAGAGAAGTGTAGCCCAGTGGCACTGCCACAAAAATGATTGTTATTATGATTCATTATGATTCCGGTGGCTTGGCCACAATCAAAATATGTTATAAATGGCAACTTGCCTGCGATTGGTATGTTTGGAGGGGTGGGTTGACTTGATCGCCACAGGTGTGATGGGTTGGTATGGGTGGTGTGTAGCGGATGGATTATTAAGATAGGTTGGGTTGTATATATGTCATACTAATATTATTTTGTAAATGGGCTCAAGCCAAGATTATGCTAAACGGGTTCAAGCCCAGTGACCAACGGTAAGGGGGTTATACACTGAGTTCTAGTAACTCACCTCGTTTCCTTAACCTTTTCAAGTAATGCTCAGTGATGTGGACTTGGGCCATGGATGACTCGGTGGAGGCCATACTTCAGAAATGGTGTTTTATTTTGAACATAGATTTCTATTTCCGTTCACTTTACTATTATGGGTTTTTATGTTGTAATAAGGCCTCTGGAGTATTTTATTATTTGCTTTATGTTTGATATATTTGTTATCTTTCTTAAATTGTTTTAAATGAGAATTTTCTAAAAACTTAAATAAAAGTTTTCCAAAAATTATTTAACAAATGGATTTCATAATAAACTTTTACAAGTATTTTTAACACGGAAATTTTCTCTCGAACTATCAACGATATTTCAAAAGTCACGGTTTTATAAGATCATTACTTCAAATTTATTGATTTATCAATCAATCTTTGAAGTTAGTAACATTTTATCAAATATTTCAAATCAAACTTGGTTTCTTATTTCTAACAAATCAATACCTATTTAAGTACAAATAAAAAAGATTTAACATGTTTTTCTCATGTGACATGTCAGATCCGGTCATAACACATGGGCCGGGTTTAGGGTGTTTCATTTTATGGCATCAAAGCCAGGTTGCAAAACTTGGCTGTGGTTTGGGTTCAAAAACATTTTTAAAATTGTTTTAAATTTTTCATTTAAACATACATGTTCTAAAGAAAGTAAGGCACCACGGGTATCCGGCACCAAGTCAAGTAAGTATATGTTATCTTATGATTATTGTGATATGACTGTAGATATACTCTAGAACTTTTAGCCTTATGAGCTGAAACTATAGAGATTGAGACTATAGGATGTGTTTTTGCGAAAATAACTTTACTTCCTATATTTCATAAAATATTGTTTAAAACACTAAAACAGCATACTGATTCATAAGAATCTTAATCAGACTAAATCGAATTGGCAAATATGAGTGCTAGAGGACGTGGACACGGTAGACGTGGCTGCGGTAGAGGTCGTGGTGCCAGAGTTGTATCTGAGGCATCGGGACATATGCCAGAAATGGACGCACCTGTGTCACCTATGACTGAAGCTGGGTCACACGATTGTATGAGAGAGGACGACGCTCTGTCCCAAGCAATGTTGTGAGTTCTGGAAAGGGTTGCTGGGGCCAGAACTGGGTCAGCAGCTTGTGGATCAATATCGAAGCGACTCAGATCGAATGGTGCTGAGGTTTTTAGGGGTATCTCTGGTGTAGCTCCAAATGTAGTGGAGTACTGGCTTGAGGAGGTGGAGCGGATCATGGACGATCTGGATTGCACCGCTGAGCAAAAATTGAAAGGAGTGGTGTCTTTGCTGAGAGACGAGGCGTATCAATGGTGGCTCACTGTTCGGGAAGGCACTCTGGTCGATCGTATTACCTGGGATTTCTTTAAGATGGCATTCCAAGGAAAGTATGTCGGGGCTAGCTATGTGGATGCCCGAAGGAAGGAATTCCTGAATCTGGTCCAAGGAGGAAAGTCTGTGGCAGCATACGAGGCGGAATTTCTGCATCTGAGTCGGTATGCCCGAGGAATAGTGCCGACTGACTACGAACACTATGTGCGTTTTGAGGACTGTTTGCGTGATGAGTTGCGGGTACTGATAGCCCCACAAAAGGGGACGAATTTTGCCACACTGGTGGAGAAAGCTAAGATAGCGGAAGAGGTTAAACACTCGGAGAGGCAAAATCGAGACAGGGATAGGGGCAGGAACAAGAGAGACTCGGGGTACTCAGGTCCTGCTAGAGGGTTTCAGAAGAGGCCCAGGAATGAGGAGCCAACTCGAGCTAGAGTACCAGCTACTACTAATTAGTTACAGCCATCTGTGGATTGTGGAAAACAGCACTCGGGTGAATGCTGGAAGAGATCCGGTGGTTGTTTCAAATGTGGTTCCAAGGACCATCGACTTAGATATTGCCCTCGACAGCCTGCTCAGACACAGGTTATTCATAACAATAATGCGCAGCCAGCTAGGGGCGCTCAGCAGCCACCGAGAGGCTGTGGGCTAGGTCGAGGTGGTAATGGCGTAGGACGAGGTCAGGGTGCACCGGGTAACGCGGAGACGAGACAGCCAAGTTTGGTTTACGCGGTCAGACGTCGAGAGGATGGTGATGCACCTGATGTCATAACTGGTACGTTTTTCATAGCTGATGTACCTATTATTGCTTTGATTGATATTGGATCCACCCATTCATATGTCGCTTGTGCTGTGTCTGGAACCTTAAACATTAGATCTGAGATTCTGCTAGAGAAACAACTGTGATTAGCCCTTTAGGACAGTCGGTGATAGTAAACAAGTTGTTTAGGGATGTGCCCTTAGAAGTTCAGGGGGAAATATTTCTGGCGGATTTGATGGAACTGCCATTCGGCGAGTTCGACCTTATTTTGGGCATAGACTGGTTGGTGAAACATCGTGCGAACTTGGACTGTGCTGCAAAGCAGATGATACTAAGGACTTTGGGGGATAAGGAAGTGATGATGATAGGTGAAAAAAGAAATTATCTGTCTAATGTGGTATCTGCTTTAAAGGCAGAAAAGTTGGTGCGAAAAGGGTGTGGAGCGTTCTTAGCCTTTATCAGTGCTTTGGATGCCAAAGAGTTATCGGTAGATAGCATTAGAACGGTGAAAGAGTTTTTGGACGTCTTTCTCGAGGAGCTCACAGGATTGCCTCCGGATCGGGAAGTAGAGTTTGGCATTGAGCTGCTACCAGGGACGGCTCCGGTGTCCATTGCTCCTTATAGAATGGCGCCGAAGGAGTTGGCGGAGCTTAAAGCTCAAATTCAGGAGTTGTTGGATCGTGGATTCATTCGACCAAGTGTGTCACCGTGGGGAGCACCGGTTTTGTTCGTTAAGAAGAAGGATGGGTCGATGCGTATGTGCATCAATTATAGGCAGTTGAATAAGTTGACGATCAAGAAAAAGTATCTGTTACCGAGGATCGACGATCTGTTCGATCAACTGTGAGGAGCTTCAGTTTTCTCGAAGATAGATTTGAGATCGGGTTATCACCAGCTTAAGGTCAAGGAGGCGAATATTCATAAGACTGCGTTTCGAACTCGTTATGGGCATTACGAGTTCTTGGTAATGCCGTTTGGGTTGACTAATGCACCAGCTGCATTTATGGACATGATGAACCGAGTCTTCCAGCCCTATTTAGATCGATTTGTGGTGGTGTTCATAGACGACATCTTGGTGTACTCAAAGATTGATTAAGAGTATGATTCGCATCTACGAGTTGTACTGCAGATTTTAAGAGAGAAGCAATTGTATGCCAAATTCAGTAAGTGTGAATTCTGGCTGAAGGGAGTGACTTTTTTGGGGCATGTTGTGTCTATCGAAGGAATTAGAGTTAATCCCCGAAAGGTCGAGGCTGTGCTGGATTGGAAGCCACCGAAGTCAGTGGCAGAAATTCGGAGTTTTCTAGGCTTGGCTGGGTATTACAGGTGTTTCGTTGAGGGGTTTTCGTTGATTGCTGCACCCCTAACTAAGTTGTTGCGTAAGGGAGTACCGTTTGTGTGGTCTGATAAATAGCAAGAGAGCTTTGAGAAACTGAAGAAGATTCTAACGGAAGCACCAGTATTGGTTTAACCTGAGGCTGGTAAGGAGTTTATTGTTTATTGTGATGCGTCACACATGGGCTTGGGATGTGTGTTAATGCAAGAGGGAAAAGTGGTGGCATATGCATCTCGTCAATTAAGGCAACATGAGGTGAACTACCCCACTCATGATTTGGAACTAGCTGCAGTGGTGTTTGCTCTGATGATTTGGAGACACTATCTGTACGGTGAGAAGTCGATTATTTATACGGTTCATAAGAGTCTGAAGTACCTCCTTTCCCAGAAGGTGTTGAACTTGAGACAGCGGAGGTGGATAGAACTGTTGAAGGATTACGACTTTTCAATCGAGTATCATCCAGGAAAGGCTAACGTAGTGGTAGATGCGTTGAGTCGTAAGGTGATATCAGATTTGAGAGCGATGTTCGCTCATCTCAGCCTTTATGAAGATGGTACTCTGTTAGCTGAACTTCAGGTGAAGCCTGCATGGATAAGTCAGATTAAGGGAAAACAGTTGATAGATGAAGCATTGGGTTCGGGACTTCAGCAAGTGAAAGGTGGTGAGATAGGGAATTTTGGATTGAATAGTGATGGAATATTGTGTTTCCGCGGAAGAATTTGTATACCCAAGGATTCGGAACTGAGACAAATGATTCTGCGTAAGGCGCATAGTAGCCCATATGCTATGCACCCTGGAGGAAATAAAATGTACCGAGACCTTCGTGAGCAATATTGGTGGCCAGGGTTGAAACGGGAGGTTACTGATTTCGTGAGCTAATCTTGACATGTCAGCAGGTGAAGGCGGAACATCAACTGCCTTTAGGGTTGCTACAACCGGTGAAAATTCCATTATGGAAATGGGAAAGGATAACGATGGACTTTGTTAGTGGGTTACCCTTATCACCTACTAAGAAAGATTCTGTTTGGGTAATAGTGGATCGATTGACGAAGACTGCTCACTTCCTACCTGTTCGTACGGATTATTCATTGCAAAAGTTGGCCAAGTTGTATGTAGCAGAGATCGTGAGGTTACATGGGGTACCAGTGTCTATTATATCGGACAGGGACCCTAGGTTTACATCACGATTTTAGAGGGCTTTGCATGAGGCTTTAGGAACAAGGTTAAATTTCAGCACAGCGTTTCATCCGCAGACTGATGGTCAGTCGGAGAGAGTAATCCAGATTCTTAAAGACATGTTGAGGGGCTGTGTGATTGATTTCAGGGGTAGTTGGGAAGATTTTCTACCTTTGGCGGAGTTTGCATACAACAACAGCTATCAATCCAGCATCCAGATGGCACCCTACGAGGCGTTGTATGGTCGTAGGTGTCGTACTCCTACTTGTTGGACTGAGCTGGGGGAACGACAGTTATTGGGTCCTGAGCTTATTTTGGAGACGGAGGAGAAAGTTAAGGTAATTCGGGCTCGGTTAAAAGAAGCTTCAGATAGACAAAAATCGTACACGGATCTGAAGCGTAAGGATATAGAATTTGCGGTGGGTGATCAGGTCTTTCTGAAGGTCTCACCTTGGAAAAAGATCTTTAGATTTGGACATAAGGGCAAGTTGAGCCCTAGGTTCATCAGACCATACCGTGTATTGAAACGTGTTGGACCAGTGCCTTATCAGCTTGAGTTACCTTCGGAGTTAAGTCAGATACATAGCGTACTTCATGTCTCTATGTTAAGGTATTATCGTTCGGATCCATCTCATGTTGTACCAGTGGAGGAAGTTGAGTTAAGACCTGGCTTGTCTTTTGAAGAGGAGCCAGTACAGATTTTAGATCGGGACGTTAAGGTGCTGAGAAGGAAGTCGGTACCGTTAGTCAAAGTTCTATGGCGTAATCACGGATCAGAGGAAGCTACATGGGAGCCAGGGGATGCAATTCGGCAGCAATATCCTCACCTCTTTTAATTAGGTAAATTTCGAGGCCGAAATTTTCTTTAAGGGGGTAGAATTGTAACATCCTAAAATTTAGAATTTTATGTGTTGCATGATATCTTGTATGAGGCTAGTTAAATTATTAATCGTGTATATTTTAAGGTCCTAAAATGGTGTTACCTTCCACTCCTTCACATCTTAATCACCCTCTTTTTCGTAGTGTTCTAAGTGGGTGGCCGAATATCTTTCTAGCCTTAAGTCGAACGGTGGAAATCGGATCCAATATCGATAAGGTAAAGAGTTCTTTATGGATTATTTGATATCGTTCAATATACGATTAGTTGCTAACGAAATAATAGTTTGGACTAATCGATTATATTTTTAGGGACTAAATCGCTCGATCTATCCACTTGTTGATCATACGATTCTAGTGGTAAGCCGAACCTTTTTCCTTAGTCAATCTTTTCATATAAACCTAATATCGTTTGACTAAGATTTTATCCAATGGAGGCAAGTGGTACCGATTCGAAAGGGAAAGCGTTTGGAGATCACAAAAAGAGCGGATTTGCGATTCCTACTCCTAAGTTCAAACGAAGGGCAGTATCGGTGGTCCGGGATTTTCCACCGGGTTGTGGACCATCATCTGGTGAGAATCGACAAATCGTGGTCATTCACGATTTTGAGAGTAAGTATTATAGATCGCTTGGTTTAGCTTTGGATTAATAAAAATCTCGTCCGTTAGATTAATCGAGTGTTATGTTCTCATAGGTGCCGACTGTCAAGAGAGTTTACTACTTACCGTAATCAGGTGTGTAATCTCACACCGTTATTTCATAAATTTTTAAGATTTGATATCATATTAGAAATAGATCGTTATTATTTTTATGATTAAAATCGTAATATGGCATAAATCGAGAAACTGGCCTAAATTACACTATGTTGATAAATTTGTCAAAATCGGTATTAAAACTGTGAGAATTACGAAAATGCCCTTATGGGCCGAATTATGAAAATGCCCTTATGGGCCGAATTACGAAAATGCCCTTAATGGGCCGCTTTGCTGGAATGTCTTAACGGGCGGATTTATTATTGCTAAAATGGGCCGAGTCTTTGTAATAAATTACTTAATTAATGGCTACTAATTATTTGTAAACATCTTATTATGTATGTTGCATATTTATATATTGCATTGGGGTGGGAAAAATGTTGAAGAGAAGTGTAGTGATAAACCGTAATTGTAAGATATTTTAACCCACATTTAATATGCTTTTCGATGATTTATTCCTTGATTTTTATAAAAAGGTGCATGTAATCCTTTCTTTTCATGTCTTATAGCCAGGAAAGCACCCGAGGATGAAAAGAACACAAATCGGGCCCAAAACGGAGTAAATAGGCCTTAGTACGAAATTGACACGGTCTGGCCCAAAGCCCACACGGCCGTGCCTCGACGATCACCTAGAGCAGGGCCTCAACTCCGCCTCACACTGTCGTGCCTCAAATTAGAAGTCCGAACACGGTCTGAACTCGATCCACACGGGCGTGTGCCATGGCCGTGCCTCTGTCGCTTGAAAGAGCAATTTTAGTTGGAAAAGGATAAAGGATACTTAGGGAGAAAGAATCGCATTCCAAGAGCCTATATATATCCCCTAAGTGCTACCTTTGAAAAGGCATAAAAGCTAGGCCAAGGAGCCAAGCCGAGAAGGTCAGAGTTAGGGAATAACCCGAAGATAGCCAGTTGATCCATCCCAAGAAGCTGGAGTTATACTCAAGACGGCGGAATACTCCTTCAATTCCTTAAGGGGGTTTTAGGGATTTCTTATGTTTTGTTTTATCCTTTCTCTTACGATATTTTCTTTATTCATTATGAACTAAACCCCTCAGATACCTGAAGGGGATGAAACCTAGACGAATCTTGTTATTTGGTTTTTAAGTTATATGATGAATTACTTAGTTTGTTCTTAATTATGTTGCTTAATCCAAATCTAATGTGCTTAGGTGGAGGTAGAATAGACCCTGCCTAAGAGTAGATCTAACATAATTAAGCGGAGTTGATTGAACGCCTAGAGATAAGGTTACGAGATTTTGCCGGATTAGGGTGAAACCTAATATGGGAGTCCATTGATCGATTTACTACTATCCTAGGGGGTTATTATAAGCGAATTAGAGTTCCACTAATTAACCTAGGGTTAGACGTTATTCGCCTCGAGAGAGGGTTTAATATAGGTTAGGGAGTCCTACGGATCAAGCTAAGTGAAGAAATTGTATAATTAAGGGTTAGATAACAAGTGAAGTCTAGGTGGATTCTTCCTGAGGGTATCGTCGTGATCAATTCAGTTTTCTTCAAGTTATTTTCCAAATCGTCCTTTTTGTCTTTGTGTTCTTAGTTTAGTTCTTGTCAATTTAGTTTAAAGCAATCTTCACTCTAATTCTAAGGCTAAATAATAAAGAGAAAGTTAGTATTAATGCTTTTAGTTCCTTTGGGTTCGATAATCTGATCTTGCCTAAGCTATACAACTGTCCGATAGGTACACTTGCCTTTAATCATTGTCAGAGTTATCCTCCAGGTTTGATCATTCTTTTATAAATTTTTAAAGCGCTGATTTCAGCGATCAAGTTTTTGGCGCCGTTGCCGGGGAACTAAAATATTAAGAAAACTCTATTTTTATTAATTTAGCCATAATTTTTATTTTTCACAATTTATTTTTGTTTTTATTTCTATTTTTACTTTTTGCTGAAATTTTCTTTCTTTCTTTTCCTAGCAGGTACTTCTAGTTTATGACTAGAAGGAACCCAAGAGGACCTTTGGTATACGACAGTGAAATCGAAGCCACCGCTCGCAAGAATCGTCGAGAAACCAGGCGAGCCTTAGATTACACAGAAATATAGGAAGAAGGCAGATCCAATCCTACTGAAGGGATAGACGAAAACAACCCACCACGCGATGTGGGGGAGAATAATGCTCCACGTACAATGTTTGATTATGTGAAACCGCATTTAACAGGAGCAGAATCGAGTATTGTTAGGCCTGCTATATCTGCTAACAATTTTGAATTAAAGCCTAACAGAATACAAATGATTCAATAGTTTGTTCAATTTGATGGTTTGCAGGACGAAGATCTAAACATGCATATATCTAATTTTTTAGAATTTTGTGATACCTTCAAAATAAATAGCGTTTCTGATGATGCCATACGTCTTCGGTTATTTCCATTTTTATTGAGAAATAATGCTAAAACAGTGGTTAAACTCATTACAACGAGGGTCAATCACTACATGGGATCAAATGACCGAAAATTTTTTAATGAAATATTTTACACCGGCCAAAACGGCTAAATTACGGAATGATCTCTTTTTTGTGCAGATGGATTTAGAAACGCTATACGATGCATGGGAGAGATTTAAGGATCTCTGGAGGAGGTGCCCACACCATGGCTTACCTTTGTGGCTACAAGTCCAAACCTTCTATAACGGTGTAAACCCCTCAACGAGGCAACTGATAGATTCAGCCGCCGGTGGAACCCTGAACAACAAAACTCCAGAAGCTACCTACGAGTTCATTGAGGAGATGTCACTAAATAATTATCAATGGCAGGCTTCAAGAACCAAACCAACATCAGCAGGAGTTTTCAACATCAATGCAGTGACCATGCTATCAACACAGCTAGAGATGATGAATAAAAAGCTTGATAGTTTGTGTTCTTCGCAGGTACATCCAGTCATGCAGTGCGACGCAAGTGGAACCGTGGCGAATCCTGAGTACCCACCCTACCAACCAGTAGTAGAAAGCGACCAGATGAACTATATAGGTAATAATTTCCGATCCAATAATAATCCTTATAGTAACACTTACAATCCAGGTTGGAGGAACCACCCAAATTTTTCGTGGGGAGGTCAAGGAAATCAAAGGCAACAACCACCTCAAAACTTCCAAAATCAACCTTATCCATAAGAGAAGAAACTGACCCTCGAGGAGATGATGGAAAAATTCTCAGCAGACACAGAGAAACGCATCTAAGAAACTGAAAGAACAATCAAAAGCAATGAGAGCCGAATCGGGGAAATTACTAAGTCAGTCAAAGAAGTCACTAATGCAGTCGAACAACTCGCAAAGTTGATGTCAGAACGACAGTAAGGACGTCTACCAAGTAACATCGAGATTAACCCTAAAGAGCAAATTCAAGCAATCACAGTTCAGGACAGTAAGGGGTTAGGTGACCCTGATCGAAAGCCAGAAAATAAGGTAGACGAAGGTAAAATAGAGGTAATACAAGAAAAACCAAAACCGGTAATCAAAGAATACCAACCTCGTATACTTTATCCTGAAGCCATAAAAAGAGACGATTCAGAGGAACAGTTCGGTAAATTTCTTAAGCTTCAAAAAAAATTACATATTAACTTACCTCTTCTTGAAGCTCTTTTCCAGATGCCAGACTCAAGGAAATTTTTAAGACAGCTCTTGACCAACAAACGCAAACTAGACGAAGAGCCACATGTGGAATTAAATGCAGTATGCTCAGCAATGCTACAGAATAAACTACCACGGAAACAAAAAGATCCAGCGAGTTTTACTATTCCTTGTTTAATTGGTAGACTAAGTGTTGATAACGCGTTAGCTGATTTAGTGGCAGGCATCAATGTCATACCTTATACATTGTTTAAACGACTAGGTCTAGGGAAACCCAAACAAACGAGGATGAGCATTCAATTAGCTGATAAAACCGTTAGAATTCCTAGGGCATTATCGAAGATGTTTTGGTCAAAATCAATAAATTTGTTTTCCCAGTAGACTTTGTTGTTTTAGACATGGATGAGGATAATTCAATCCCCCTAATTCTAGGAAGACCCTTCTTAGCAACTGCCATGACAAAAATTGAGGTTGCCACAGGAGAACTTATACTTTGTGTAGGTGACGAATCAATCAATCTTCAAGCTTTTGACTCGGCCAGGACAACAATCGATGAAGGTAAGAAAGTCACTTCAAATAATAATCAAATTGTTCAACTTTCATCGCAGGAAACATCACAAAGCCTAGAACCTGAGCCAACTTATAGACCCCAAGTCGACAAAATAAAGTCACACAAGGAACGAAGCCTTAGGGTCAAGGAGCAGAAGATACAGGTCAAAGAAGAGCCAGATCCACACGAAGTAAAACCAGAAGAACCACCAGAAGAGCTCGTAGGGACATCCAACCACTTCAAAATAGGAGACCAGGTACTGTTAGACAAAGCCGATCCTCACATCACTACAACAGACCTGAGGCCAAAGGGAGGAATTCTTCTTAAGGTACAAGATATCTTCCCACACGGAATAGTCGAGGTAAGCAATCCAATATTTGGCAATTTCAAGGTAACCGCTCCTCAACCCCACCTTTGTCAAGGAAATTTAAACATGAGGGAAGGTATTCAAACCTTCAAACCTCTCTAAAAAATTTTTTTACGAGGAAAGTCTAGCTTAAGACTATAAACGAGCGCTTCTCGGGAGGCAACCCGAGCACTAACCATATTTTTCTTTCAATTTTATTTTCAGTTTCTTTTATTCCTTTTCCTTTTAACTAACCAAAAGTGCAGAAATTCCAGATCACACGGCCTTACACACGACTGTGACCGTGGCCGTGTGGACCACCGAAATCGCCACACTGACAAAGCAGGGGCCGTGCAAGTCAGTCCAACCACCCCCTTAACGTCACGGATCCAACCACCCTTCCCACGGGCACCGACAGAAAGGCACGGCCGTGCCCCTAAACTGTGTGAAGCTACTGACTTGCACACCACGGGCATAGCACACCCATGCGGTCCAACCGTGCCCACCTACAGACTTCACAAACACGGGCATGGTGGGCTGAAACACGGGCATGGGCTACCAAACACGGCCGTGAGAGGCGGCCGTGTACATCGAAAACGGCCTTACACCACGAGCGTGTGAACATGCCAGAATTTTAATACTATTTAAACCCCACAGCTCTTCCCCTTCCCCTCATCTGGTTTCATCTTCACTTTCTTTTCTTTTTACTTTTCTCCTTCTCAGATTCTTCACTTCATAAATCTCTAACACCCTTGAGCCACACAAAATCATGTCGAAGAAGCGGAAGAAGCTACGCATAGGCTCCTCAATGGAGAACGATCATCATGAGTTCATGCCGGTAGCTTCGACTAATCACCAAGCCAAGGGTCTTTGAGACCAATTTATTTTTTCTTTTTGTTTCTCCTCTTCTTTATTTTCCTTATCTAAACTTCTCTACTACTCTTTTCGTTTAATTTTCTTTTAGTTTCTTAGTGTCAGGTTCGCTAGGCTGCTAGGGAATCACGCCGACCACCACGATAACCACACCACTCTCACCACAGCCACCACCTCCACAGCCCTAGAAGTCGCACCCACCTTGCGAACCACCCTTCAATAAGGACTCCTTGGTCCATTCTCCTTTTCTTTTATTTTCGTTTTCCTTCTTAGTCTCATTTCCTTTTTCTTTCTTGTTTTTAATTTTATATTTAGCTTAGTTTAATTATGTCTTAATAACCCCTGGCTAATACTTCACGAGTTCCCCAATTTCTTCATCTAGCGTGGAGCTTAGGAACCAACACCACCACCATACCGACGCCTTCGCCGTATTCACCAAATCCTCCACCGAACCCGCTCAAGAATTCAGGGAGTACCTCACACCCTCACTTTTGATTTCTATAAAAAAAAAGATATTACCTATATTTGTACATTGAGGACAATGTACATCTTAAATGTGGGTGGTAAAAATGCCTAATTTTTGCTCATTATTCTCAAATCCCTGAGGGTAAAAGTGGAATAATAGTGCCAAACTTTTTTCATTATTCTCAAATCCCTGATTAAGTCTTGTTTTTATGAAAAGTTGTCATATTACTAATTAGGATGAAATTTCTAATGATTTGTGATTTTTATCGACATGTTTTAGAATAAGTCATGGTTAATTGTACATTGATGATTAAATTTAAAGAATACTAGAGAATTAAGCTTGATAAGTCTCTCTTTCAAGAATTAAAATTTTGTTAGGTTGTTGACCTAAATTTGAATACTACTGTGAAATTTGAAAATTACGAGGATGATGTCAAAACACCCATAATTTTTGTGAGATTTTAAACCTTATAAAGCATACATTCTTTTTCATGCTCATTCTTTGATTATGAGTGTGTCTACCATGAACTACTATTTTAGAACTTGCCTCGTTTATGCATGTCGAGACCACACTTTTTGAGTTGATATTACAGAGATGATAAAGGCACCTAGGTTTTAACCCCTTAAATTCCACTAAATAGCTTACCTTGACAAATTAACCCCTAGTGAACCCCGTTGAGCCTAACAAACCTTTTCTTTGACTCACCTACTAATAACCCAAAGCCTCTTTATTATCATCCTTTCTTTTGACTACCCCTAAATTGAGAATTGATTTGATCAAGTTACCTAAGTATATTATTCTAGTAGTTAAATTTAGTTTGTTCTTAAAAAATAATAATAATAATAATTTATATATATATCAAATTATATTCAGCATTAATAGTATGAAAAGTGAGCTTATACAAATCAAAGTTTATTTTCAATAAGAAAGGCTCGTATTGGTAGGTGCATTATCATTTTCAGTTGATGTAATCTCGGTATTCTTAGGTAGGTACTTATCAATTCGATCTCGATTCTAACCTTCTAATTTCGGCCTGTAACCACACCTTTAACCCTACCCCCGTTACAACCCTAACAAAGACCTTTTGATTTGTTTATCATCTCATATTACAGTGGTGGAGATTTGATTTTCAGGCAAGCCTATGGGATTAACTTTTCAGGTACGACTTATGAACGATCTTTTCCTGAACCTTAAACACTTTAGAGTGATTTAAGTGAATCCTTAGTGAGGACATCAATCCTTGTCGGCTTTGAATTGAAAAGGTAGTTATTTAAATAAGGGGAGACACCTATGTTTTCGAAGTACAAACTTATGACTTATTTCGTTTAAATTCTTTAGGACTCTTTAAATTGAATTATCCATGTATGAATTATCTATGAATTATGATAAGGCATTGTTGATAAGAATTGTAGATCATGGAAAGTTCGTTTTAATTGTAAGTTGAGAATTTTGCTTGAGGATAAGCAAAAGCTTAAGTGTGGGGGTATTTGATAAACCGTAATTGTAACATATTTTAACCCACATTTAATATGCTTTTCGATGATTTATTCCTTGATTTTTATAAAAAGGTGCTTGCAATCCTTTCTTTTCATCTCTTATACCCAAGAAAGCACCCGAGGATGCAAAGAACACAAATCGGGCCCAAAACAGAGTAAATGGGCCTTAGTACGAAATTGACACGGTCTGGCCCAAAGCCCACACGGCCATGCCTCTACGATCACCTAGAGCACGGCCTCAACTCCACCTCACACGGTCGTGCCTCAAATTAGAAGTCCGAACACGGTCTGAAGTCGACCCACACGGGCGTGTGCCATGGCCGTGCCTCTGTCACTGAAAAGAACAATTTTAGTCAGAAAAGGATACTTAGGGAGAAAGAATCGCATTCCAAGAGCCTATATATATCCCCTAAGTGCTACCTTTGAAAAGGCATAAAAGCTAGGCCAAGGAGCCAAGCCGAGAAGGTCAGAGTTAGGGAATAACGCGAAGATAGGTAGTTGATCCATCCCAAGAAGCCAGAGTTATACTCAAGACAGCAGAATTCTCCTTCAATTCCTTCAAGGGTTTTAGGGATTTCTTATGTTTTGTTTTATCCTTTCTCTTGCGGTGTTTTCTTTATTCATTATGAACTAAACCCCTCAGATACCTGGAGGGGATGAAACCTAGACGAATCTTGTTATTCGGTTTTTAAGTTATATGATGAATTACTTAGTTTGTTCTTAATTATGTTGCTTAATCCAAATCTAATGTGCTTAGGTGGAGGAGGAATAGACCCTGCCTAAGAGTAGATCTAACATAATTAAGCAGAGTTGATCGAATGCCTAGAGATAGGGTTATGAGATTTTGCTGGATTAGGGTGAAACCTAATATGGGAGTCCATTGATCGATTTACTGCTATCCTAGGGGGTTATTATAAGCAAACGAGAGTTCCACTAATTAACCTAGGGTTAGACGTTATTCGCCTCGAGAGAGGGTTTAATATAGGTTAAGGAGTCCTACGGATCAAGCTAAGTGAAGAAATTGTATAATTAAGGGTTAGATAACAAGTGAAGTCTAGATGGATTCTTCCTGAGGGTATCGTCGTGATCAATTGAGTTTTCTTCAAGTTATTTTCCAGATTGTCCTTTTTGTCTTTGTGTTCTTAGTTTATTTCTTGTCAATTTAGTTTAAAGCAATCTTCACTCTAATTCTAAGGCTAAATAATAAAGAGAAAGTTAGTATTAATACTTTTAGTTCCTTTGGGTTCGATAATCCAGTCTTGCCTAAGTTGTACTACTGTTCGATAGGTACACTTGCCTTTAATCGTTGTCAGAGTTAGCCTCTAGGTTCGATCATTCTTTTATAAATTTTTAAAGTTCTGATTTCAGCGATCATGTAGCCCGATGGCACTGCCACAAAAATGATTGTTATTATGATTAACTATGATTCTGGTGGCTTGGCCACAATCAAAATATGTTATAAATGGCAACTTGCCTGCGATTGGTGTGTTTGGCGGGGTGGGTTGACTTGATCGCCACAGGTGTGTTGGGTTGGTATGGGTGGTGTGCAGCGAATGGATTATTAAGATGGGTTGGGTTGCATATATGTCATATTAATATTATTTTGTAAATGGGCTCAAGCGCAAGATTATGCTATATGGGCTCAAGCCAAGATTATGCTAAACGGGATCAAGCCCAATGACCAACGGTAAGGGATTATACACTGAGTTCTAGTAACTCACCCCGTTTCCTTAACCCTTGCAGGTAATGCTCAATGATGTGGACTTGGGCCATGGATGACTCGGTAGAGGCCATACTTTAGAAATGGTGTTTTATTTTGAACTTAGATTTCTATTTCCGTTCACTTTACTATTATGGGTTTTTATGTTGTAATAAGGCCTCTGGAGTATTTTATTATTTGCTTTATGTTTGATATATTTATTATCTTGCTTAAATTGTTTTAAATGAGAATTTTCTAAAAACTTAAATAAAGGGATTTCATAATAAACTTTTACAAGTATTTTTAACACGGAAGTTTTCTCTCGAACTATCAACGATATTTCAAAAGTCACGGTTTTATAAGATCATTACTTCAAATTTATCGATTTATCAATCAATCTTTGAAGTTAGTAACATTTTATCAAATATTCCAAATCAAAATTGGTTTCTTGTTTCTAACAAATCAATTCCTATTTTAGTACAAATAAAAAAAGATTTAACATGTTTTTCTCATGTGACGTGTCAGATCCGGTCATAACGCATGGCCCGGGTTTGGGGTGTTACAATTTTCGCTGGTTTTTAACCAACTAAGAAACCAACAGTAACAAAAATGGCAATTGTTTAAAAACGGTTTTCTCTCAACAAGCCTGATTTCAAAAAGCACTTTGATGTGACACGTCAGATTCAGTCGTAACGTCTAGGCCGGGTTCGGGGTGTTACACAGAGGCACAAAAGTGCAATCCCATACAATATCGTATTCTAACCCTATTGGTATGTCAATGATATCCTAATCGTTTACTATGTTCAAACAGGCATTTTAACAGAATTCATCTCATTTATAAATCAAAGGCACTTCTATAATATCCGAACACATGCTGTAAATCATAATGTTCATTCTGAAATTATATAAATTTTTTTTTTTCATAAATATTCATCAATTTTCAAATAAGTACTTTCTCACCTTGTACTTAATTGTAAACCATTTATAATTTTAATCCAATATCAAAGATTCAACCACAATTCAATTAAAACTGATTCATAACGACACAAGTTATAAACATATACATTCATCTATACTATGAACTTACCTATTATATACAATTAATAAGCTGATTCGTAGGGACTAGTCTGCAAATTTTCCATTTCCCCAATTTTCCTCCATACGATTCAATCCTTAATCTATATAAGAGTTAATTTCAATTTATCAATTTCAATTACATTACCGTGCTCAATTATATGTATATGACCTTTTAATTTCATTTTACAAATTTTTCCTAAACTTTTACACTTTATTCAATTTAGTTTTTAAAACTGAAACTATTAAAATTTTCACATTTAATCCCCAATACTTAAAACCGATTATACAATCATCCCAAACCAGCTTTCAACAACTAAAAATTTATAAATTTTCATGCTAAGATTAACTTATTTTCAATTTAGTCCTTAAGCTCAATACTACCAAAAATTCCTTTACAAAATAGTCCTAATTAACAATCAAGCTTGTAAATCTTTCATTTCACCTCATGAAAACCTAAAATTCATCAATGTAAAGTCCTAAAACCTTTAATAATTTTACGAAATAGTCTTAGGGTTAGCTAGATTAAGCTACAACGATTTCAAAAACATAAAATTTACTAAAAAGGGTAAAGAATTTACTTACATGCAAGAGCTTTCACTTGGCCAAACGTTTCTAAGGTTAGCTATGGTGATTTCAGGTGGAAATATGAAATGGAGAAGATGACTCCCATTTTCTTCATGTTTTTCTTTTAATAATATTATTATAACCTTTAAAATAACATGTATTTTACGATAAAAAGCTCACTAACTGTCCACTTTAAAAAGAAATGGTTTATTTGGTAATTAAATACTTAAACATTAATTAATTAAACACTTTGGCTAATAAAAATCAATGGTGATTAAGTTTTACATCTTTTACAATTTAGTCCTTTTTTAATTAACTATTCAATTGCTAAAATTACTGGACTAGAACTTAATATAATTCTATAATAGACCTATAAATATTATAAAATAATATTTACTGACTCAATCTTCTGAAATCGGGGTTCCATAACCACCATTTTTAGTACCACTAAATAATAGTATGTTACATATCGCGATCCCAAGGGTAGGATATCGTGATACCCTCTCTTTTGGTGATGTTCTCGCTCGATTTTAGCCTCCAACGCTTCCCTACAACACTCAATCATATGTTAGGACCCCCATGGCACTATTGGCGAATTTGGGTCTTAAAAAAACGAGGCATTTACAATTATTAACTCAAAACCTAAAAACTATGTAAAAGTATAGAAAAACGCTAATATGTTTGAAAACAAGCTCTTCAAATGAATTAGGGGAAGCCTAATTTTTCAAATAAAATTATAGAAAATCACCCCTATAGATAAACACATACATGGTTCGTGGCTCTCGAATCAATGACCAAGTGGTCTATTGAATCCTCTACTAAGCAAGCTTTTAATATAAAGAGTGCCATACCTTTGCCTTTGGTGGCCAGGTATTCTTTACACTCTTTACAGTTTGTCTTGAAGTGTCCTTTCTTACTTGAAAAGAAACATTCAAACTTAGATAAGTCTTAAGCATCCCTGTTCTCTTCCTTTCCATCTTTGGTGGCCCAGAGACATTAACATTGCTTTTTTTTAGCATGCTTTCCCTTCCGTTTTGAGGAAGAAGCGACAACTATGTTTGCTTCTACTCTTCAGATCAGCGAACTGATCGCCTCACTCACCTCCGACGCGCGAACACCACGGTGAGGTTAGAAATCAACACTAAAACAATCTAATCTAGACGATACCTGCAAGTGTGACAAGTCAGTTATAATATTTGTAGTGTTACAATGGAACACTAGAGTATTCCAAAGATTGAACCTAAAGGAGTTAGCGATTTAACAATTTATGTTCAAAAAGTACACAAGAAAGAAGTCTAGCTAGCTACTTACTAATTTATATATTACAGTAGCACATAAATTGAAGATTAACTAACCTAATTAACTACTTAGCGCCTAAAAGGACTAAATTGTAAAACTAGCAAAATTACGAAATTAAAAAAATCGATAACAAAAAGTAGTTGGTTGATTTTTGTGTTGTTAACTAACTTTAGAATTAGGGATTTAAATTGCTAACACTCCTAAATTGGCTCAATTTTACCTCTTGGCCTCAAATTTACCAAGTTAGACAAATTAGTCTAATTTATCTATCAACCTCACCAACTAATCCAGGACTATCAAATTGGTGCCTGATAAAATCTCCTCTCGGTCGCACTTACCTAAATTTTCCCTTAGGGGCATCAATCCTAAGTTTTGAAGTCTATTCAATTTAGTCCAATTTTTACGATTTAATCTTTGTACCAAAGACTAGCTAAACAACACTTTGATAAACCGTAATAGTAACATATTTTAGGCCCACATTTATCATGCTTTTGGATGATTTAAGCCTCGAATTGTGTAATTTGGTGCTCTTAATCCTTTGTTTTCATGTTTTATACTCAGGAGAGCACCGGAGGATGAAAAGAATGAGAAATGGGCCCAAAACGAAGTAAATGGGCCATATCACGAAATCCACACGGCCGTGCCTCATAAACAGTCTCGAACACGGCCTGGCCATGATTCACACAGGCGTGTGCCATGGGCGTGTCCCTGCCGTGGGAAAGAAGAATTTCACTCAGAATAGGATACTTGGAGGCAAAGAAACACATTCTAAAGCCTATTCAAACACCCTAGTAGGAATTCCACTTGGATTAAGACACTTAGGGGCCAAGTAAGGCATCTCAAAGCCTATATAAACACTTTAGGGGGCAACCTAAGCGGGGAGTTCGGCAGAAGCCGGAACCCAGGGTTTTAGTCAGGGGGCGTCCAGCTAGGCCAAGGAGGGCAGATTTGTGGGGATTTAGTCGAAGATAGCCAGTTGATTCATCTTAAGAAGCCAGGGTTATACTCAAGACGGAGGATCTCTCCTTAAATTCCTTCAGGGGGTTTTATGGATTTCTTATGTTTTGATTTATCTTTTCTTCTCAGATGTTTTCTTTTATTGTTATGAACTAAACCCTCAGATACCTGAGGGGGATGAAACCTAAGATGAATCTTGTTATTGTTTGCTGAACTATATGATAAATATTTGACTTGTTCTCAATTATGTGTTCTTAATTCTTGTGTTGATATTTTCGGGATATTAATTCAAGTGTGATGTGCTTAGGTGGAGGAGCAAAAGTGTAACAGCCCGATTTAGGGGCTAGTCGAAATAGTGATCTCGGAATCACTAATTCAAGGTTAGAAAAATTATTTTCATGTTATTCTATGTGTTATAACATGTTTATAAGGATGTATGGAAATTTTGGTGCTTTAATTTTATTAATTTCATGAGTAATTGCGAAAAAGGACTAAATCGCATAAAGTGAAAAAGTTCCATTCTATAGGCTAAAGGTATTAAATAGCCATGAAGTGTAAATTGGAGGTCTTTAAAGTACAATTACACCTACCTAAGAGAGATGGACGATCAAGGGGACAAGGAATTAAAAGTTTGACAAGAGTTGGTGACTTTTGTTGAATAAATGAATAAAATAAGATGAATAAGCAAAAAGCTATCATCTTTTTTATTTTCTTCTCTTCTCCACCGAAATTTTTAGCAAACCGACATGTGTCTTCTGAATTTTGATGAGTTAGAATACCTTGTGCTGCAGAAGATTTTGAAAGTGAAAAAGTGAAAATGACTTGAACTATTACAATGGCGTGTATAGTTATTGTAATACTTCTCAGATAGTAGACATAGTGCCGATGTCTGGATGGAAGAATCTTGTTAAGAAATGCGAGATAATCCTTAGTGAGTGATATTTTAGTTTTAGCGAGGGTAATAACTTGAGTGAGCTCTCCTTTCGAGACAAAAGAGTTCAGAAGGAAGATAGTAAATGGTATTTTAAATAAACTCGGAGTGAGTTTATTTAAGATGATATAATACAGGTTGGATAAGTTTTCTGTTGTTGATGCTTTCTCGAGATAGAATTGGCATGATGATGAATCCAGAACTTAGACAGAAATTTTGGTATGAGATTTAGTAATAACATATCTACTAATGCAAGAATAAGGAAATGCAGTTGTGTGCATAAATGTTTTGGCAATATAGTACATTTCACAATGTGATTGAGTTTATGGTCATAAGTGTTTGACTACTAAAAGTTGAGTTTCCAAAGCGTACAAGTCAAGACTATTACAGTCGGTGAATACTTTAATAAGGAAGTGAGATAAAACCTTAGAGATTTCAAATTTGGTTTGACAAAATTACCAAGGAGGGAGATGTCATTCAAATTGTAGTGAATCAACCAGTAAAGATCTGAACGATCATTTGGACATGTACAGAGTTCCCAATTGGAAGATTACTGTGTATATGCCTGGGAGGAAGAATAACCTAAGTCTCAAGTTGCACTTCGACCTTGTGTATAATAGCTTAAAGGTTGTTGGCAAGAGAAACTTGAAGATAAGTGGATTTGTGATTTTGAAGAGTTGATAGAAACGTTTTAAGAATGTTGGAAGCAACTCCTCCTGATAAGATTTCCGAGGACGAAAATCCCTAAGGGGGGAATTGTAACAGCCCAATTTAGGGGCTAGTCGGAACAGTGATCTCGGAATCACTAATTCAAGGTTAGAAAAATTATTTTCATGTTATTATATGTGTTATAACATGTTTATAAGGATGTATAGAAATTTTGGTGCTTTAATTTTAGCAATTTCATGCGTAATTGCGAAAAAGGACTAAATCGCATAAAGTGAAAAAGTTTCATTCTATAGGCTAAAGGTATTAAATAGCCATGAAGTGTAAATTGGAGGTCTTTAAAGTGCAATTACACCTACCTAAGAGAGATGGACGGTCAAGGGGACAAGGAATTAAAAGTTTGACAAGAGTTGGTGACTTTTGTTGAATAAATGAATAAAATAAGATGAATAAGCAAAAAGCTATCATCTTTTTTATTTTCTTCTCTTCTCCACCGAAATTTTTAGCAAACAAGGGGTGTTTGAAAGCTCAAAATTTCATCAACTCATTTCCTCTTCAAGTAAGTGGTTTTGATGGTTTTAGTTGATAATTTTTATACTTTTGGAGTCCCCATAGCTTAAGCTTTCTAAAGAGGGGAATATTTTGCAACATGGTTGAAAGTCTAGGGACTTGCCATGGGAGAGTTTATGCTGGTTTCTGAGTTTTTATGGAAGAAAATGAATGTTAGGAAGATGAGAAACAACTTTTGTGAAAGGTGTTGTCATGAAAACACCTAATTAGGACTAAGATGCAAAAGTTGTAATTTGTTCTTAAGGCATGAAATAGTTGGAATTGTGGATAGTTGTAAGAGGATTAAATGTTCAGCTAGGCATTTTTAACAAGAAAATGCAATGAAAATTTATTTACGAGCCTAGGGGCAAAATCGTAATTTTGCCAAAGTGTAGGGGCAAAATAGTCATTTTTGCCTAAAGTGTAGATTATGGTGTATTATGATTTATAAATGATTAAATTAGTAAATTTCATTATTCTAGATCAAATAAAATGAGATTCGGACCTAGAACGGGTAAAAAGAGAAATGTGGGCAAAAAGTCCCTTTCGGCCCTTTCGACGTCGAGGTAAGTTCATGTGCAAATGTTGCAATTACGTATGAGCTAATTTAATATTCCAATATTGTATGGAATGTATATTTACTCAATGAATGTTTGAAATATCTTTTGATGAGATGTTAAGAAAATTAAAAGTAATGGGAAATGTATATAGCATGATATGATGATAGTTAAGGTCTCGTGAAAGACCATGTTGGCATATGGCCTCGGTGTGAGATACTGAATAAGACCATGCCAGGGACATGGCATCAATATGATATATCATGTAAGACCCTATTGGGGTATAATGTCAATATGATATTATGTGTATGAGACCCAAGAGTGTTATTTAACAATTTGAGTGATTCAACGGGTATGTTGAAAGAGAGAAAGTAGGTGGTTGTGCCATGAGAAGCACAAGTAGGTGTTAGAAATGAATGGAGATGAATTCAGTATATGATGAAACCTAGTGGGTTATGTGTAATCAACGCACCTAGTTGCATAAGATAGATTTATTAATGCATTGTGTGAATGTGAACGATAATTGTAGAATCTAAGTAAGAATGATAGTCAGTGAGGACGTTCACGGATGAACATTTGAATTACAGAAATGTATGTGGATAAATATTTGTGAATGTATAATAACGGTGAGCTATGTGCAATAACACCTCATTGATGGTTATTGATGGGCTATGTGCGATACCATCAACTATATTATTATCGGTGGGATGTGTGCGTTACCACCTGATTAATTATTAATTGATGAGCTGTGTGCAATGCCATCAACTATATTATTATCGGTGGGCTGTGTGCGCTACCACCTGATTAATTATTAATTGATGGGCTGTGTGCGATACCATCAACTATATTACTATCGGTGGGCTGTGTGCATTACCACTTGATTAATCATAAATCGATGGGCTGTGTGCGATACAATCACTTATAAAATCGTTCGGTGGGCTAAGTGCGAAACCACCATAAGTATAAATAAATGGTGGTCTAAGTGCGTGACCACCGAGAGATTAGTAGTATGAGCGGCTTATTGAAAATGCTTGATGTGTTGTTTTATGTGATTACGTAGTGACCAGTGTAGGAATGTATACTTATTGACATGAGCAGTTGGTTTGTGGCGTGGTAAGAATGTGGTAAGAGATAGAATGAGTAAGCTTGAAGGATGGTTGAGTAAGTAACCACTAGTTAACGAGTAAAACTCATTACAATGCTTTGTGGTTTTGTATATTCAATAATTATCAGTATTTGTCAATTATATGCAGATGAACTTACTAAGCATTATTGCTTACTCCTCTCCTTTTTCCATCTCTTATAGGTTATTTTAACTAGTTCAGGTTGGAGGCCGCCGAAGATGTTTTCACACTATCGAGTAGATGCTTGGAATGATGTTTCAAGTTCTTATGAGTCATGGCATGTATGGGGCTAGTACTTAAGGTTGATTAAGTCATTGTTAATGTGCCAAATGTGTTGGTCTAAATAAGTTACGGGACGATTATATATAGACATAGACGACGATCAAAGTCGATTGAAATTGTACTAGAAATAGTTCTACTCCATGTATGGGAGGAAGACTTTTCTTTTATGAATCAAGTGTGTTAATTCACGTGTTTTAATTGATGATTGAAAATGTTTTGAAATTGCATATGAATGTATGCAATGTAGGGTGAAAAAGGGCTTGGTAGATAGCCTGATAATTGTCCACATGGATAGACACACGGGCGTGTGTAGACCATGTGGGAAGCACGGCTAGCACATGGGCGTGTGTCCAGGCTATGTGAAGTCTGCACTTTGTACTTGGGATTTGAATCCCGACACGGCTGAAGTACACGGGCGTGTGTATAGGCCGTGTGGGTAAGTCAGAATGCCAAGGTTTGGCACATGGGCTAGTGACACGGGCGTGTCAAGGCCGTGTGAAATTAGTCAGTGTCAACCACGGGTGAAAGACACGGGCATGCCTCAGAGGCACACGGGCGTGTCCCTAGGCCTACACGGGCGTGTGGTCCTTGTTTTATTAAAAATTTCTCGAACTCGTAAAAGTTCCCAGAATAGTTTCCAATCTTCTCGGAAGGATGTTTAGGGCCTTTTAGGCCATGTTTGTGCAAATGATGGGTTTAAACGAAATTTTTATAACCCTATTTGAGATGTTTAAGTAAGATCAGTTAGGTAATGCCTCAAACCCCGTTCCGGCTCGAATACGGGTAAGAGGTGTTACAAAAAGTCCCTGCCTAAGAGTAGACCTAGCATAATTAAGTGGAGTTGATCGCACGGCTAGAGATAGGGTGACAAGATTTTGCTGGATTAGGGTGAAACCTAATATGGAAGTCCATAGATCGAGTTAATGCAATTCTAGGGGTTTTAATTAGAAAGAGATTTCAATTAATCAACCTAGGGTTAGATGTTAGTTGCCTCGAGAGAGGGATTAAATAACTTAGGGAATCTTACGGATCAAGTCAAATGAATAAATCGTCTGGTTCAGAGTTAGATAACAAGTGAAGTCTAGGTGGATTCTTCCTTGGGTATTGTCTTAATCAATTGGTTTTTCCCAAAGTTATTTTCTCAATTTCATTCTTCTTTGTTTTAGAGTCTTTAGTTTAGTAGTTAGTTAATTTTAGATTAGATAAACAATTCCCTTAATTCTTAGGCTAAATAATAAAAAGAGAGTTAGTATTAGTACTTTTGGTTCCTTTGGGTTCAACAATCCGGTCTTACCTTAACTATACTTTTGTTCGATAGGTGCGCTTGCCTCAAATTGTTGTCATAGTTAGTTTCAAGGTTCGATCATTCTTCATATAAACTTTAAGACTTTGACATCACATAAAACAACGATCAAGTTTTTGGCGCCGTTGCCAGGGAACTAAAATATTAAGAACGCTTAATTTTTATTACTTTAGCCATTTTTTTATTGCAATTTATTTTCATTATTATTTTTTATTTTTATTTTTATTTTTATTTTTATTTTTATTTTTATTTTTTTACTTTTCTAATTTTTCCTCTATTTGCTTTTGGCAGATAATTTTAGTTTATAGCGAAGATGGCACTAAATAATTATCAGTGGCAAGTCATGAGGACAATTCCTACCAAAGCAGCCAGTGTTTTTAACCTCGATGTGGTCACCAGGTTATCTAACCAGCTAGAGATGATGAATAAAAAGATTGATGGTTTGTATAGTCTCTCGCAGGTACACCCAGTAATGCAATATGACTCGAATCTAGGAGACGTGGAGAATCCTGAGTGCCCACCCTACGGATATGGCATAAAGAACGAACAAGTCCACTATATGACAAACTATTCTAGACCTCAAAATAATTTTTACAGTGACACTTATAATTTAGGTTGGAGGTACCATCCCAATTTCTCGTGGGATGATCAAGGTAGCCAAAGACTGAAACTTCCTCCAGATTTTCAACAACCACCTCACCAACAGGAAGAGGAGTCGAACCTTGAGGAGATTCTGACAAAATTCATAGCAGCCACAGAAACACGTTTCCAAAATATAGAAACAAAACAGCAAGCACCGATTCAAAGGATCGAAAATCAGTTATGGCAACTTGCTAAGCAGATCTCTGAAAGACCACAAGGAAGCCTACCAAGCAACGCCGATACTAACCCAATGGAGCAAATTCAAGCCGTAACAGCTCATGACAGTGAAAGGTTAGTGAAATCTGACCCAAGGCAAGAGCCTGTGGTAAGTGAAGGTAAGGTTGAGGTAAGCCATGATTTACCAAACCCGGTAATTACAAAGTACCAACCCCGTGTGCCATACCCCGATGCGACAAAGAAAGACCACACAGAGGAACAACTCGGTAAGTCTCTTAAAATTTCAAAGAAATTTCATATTAACTTGTCGTTTCTTGAAGCTCTTTCACAGATGCCATATCCTAGACCTCGTGTCATTAAAGAAGAAATTCATGAGGAACGAAGGCTTTGGATCGATGAACTAGACGAATGGAAGACACGCTTCAAGGAGAGTGATAAACCGTAATAGTAACATATTTTAATCCCACATTTAGTATGCTTTTGGATGATTTAAGCCTTGATTCATGTAAAAAGGTGCTCTTAATCCTTTCTTTTCATGTCTTATACCCAGGAAAGCACCCGAGGATGAAAAGAACATAAAACGGGCCCAAAATGGAGTAAATGGGCCATATCACGAAATCCACACGGCCTGGCCCAAAGACCACACGGCCGTGCATTGTCAAGCATCTAGAACACGGCCTTACCCCTGATTTACACAGCCGTGCCTCATTAAAGAAATCCGAACACGGCCCAAAAACTAGTCACACGGGCGTGTGACATGGCCGTGTCCCTGTCGTGGAAAAGAGCAATTTCATTCAGATTCGGATACTTTGGGGCGAAGAAACACATTCCAAGAGCCTATATAAACCCCCTAAGTACCACCTTTGAAGGAGCGTCAAGCTAGGCCAAGGAGCCAAGCCGAAAAGGTCAGAGTTGTGGATGTAACATCCCAAACCCGGCCCATACACTACGACCGAATTTAGAATGCCACTGCGGAAAACGTTTGAAAGACTTTAACTTAAATATAAAAACGTTAAAAATTTGTTGTCGTTGGTAAAACATTTCATAATTAAAATTCTAAGTAAAACTTTGATGTTACGGATTATTCGGATTTAAAACTTTAACATATACTTTTAAAATATTAAGTTGTTAAAAATAAAATCATGTCCAAATAGGAATTTAATCATCAATCCATAATAAAAATCATAACAAATACCATAAGGCCCTTATTACAATAAATGGATACTTAAAATACTGAAAATACAAATTTTATTAGATAAGGAAAACAACTTCTTCTGCATGGGCCATCTCATATCCACTCCAACCCGGTCCAAGCAACATGAATCACCTGCGATGTTGGTAAGATTTGGATGAGTCAAACAGACTCAGTGTGTAATTAGTCCACTGAATTCCACCCACATATCAAACCACATATTAACCCACATATCAGATATCAATGCACTTATTCACATGATTCCACTTATTGGGCTTGGCCCATATCCACATCATATGACATATAATAATGCAATTTATTCACATATAGAGTCCACATATTGGGCTTGGCCCATTTCCACATTAATTCACATCACATATTGGGCTTGGCCCATTTTCACATTAATCCACATCACATAATGGGCTTGGCCCATTTTCACATTAATTCACATATCAAACAGATTTATGCAAAATGCACCCAACCCAGCCTAGGGTCCATTCTCTACACACCCTCGTACCCAGCCACCACACACCAGGGGATTACTAAATCGCCCTCCAACCGCTACACACCAATTTGGCAATTAATGCCGTCCACGCCAACTAAATCGCAAATAATCAACAACGCGACCTCAGTCAGCGCCAATCCACGATGTAGCCCGTAGCTATCATCAAAACCACGATGAGCACAAAGCCACCATTAACCACGATATGACACATAGCCTATATCAACCACGTACTCGAAGTACACGCTGTCCTTCTTTCATATTCATTTCCCATCCCATGCACATGCAACATACGATAGTGACATGATAACAATAATGCATGAGCATGTTCATCAAGCATACCATCACATATACACATTAATAACCACATTTATCAGATTTGGTACTTACCTGATTATCGACATACCCCTTAAGGGTATCCATATCTTAATGATCACTGCAATTATTAGCACATATTCATAACACACATGCAGATACAACATATACCCGGAAAACGGAGGGTTAATCACACACCTGATAACTTGAAGTACTACGCTCTCGATCCCGATGCTATCACTAAGCGACACTACAGCTATCTGCCTACTTTCCTGTTCTGACGTTGGCCCACACCCCGATGGCCAATCCCGAACTGCAGAAACGGATCTCTTCTTGAACTCAGGGATAGGGACTACCCCTTGTCCTCTTTGACTGGTATTCGCCTCCATCGTAGAACACTTAATCAGAAACATTCGGTTTAATCATTAAAGCCATAGTCTAACATAAATCGAATCTACACTTACTAAGTATTCTTACCAAGTGATCTTGAATCCCGGAAGGTTTGCTTACTTCTGTCGATTTGACCCTAAATAACCCCAGTCAAAATCGGTCACACTTAATAACCAAAATATGGCCTTAGGCCAAAAGTCACACTTTCCTACCTTGCTAACTAAATCCCGAAAACCACTCCTTGCTCTTGTAACTGTCGAAATCCCTGCTAACCAACTATTAGAATCGGCCTAACACATAAATCCATGAAAATGGCCCTTGGCCGAATACCACATTACTTACCTTGGCTTATCTTGATTACTTCCAATCCCGAAGGACTCCTTTGATGCTCCTTACTGTCGGCTACAAACAAAAGGCACACATAACATGGCTTATGAATATTCGGCTAACCCAAAACCAAAGCCTTAACACTTGATTCGGCACACCAACTGAAATAGAACCCAAACTGATTGCTAGGATAGAAACTTACCACTACACATTCGCAGAGACTACCAGAGAAAAGGTTTCGGCTTCCTGCTTCGGCTTATAAGACTTGCGACAAAAGAAGGAGAATAAGGCCACAAAAGATTTGGCTAACACAAGATAGGTATAGAACTGATTTTGAGAGGAAGAAAAGAAGTGTAGAAGAAGGTTAGAAAAATTCGACAATGAAGAACAATGGTAGAGAGGTTTCGACTTTTATGCAAAGGAGATGGGAAGAAGAAAAGATATATATGGCTACTTCAACATTCGGTTTTGGCTTCACAGAAAAGAGAGGAAAAGAGAACCTCTTTTGACTAAAACTTTCGGCCAAAAAGGAAAATGAAGAAAAGAATTGCCAAGAGCTGATCACCCCTATTTATACTACCCAATTTTGGCACCCACACTTCCTATACACTTCAAAATCGAAAATGCACACCAAGAGAGTCCCTTGGCCGGCCACCATATCTTCACTAATCATATCCCTCATTTTCTCTCCTATTTTATCTCCTTATCACACATTCGAAATAAATAAAACAAAACATCAATTATCCTTTACTAATCTCCTATTTAATCTCTTATCCTCCCACTCAAACTAAATAAAAATAAACCAACATTTATCTCTTACCCTATAGCCGAATTTTAAAAGAAAAACAAGCCTCATCTCATCCATTTGAAAGTCCAGTGCCGTCCAACACTCCTCTCCACCTTGACGCAAAATAAAATGCTCCCACTTGCTTCCTTTGCAACTCTAACCAAGGCCCTTGCCCACTGCACATGGCGTCATTCACCAAGGCCCTAAGTGGCGCCTTGCAGCCACTTTACCAAGGCATTTCTTATGTCATAAATCCCTTACAAATTCCCTTAAGGCCTCCTTAGCCAAGCTCCCCCTTTTTAAACTTAAAATCCAATAATTTCTTAAGGCATTCCTCTACATCCTCGGGTTCTCAAAACCCTTAAAACACATCCAAACACACACTAAGCCCACTTACACTTGAATTATGCACTAAACGCATAACCCCTAAATCTAGGATATTACAATTCTACCCTCCTTAAAAATAATTTCGTCCTCGAAATTACTTACTATCGAACAATTGTGCATCCTAACTCATCACACTACGCTACGGCTGCGCACTCTGATCTTAATAAAACTAACACATTCCCCTAGATACCATCTCAAGATTCACCTTCAAGGTTCCATACACTTCACTAGCAACACAAGAACGAACTAGCTCTATAACAATCAAGGTAATAAAGGGATTTCAGGATTAGGGAATGTACCCGATCCTATCTGGCCCAACTTCCTCCTCGCTACGACTGATTGCCTAAGCCAACCTTGGTTGCCTCGCATCTAAACCTTCAGCACCTCCGCTTGGTGTTCCACGACTCCGGCCAGAACCATTCCTTCCACGATTTGGACCACGACCCTTTGTCACCTGCTGACACCCTCTACCAGCCTCCACATAACTTTGCTACTGCCCGAGCCCTATCCATCACTTGAGGACATTTCTTAACCAAATGAGCCTTAGACCCACACCGGAAACATTCCTTACTATTTCCCCAGCATTCTCCCGCATGAGCTCTTCCACACTGAGCACATGTACGACTCCGATTCTCAACGACTGGTACATGTGCACGTACAGAATTCTCAGTCCTTGGTCTTTTCTGAAAATCTCTAGATGACTCTGATGGTCCAAAACTCCTCTTATTCCAGTTCCTATCCTTTTCGCGGTTCTGTCTCACAGTCCTCTTAACTTCTTCAGCGATCCGAGCTTTCTCCACTAGAATAGCATAGTCTCTCTCTCTTTGCGGAGCAATCAACACTCGCAGCTCATATCGCAATCCATCTTCAAATCGGACACACCTTTCATAATCAGTAGCCACGATCCCCTTGGCGTACTGACTTAACCGCAGAAATTCTGCTTCGTACTCTGCTATCGACATACTTCCTTGCACCTAGTTCAGAAACGCCTTCCTTTGCGAGTCCAAGTAACTAGCTCCAACATATTTCCCTTCAAACTTAACCTTAAAGTACTCCCAATCCACTCGATCTGTAGGGGTACCTTGTTTGACAGTGAGCCACCATCGATAAGCCTCGTCTCGGAGCAGCGAAACAGCACCTTTCAGCTTTTCCTCAGCAGTGCAGTCCAAATCATCCATGATTCTTTCGACCGCCTCCAACCAATACTCCGCCACGTTCGGGGCCACTCCAGACACTCCTCTGAAAACTTCAGCTCCGTTCGACCTAAGTCTCTCAGGCACTGATTTTCGAACTCCATTGCCCACATTAGCTCCTGCCACTCGCTCTAGCACTCGCAGCATAGCCAACGATACTGCGTCATCTCCTCCAGTCTGATCTTGATCCTCCGTGCCCACTGCTGGCGGCGACACATCATTATCTGACCCATGGCCAGACCCAACCGGTTCCGATACTGTCATTCTACCTCTACCACGTCCACTAGTACTCATATCTAACGTCGCGATTTAATCTGATTAAAAAGTTTTATGCATTAGTCTTTGTTCCACTGATTAACCGCGAACAATTTTATGCAAAGAAGTTTAATAGTGGTTCTTTCGATCAATCAAAGTTTTCAGCTCAAGTTCACTATTCTAATTTAGAGATTCACATTCATACATTCACCACATTCAGCACACTATTATGGGCATCTTAGTCCATTCCCAACCCAGGGGTATTTTCGTCATTTTTCCTACAGGGGTATTTTGGTAATAAATCGGGGTCAATTCAAAAATAATCTTTACAAGTCAAAAGCATTCTAAAATTTTCAAAACTCGAGGGTATTTTGAAAATTTTTCGAAGTCAAAGGTATTGCAGGAATTTCTGAAATCGGGGCTATTTCGGTAATTTTGGAAGTCAGGGGCATTTTAGTAAATTTTCCAAATCAGGGTATCTTGCTATTTTGAAAACTAGGGTGTTCGGTATTTCATAAAGTAAGAATATTTTTACAACAATCGAGGGTAATATGGTGATTTTATAAACCAAGAGTATTTTAGTAATTTTTCAACCAGGGGTATTTAGGTAATTTTTGTAAATCGGGAATATTTCAGAAAAATTTTACAAATTAGGTTTTTACCAATCAAAAAGGATAATTTTTTTTTGAGGATTTTAAAACTAAGGTTTTTATAAAACTGTGTGGCTAGTCCCTTTCGGGTTTTAATCATCGGTTTAGCCGATGAATAAGTCCTCTTGGTTAGGGTGAACCGTCACTACGCACCAGGTAGGATTCGAGTAAAGAGGAGGTGAGTCACTAGGACTACTTAAATACCAAGCTCTTACCGAATCCACTCCTAGACATGCGCACAATGGTTGCCACACCTTAACTCGGCGACTTACTTCACAGGTTTGTTTGGTTGTCCTTAAGTCTTATGCATTCTGTGTTGGAGTAGACTAGTCCTAGGGTTCAATATCCCTAATATACTAATCTACGTTCCCACAATGCCCATACTGTTCACATATATCAATCACTTCAGTAGTCAGAAGTACTTACCTGGTGGACTTCGGGTCGGAGATACAGGTGCCATGCCAGAATAACCTGAAAAAAATTTATGAAGGCCTATATCTTTGAAAAGCCCATCTTAAAAAATGTTTTTGGGCCCAAAACCCTCAAAGCCGAGTTTTGAACAGGGCTCTAATACCAAACTGTAACACCCCAAACCCGGCCCATACACTACGACCGAATTTAGAATGCCACTGCGGAAAACGTTTGAAAGACTTTAACTTAAATATAAAAACGTTAAAAATTTGTTGTCGTTGGTAAAACATTTCATAATTAAAATTCTAAGTAAAACTTTGATGTTACGGATTATTCGGATTTAGAACTTTAACATATACTTTTAAAATATTAAGTTGTTAAAAATAAAATCATGTCCAAATAGGAATTTAATCATCAATCCATAATAAAAATCATAACAAATACCATAAGGCCCTTATTACAATAAATGGATACTTAAAATACTGAAAATACAAATTTTATTAGATAAGGAAAACAACTTCTTCTGCATGGGCCACCTCATATCCACTCCAACCCGGTCCAAGCAACACGAATCACCTGCGATGTTGGTAAGATTTGGATGAGTCAAACAGACTCAGTGTGTAATTAGTCCACTGAATTCCACCCACATATCAAACCACATATTAACCCACATATCAGATATCAATGCACTTATTCACATGATTCCACTTATTGGGCTTGGCCCATATCCACATCATATGACATATAATAATGCAATTTATTCACATATAGAGTCCACATATTGGGCTTGGCCCATTTCCACATTAATTCACATCACATATTGGGCTTGGCCCATTTTCACATTAATCCACATCACATAATGGGCTTGGCCCATTTTCACATTAATTCACATATCAAACAGATTTATGCAAAATGCACCCAACCCAGCCTAGGGTCCATCCTCTACACACCCCCGTACCCAGCCACCACACACCAGGAGATTACTAAATCGCCCTCCAACCGCTACACACCAATTTGGCAATTAATGCCGTACACACGAAATAAATCGCAAATAATCCACAACGCGACCTCAGTCAGCACCAATCCACGATGTAGCCCGTAGCTATCATCAAAACCACGATGAGCACAAAGCCATCATTAACCACGATATGGCACATAGCCTATATCAACCACGTACTCGAAGTACACCCTGTCCTTCTTTCATATTCATTTCCCATCCCATGCACATGCAACATACGATAGTGACATGATAACAATAATGCATGAGCATGTTCATCAAGCATACCATCACATATACACATTAATAACCACATTTATCAGATTTGGTACTTACCTGATTATCGACATACCCCTTAAGGGTATCCATATCTTAATGATCACTGCAATTATTAGCACATATTCATAACACACATACAGATACAACATATACCCGGAAAACGGAGGGTTAATCACACACCTGATAACTTGAAGTACTACGCTCTCGATCCCGATGCTATCACTAAGCGACACTACAGCTATCTGCCTACTTTCCTGTTCTGACGCTGGCCCACACCCCGGTGGCCAATCTCGAACTGTAGAAACGGATCTCTTCTTGAACTCAGGGATAGGGACTACCCCTTGTCCTCTTTGACTGGTATTCGCCTTCATCGTAGAACACTTAATCAGAAACATTCGGTTTAATCATTAAAGCCATAGTCTAACATAAATCGAATCTACACTTACTAAGTATTCTTACCAAGTGATCTTGAATCCCGGAAGGTTTGCTTACTTCTGTCGATTTGACCCTAAATAACCCCAGTCAAAATCGGTCACACTTAATAACCAAAATATGGCCTTAGGCCGAAAGTCACACTTCCCTACCTTGCTAACTAAATCCCGAAAACCACTCCTTGCTCTTGTAACTGTCGAAATCCCTGCTAACCAACTATTAGAATCGGCCTAACACATAAATCCATGAAAATGGCCCTTAGCCGAATACCACATTACTTACCTTGGCTTATCTTGATTACTTCCAATCCCGAAGGACTCCTTTGATGCTCCTTACTGTCGGCTACAAACAAAAGGCACACATAACATGGCTTATGAATATTCGGCTAACCCAAAACCAAAGCCTTAACACTTGATTCGGCACACCAACTGAAATAGAACCCAAACTGATTGCTAGGATAGAAACTTACCACTACACGTTCACAGAGACTACCAGAAAAAAGGTTTCGGCTTCCTGCTTCGGCTTATAAGACTTGCGACAAAAGAAGGAGAATAAGGCCACAGAAGATTCAGCTAAGCCCTTCGAAAAGTGATTCAATATTTAGCTAACACAAGATAGGTATAGAACCGATTTTGAGAGGAAGAAAAGAAGTGTAGAAGAAGGTTAGAAAAATTCGACAATGAAGAACAATGGTAGAGAGGTTTCGACTTTTATGCAAAGGAGATGGGAAGAAGAAAAGATATATATGGCTACTTCAACATTCGGTTTTGGCTTCACAGAAAAGAGAGGAAAAGAGAACCTCTTTTGACTAAAATTTTCAGCCAAAAAGGAAAATGAAGAAAAGAATTGCCAAGAGCTGATCACCCCTATTTATACTACCCAATTTCGGCACCCACACTTCCTATACACTTCAAAACCGAAAATGCACACCAAGAGAGTCCCTTGGCCGGCCACCATATCTTCACTAATCATACCCCTCATTTTCTCTCCTATTTTATCTCCTTATCACACATTCAAAATAAATAAAACAAAACATCAATTATCCTTTACTAATCTCCTATTTAATCTCTTATCCTCCCATTCAAACTAAATAAAAATAAACCAACATTTATCCCTTACCCTATAGTCGAATTTTAAAAGAAAAACAAGCCTCATCTCATTCATTTGAAAGTCCAGTGCCGTCCAACACTCCTCTCCACCTTGACGCAAAATAAAATGCTCCCACTTGCTTCCTTTGCAACTCGAACCAAGGCCCTTGCCCACTGCACATGGCGTCATTCACCAAGGCCCTAAGTGGCCCCTTGCAGCCACTTTACCAAGGCATTTCTTATGTCATAAATCCCTTACAAATTCCTTTAAGGCCTCCTTAGCCAAGCTCCCCCTTTTTAAACTTAAAATCCAATAATTTCTTAATGCATTCCTCTACATCCTCGGGTTCTCAAAACCCTTAAAACACATCCAAACACACACTAAGCCCACTTACACTTGAATTATGCACTAAACGCATAACCCCTAAATCTAGGATATTACAATGGGAATCGCTCGAAGTTAGCCAGTTGATCCATCCCAAGAAGCCGAAATTCTACTCAAGACGGCGGATTTCTCCTTCAATTCCTTCAAGGAGTTTTAGGGATTTCTTATGTTTTGTTTTATCTTCTCTTGAGATGTTTTCTTTATTTGTTATGAACTAAATCCTTCAGATACCTGACGGGGATGAAACATAGATGAATCTTGTTATTGTTTTCTGAATTATATGATAAATACTTAGTTTGTTCTTAATTATGCAAGTTTAATCCAAATTTGATATGCTTAGGTGAAGGAGGAATAGACCCTGCCTAGGAGTAGCTCTAGCATAATTAAGCGGAGTTGATCGCACGCCTAGAGATAGGGTGACGAGCTTTTGCCGGATTAGGGTGAAACCTAATATGGGAATCCATAGATCGATTTATTGCTATTCTAGGGGGTTATTATTCGAGAAAGAGATTTCCATTAATTAACCTAGGGTTAGACGTTATTCACCTCGAGAGAGGGTTTAATATACGTTAGGGAGTCCTACGGATCAAACTAAGTGAATAAATCGTATGGTTCAGTGTTAGATAACAAGTGAAGTCTAGGTGGATTCTTCCTAAGGGTATCATCGTAATTAACTGAGTTTTTCTTCAAGTTATTTCCCAACTCGTTCTTTTTGTCTTCGCGTCTTTAGCTTAGAAGTCGTTAATATAGATTAAAGAAACTTCACTTTATTTTTGGCTAAATAATAAAAAGAAAGTTAGTATTAGTACTTTTAGTTCCTTTGGGTTCGACACTCCTGTCTTGCCTAAGCTATACTTTATTGTTCGATAGGTACACTTGCCTTTAATCGTTGTTAGAGTTAGTTTCCAGGTTCGATCATTCTCTTTATAAATTTTAAAACTCTGATTTCAGCGATCAGAGAGACTAAAAACACACGAAGCAAAAACGAGGCAACTCCATGACGAACTTAATGATGGGACAACCCAGCTTAAGATAGGAGATCAAGTACTCAAAATCTTCCCAGATGGAACAGTTGAGGTAACTAGTCCTAAATTCAGCACTTTTAAGGTAAACACTACTCGACTTAAACTTTATATCAATAACCAAATTGATCGCATGAGAAAGGATTTCCACCTCCTCAAACCACCATGACCATACGAATGAGAGGTAAAGTCTAGCTTAAGACTATAAACGAGCGCTCCTTGGGAGGCAATGTAATGGCCTAAATTCAAGATTATCGGAATAATGGTTTCGCAACCATAAATCCGATTTAAATAGAAATTTATTTCAATATGTCTGCATGAGTCTTTATATGATAGGAAATATTTTTATAAATATTTATAAAATGTTAGTAATGCGGTATTAAACTTTCGTTAGAAAATTTTAATGTTTGGGTAGGTAATTAAATGGAAAGGACTAAATTGAAATGAAAGTAAAAGTTTAATTATAGATTAAAAGAAAGTATAAAGGACCAAAATGGCAATTAAGCCATTTTGTCTAGATTGAGGCGGTGAATTGAAGAAAAATCTGAGATTTTTAGTATTATTATATTATTATATTTATATTATTATTATATATATATATATATATATATATATATAAAAAAAAGAGAAAGAAACAAGAGAGATAGAAACAGAAAAGAAACAGAGAGCAAACGTGAAAGAAGAAAGAAAAAGAGAAAAGAAAGAAGAAAAGGGAAAATTAAAAGTTTGAAGCTTGGAGTTTAATTTGATCCGGAAAACTCAAATACAAAGCTAGATCGAGGAAAGGAAAAAGTCCCGGATTAGTAGATTTTATAAACGAACTAGTATCAAGGTAAGTTCGTGTAACTTGAATTATATTCTTAAATGCTTGAAATGTATGTTATTGATATGAATATGATTTGAATGTCCATTGTATGAAATTTGATGAAACATTGATATATTTGATAAAAAGGGAAAGAAATCCCGGTTGAATGAAAGGAAAATTCGATGGATCTCTGAAAAGGAATTGACGGTAAAAAAAGGATCTAGCCCGGACGGGTGATCCTATCCTGATATAGCCCTCCCGAAGAATATGTGGAAAATGGATTTAGCCCGGACGGGTAATCCGAATTAGGGTCTGAATTTAGCCTGGACTGGTAATTCAGATCCAAGCTCATTAGAGTAATTGTCGTTGCAGGGGATTTAGCCTGGACTGGTAATCCCGACAATACTCTATGAGTTTATATTACAGGGGATTTAGCCTGGACTGGTAATCCCACTGTAAAGATGAGGTTCGCGGGAGTGTGCTCTCTGAAATGAAAATGTGCGCACATGAATATGAATTGACGGACCCGGATTTGTACACTAAAGTGTACCTCTGAAAATCCATCGAAATTCCGAGTAATTTAACGGGATAAATATGGAAAAATAACAAGAAAATGGAAATCTTGACATTGATGAGCTCATCAATCATGGCGTGTATACTATTGATAGATGAAAATTAATGGACTAACTTGGATGTTGAGTTTGTGAATTACTAGGGAAATAATGCATTGAGTGAGTATACGAATGTTTATTGCTTATATTGATTATACTAGGTAAGTATAATTCTTGTTACATGGGCTTACTAAGCACAAAGTGCTTACCCTATTTCCTTTTTCCCTGTTTTGTAGTGTTAAGAGCTCGGAGGTCGGATCGGTGGGAGACTCATCACACTATCAACCCCAGTATTTCGGTATTTTAAGAAACTTATTTTGGAAATGAATGGCATGTATAAGCTAATAAAATAAATGTTAGTATGATCTGAATGTAAGGTCAGCCATTGGTATGGCTTATCTGTTAAAGTTATCTTATAAATATGCATGAATTTTATTTTGAAAATATGATGAATTAGAATGGTTTCGGTTTCAAAAAAAAAAAAATAAAAAATAAAAAAATAAAAAAAATTGTAAACTCCGGTAATGCCCCGTACCTTATTCTGACAACGAATACGGGTAGGGGGTGTTACAGGCAACCCGAGCACTAACCCCATTAATTTTTACATTTTTTTATTTTTATTTTTTTACTTTTATTTTTCCATTTTAGCACCTAACTATAAACTAACCAAAGTGCAGACTTCCATACCACACGACCGTGGCCGTGGCCGTGTGGCCACCATAGGTAGGTAAAAGGGCATGGCAGTAGATGTGTGGCAACAGGACAAAATTTGCCCAAAACACGGGCTGCATCTCTATTTAAACCCCCTTCTTTTTTTCTTTTCCAATTGTCTTTCTTTTTTCATTTTCCATTATTTACTTTTATTTTTATTTTTATTTTTATTTTCTTTATTATTTTCTTCTTATTCTTCGTACCATTTAGATTTAGCTTAGGATATAATAAAATCAAGACGGCTGCTTCGAGGATTCAATTTCAAACGGTTCGAGGCGCTTCCCCACGTTCACCTCCAACCCTATCCGGTTTCTTTTCGTTGACTTCATCCAAAATTCAGGAAGTTTCACTTCTCTCCCCATCTTTTGATTTTCTCATATATTGTCATTTGATCTATCTTTGTACATTGAGGGCAATGTACATATTAAGTGTGGGGCGTTAACTATAGTATTATTTGAAAATCCGTGAATTATATCTTGTTTCTTAAGTAATTTCCTCATATTACTATTAGAATGAAATTTTCTTTGATTTATGATTTTTATTAATATGTTTTGGATTAAGTCATTGATAATTGTGCATTGATGATTTAAACTTTAAGATACTAGAGAGTCAAGCACGATAAGTCTATCTTTCAGAATTAAAATTTTTGCTAGGTTGTCTACCTGAATTTGAATATTACTTTGAAGTTTGAAATTTACGAGGTTGACATCAAATACCCATAATTCTTGTGAGATTTTGAGCCTTTTAGAGCATATATTCTTTTTCTTGCTCACTTTATTGATTATGAGTGTGTCAACATTGATTTGTTATTCTAGAACTTGCATCGATTATACTTGTCGAGACCACACCTTCGATTTGATATACAGAGATGATAAAGGCACCTAGGTTTTAACCCACTTACCCCACTAAAAGCCTAACTTCATAATTAACCCCTAGTGAACCCTTTTAATCCTAACAACCCTTTTTATTGACTCACCCGCTAATATTAACCCAAAACCCAGTCTATATTTGTTATCACCATTCTTCTTGACTACCCTTTCTGTCGAGATTTGATTTTGAGCAGTTACCTAACTATGTTCTATATTTCAGTTGTTAAAGTTCGTTATTACTATTTGTGAATTGTTCTTAAAAAAATCGAAGTATATTCATTAAATGAGCTTATATGTTTAAATTCCAATTGTTGAAGAAGAAGCTCATATTAGAGTATTATTATTAGTATTACAAGTTTTCAATTGATATAATTATTCATTATCAGTTCGTTGTTTCTAGTTAGGTAATTTGTCAGGTCAGTCTCGATTCTAACCCTCTAATTCAGCCTTTATCCACACCTTTTTACCCAAACCCTGTTACAACCCTTTTTAAAGACCTTTTGATCTGTGTATTATATCATGTTACAGTGGTGGAGATTTGATTTTCAGGCAAGCTTATGGGATTAACTTTTCATGTTTGACTTTTGAGTGACTAATTTTGAACCTTAAACACTTTGAGTGATTTGAGTGAATCTTTAGCGAGGATGTCAATTCTTTTCAATTTTGAATCAGAGGTAATTATTTAGGTCAGGGGAAACACCTAACGTTTTCAGGACTATAAATGTATGACTTTGATTGGTTGAATCTTTAGGACCCTTTTACTTAAATTATCCATGTATAAATTATCTTTGAATTATGATGAAACATTATTGATGAATTTTATGAATCAAGGGACTTCGTTTTAATTATAAGTTGAGAATTTTGCTTGAGGACAAGCAAAAGCTTAAGTGTGGGGGTATTTGATAAACCGCAATAGTAACATATTTTAGGCCCACATTTAGTATGCTTTTGGATGATTTAAGCCTCGAATTGTGTAATTTGGAGCTCTTAATACTTTGTTTTCATGTTTTATACTCAGGAGAGCACCGGAGGACGAAAAGAACGAGAAACAGGCCCAAAATAGAGTAAGTGGGCCATATCACGAAATCCACACGGCCTGGGCCCAAGACCACATGATCGTGCCACATAAACAGTCTCGAACACGGCCTGGCCACGATTCACAAGGGAGTGTGCCACGGGCGTGTCCCTGCTGTGGGAAAGAAGAATTTCACTCGGAATAGGGTACTTGGAGGCAAAGAAACACATTCCAAAGCCTATTCAAACACCCTAGTAGGAATTCCACTTGGATTAAGATACTTAGGGGCCAAGTAAGGCATCTCAAAGCCTATATAAACACCTTAGGGGACAACCTAAACGGGGAGTTCGGCAGAAGCCGGAACCCAGGGCTTTAGTCAGGAGGCGTCCAGCTAGGCCAAGGAGGGCAGATTTGTGGGGATTTACTCGAAGATAGCCAGTTGATTCATCTCAAGAAGCCGGAGTTATACTCAAGACGGAGGATTTCTCCTTAAATTCCTTCAGGGAGTTTTAGGGATTCCTTATGTTTTGTTTTATCTTTTCTTCTGTGATGTTTTCTTTTATTGTTATGGACTAAACCCTCAGATACCTGAGGGGGATGAAACCTATGATGAATCTTGTTATCGTTTGCTGAACTATACGATAAATATTTGACTTGTTATTAATTATGTGTTCTTAATTCTTGTGTTGATATTTTCGAAATATTAATTCAAGTGTGATGTGCTTAGGTGGAGGAGCAAAAGTACCTGCCTAAGAGTAGATCTAGCATAATTAAGCGGAGTTGATCGCACGCCTAGAGATAGGGTGACGAGATTTTGCCGGATTAGGGTGAAACCTAATATGGGAGTACATAGATCGAGTTAATGCAATTCTAGGGGTTTTAATTAGAAAGAGATTTCAATTAATCAACCTAGGGTTAGACGTTACTCGCCTCGAGAGGGGGGATTAATATAAATTAGGGAATCTTACGAATCAAGTCAAATGAATAAATCGTCTAGTTCAAAGTTAGATAACAAGTGAAGTCTAGGTGGATTCTTCCTTGGGTATTGTCTTAATCAATTGGTTTTTCCCAAAGTTATTTTCCCAATTTCATTCTTCTTTGTCTTAGAGTCTTTAGTTTAGCAGTTAGTTAATTTTAGATTAGATAAACAATTCTCTTAATTCTTAGGCTAAATAATAAAAAGAGAGTTAGTATTAGTACTTTTGGTTCCTTTGGTTTCGACAATCCAGTCTTGCCTTAACTATACTATTGTTCAATAGGTGCGCTTGCCTCAAATCGTTGTCATAGTTAGTTTCTAGGTTCGTCATTCTTTATATAAATTTTAAGACTTTGACATCGCATAAAACAACGATCACACTTCCATAAACAAACCACGAAAGATTTAGCTACTCCTACTCCTACCCATACTTAAGCAACCAAAAAACAAGCAAACTAAACATCTATGGTAAACGTAGTAAAGATGAGAAAAACTTAGATATAATAGAAATGGTAGCAAATGAAATGAGCAATAACACTTAAAAAGCAGATTTTTAACAATGAAACCAAAATGAAACTGAGTTATATTAAAACTAAGGAGTAAACTAAAATTACACAAAGGTCTGAAGCACTAAATAAGTAAATAAAACTAAGCTACAATAACAACTAACTTCAATAGCACTAAGAGACTAAAGAAAACTTGAAAAATAACTAAACTCTAAACCAAAGCTAAAAAGATGAAAGAAAACCTTAACTAAAATCTCTCTAACCTAAAAACTAAAGCTTATTCTTTCTTTTCAGCCAAAAGTGGCTTTTAACATCTAAATAGAATCCAAAATTTTAGACCAAATTGCCCCTAGATGTCTAATTTTGGTTGGGAGACATGTTGTTCAAGGACTGCCCCTGTAGTCATTTTTTGTCTATCTCATCAAAGATATCGCAATACCCATGGTTTGGTATCACTATATCCTTGTCAATCTTGACTTGTGGGATCCCTTGGGAGTTGGATATCATGATACTATGCTTGGATATCGTGATATCATTGTGAAGGGCCTCAATCCTCTTCTATACAACACTATTTAGGGTATCACAACTTCTAGGCTTTGATATCACGATACTCATCTTCTAGATAATGTTTTTTTCTCACATTCGGGCCTCCAATAACTCCCTACAACACTCAACCAACCATTAGGTCCTTGATGGTGCACTTCATTATTTTGGGTCTCAAAAGTATTATAAAGCACATTATTTCATTTATTGAGGCAAAGAACGAAATCTAGACAAAAACATGACAAAAGCATATAAATTGCTTGAAAACAAGCTTATTAAGTGTAATGGGAAGATTGATTTGACATGTCAAATCACGACAGATCACTAACAGCCATTCAACATCAGCTCATAAGATTGTAACTCCTTCATGAGTTGTGTAAGCGTCAGGCTCTTGTTCCCAAGGTTATATGCGACCCGAAAGCCAGCAAAATCCTTAGACAATCTTTTGAACACCATCTCAATCTGAGTGTTCTAGCCCAAATTGGCCTCATTATCCGTGGCCTCGAAAAAAATCACATAAGAGTAATCATATGGTTTTTGACAAGAGTGTCGGGCTTTTGCTGGGCATTCATCAAGCTAGTTATTACATATTGTCGACCTAAGGTAGCTTGGCCTTGAACATGTCTTCTAGCATATCCAAAATCGCTTTGGCAATCTTAAATCTCTCCAGTTGCTTATATAGGGTGCTGGTCATGCTTTCCAACATATAGGAACGAGCTATCTCATCAGACTCCTTATTATCAAGAACTGTCTTAAGCTTCTCACAGCTCAGAACATTCGTCAAGCTCCTTTTCCATTCCTTATAGTTATTTTCGTTCAGTTTGTTTTCAATTAGTATATTTAATAAAGGAGTAGGTGTCATTTTTGAACTGAAAATAAAACATTCATATATTAATATCTTTGTTTTAAGCAAATATTTGAAAGCATTTTGCAACATTACGATATGCATTAAGATGATGCATGCGTCTTACATTAAACCTTGAAAGCATTTGTAAGTTGTTCCAATGATAATTCCTACACTTATTGAATCAAGCTACCTTGGGGTAATCATGATCAACTAGTAAGAACATGGATTTTCCTCCAATTAGTACATGAACCTAATTCCTTAGGCATTCACACGTACTAATAATCGTGTAATGTTTGGTCATCATTCTAACTTAAGCATAGCTTCTTGGGAACTTATTTAACTAAAAGATTTTGAGTGTTTAACCATCAACTCAACACCTATCGCATCATGCACAACAAATGAATCATCATGGGACAATATCACCTAGTAGCATGCTGTGACTAGATATCCTATTTGAAGATAAAAATTCTTGATATATTGTAAGATAGTACCTACCATAGAGGCCAATCCAACTATCATACAATTATAAGAAAGTTTTGCTTACTTTTAGGAAGTCTCCTTAATGAAATCCACATGACAACATCTACCTTGGGGTAGGTCCATTGCATGCCATCACAAGAGACCATTGATGAAGGTCATAGGTTTTGTTTAGGGGCCTTCTCCCACTCAATATTTTAAAAATATGTACGGTTTTTAATGTCCAATTTCAATCATGAATGATCTATATATGCATCAACATACATACACAATCATATAAATATCATCATGCATATCTCATAAATATAAAAGCATAATTTTAAATGACATTGACCAACCAAAGTTTCCATGATTTCATCCTAGAAAAATAATGAAAAATTAAAAATTAAAAAATTCACCCCAAAGCATACTTTAGGTCTTCAATTTTTCCACCACAAACTTTTATTATGATACCAATTCACATTTTTGTTGTCTCTATCTTTCCACCATTGTTTTTGTGTTATCATCATCGCCAACCACTATTGGCCACTGCCAAATCGTCGCCTGTTGCCTCCATCAGACCACTAGATGCCTCCTGCTACAAGACCACCACTGGTATGGCTGGGTCGGATTCATATTATCTTGGTTCTCGGGTTTCATCAAAAAATTTAGGTTACAAAATTCCTACTTCCGTTTTTGGCTCACATATTTTACTCTAAAAACATAAACTGTAGATTGAGATGATAGTTAACGATCTAAAATATACATGCCCGAGATAATAATAAATTACATTTATTTTCTAGAAATCACAAATTTGGAAAATTTGAGTTTATCATTCATAGCAATAAAATAATATCATACATATGTTCACATATATTCCATTAAACATGCATACTATTACAAGAGTGCCACATTTTACCAAATATAATCAAACATGAAGAAGAGAGAGACCTATAGTCTCGGTTTACACTATAAACATACCCCCAACCTCGCTCTGACACTAATTGTTGGAAAAAAATCCGATTCGAAAATGGTTTTCTTGCACAGTGAAAAAAATAAAATTTTGAAAATTGAACTAGTTTGTGATATTTATATTAATGAACTCTAAAACGAATCGACGCCTTTGTTTTGGATAGACGAATCCTTTTCGTTCCCAAATTTCAGCCAAACGATCTTCTTTGCTATTCTCATACCACGAACTACTTCGAGTGTGGGCTCGAAAAAATCGAATCAAACATGAACCAGAAATAATTTTCTTTTCTTATTAGGGTGAAAAATGAAAATTCTCTTCTCAAATAGAAACTGGAAGAATCGTTATTCTAGAAAATATTTTGAATTCTAAAAGAACAAAAATTTCTTTATTTTCGGGCAGAATATTTGTACAGTGAAAAATGTCATATCTTTACCGATCATAAAAGCCTAAAGTATATTATGACTCAGAAAGATTTGAATTTGTGACAAGGGAGGTGGCTAGAGCTATTGAAAGATTATGAGTTAGTAATTGATTATCATCCGGGGAAAGCAAATGTAGTCGCAGATGCTTTGAGTAGAAAATCTCTGTTTGTTTTGAGAGCAATGAATACAAGACTGACTTTGTCCTATGATAGTTCGATTCTAGCAGAGTTGAAAGCTAAACCGGTTTTTCTACAGCAAATTTGTAAAGCTTAAAAGTGTGATACTGAGTTACAAGCTAAAAGAACGCAATGTGAGTTGAATAGTGATATAGATTATCAAATTGGAACAGATGATTGTTTAATGTTCCAAAATAGAGTATGCGTACCGAAAAATCCAGAGTTGATTTAGAAAATTTTACACGAGGCACACAGTGGTTGCTTATCAGTTCATCCGTGGAGTACTAAAACGTATAACGATTTGAAACAGTTATATTGGAAAACGGGATCGACTTTAAAAATATGGAAATGGAGTTGCCACCGATCTTTTTATTCGAGGTGTGATCGGATCACCTTGAGATGGATTATTTTAATAAAACATTTTGATTTATTAAAACAATAATTTTGGTCTGTGAAATCTAAGAAAACAGGTTCGGGAGTCGATTACGCACGAGGAAGGATTAGCACCCTCGCAACGCCCAAAATTGGTACCAAATTGATTAATTAATGTCTTAATGCTGAAAATTTGAAAAGATTCTAGATTACGATCCATTTATCTAATATATATATGTATTTGGACAAAACCGTATTGGATGCCAAATCTCCCTATTTCGGAGAAATAAAATGCCATACTCAGTAAGTTAGGGCATAACATTAACATCTTATATTCTCGATGTTGGATTTATTCTTCGACATTCAATACTTGTATATTAAAAATAAGAAGGATATTCCCTTATTTGGGTTAAATGAAAAATCGCAACCCAGTAAGTTAGGGTACTATTTCTCAAAATTCCCGAATTCAGAATATTGCCTTTGTTCTTTTAAAAATCTTATCTCGAGATAATAAAATATCACACTCAGTAAGTTAGGGTGCAATATCTCAAAAATCCCAAGAATAAGTTTGTTTATTTGAAAAAATTATGTATTTTAATTTAAGAGAGAAAGGACACTCGGTTGCTAGGTTTTAACGAGGAAAATCGGAACTCAGTAAGTTAGAGCACGAATTTCTCGAAACCTCCAAACACGAGCATTGCCTTATAATTTAAAGCTTTGCACAAAAAGATTTTTAAAATCATGAGAGTTGCAAATATGGCTTTCTAAACGAATAAAATGCGATCGAATAATAACATACAACGTGAAGTAATTATGTACAAATGAAATATAATGGTATTGAATCTCAATCAACCAATAAATATAAAACGAGAATTAAAACATACCTAATATCAATAATTATCAAACATTAAATTGACAATAAGGAAAATTGATTAACATACATACATCAATAATATTACAAAGTCAATGGAATAATTCTAATACTAATTTTACATATATGTATGAATGTACATATTAAAATATATATGCTAAATTATGAAAGAAAAATGTTTAACATAAATAATTTTAGAGGTAGTCAAATATCTACATAAATAGATTTAAAAATATAGGCATATATTAGAAAATAATTTAATTCAAGTAATATATATGAAATAATATATATATATATATATATATAGAAGCATTTGAACATATTATATATACATAAAAGCCCATTTAAAATGAATAAATTGTTAAAATAGGTTAGAATAAATAATATATATAAATAGTTTAAAATTAATAATATATAAATATATATTTTATTATATTATAAAAATAATTTAAAACCAAATAAAAAAATGAATTAAATCTAATAAAATGTGAAGATTGTATGTGAAAACAAACAAAAGATGCTTAATTGGAACAAAAACGAGATTTAAAGGCTATTTTATAAAAATTTAAATAGATTAAAGGACTGAATTAAAATGTGCTCAAACAGTTAGGGACTAATCTAGAAAATATTTCAATTCACCAAAACGCGGCGTTCAAGATGGACTAAATTGCAAACAAAACAGGGAATGGAGGGATCAATCACATAAATATCCCATTTAAAAAAGAGAGGCGCGGATCTGGATCGCAAAGCGGGTCGACGTGCGGATCCTACCCCTTCGAAACTGCGCCGTTTTGCTTTATTCTTCTAATTAATATCCTAAACTAATCAGAATTTTTTTTCTTTTTAAATCTAACCCTAATTCCCCCTCTTCCTATTCCTTTCTCAGCCGCCGCAAAGAAAAACAAACCCTTTTCTACTCCGTCGCCGCAGAAAAACTTTTAAACAGAAACCATGGCTTCCATACGCTTCAGGGATCGGCGATGGAGTCTGTATTCGATGGCGTTGTCACTTTTGTCTCTGAATCCTCATTTCAACTTCGATATCGATGAAGCTAACAAGGATTTGACGGCCTTATTTAACAGGTAAACACTCTCTCTTCTATTTCTTTTTGCATGCAACAAAATATGCAGGTATAAAAATGAAAGAACACAGAAATGGGAATAATAATGAATCTCTTGATTATCACCTTTTTCTTTTTTTTTTCTTTGTATTTCTTATGCGTGTTTTTGTAAAAAAAATGGGATCCTTTTACAATGCTAGTACATGGCATTTTATAGCCTAATAAAAATAAAATACACGAGATCTATCTTTTTTTCCTTCTACTGTATTCTGTTATTGCTTTGCTAGCTCTTTTGTTTCTGTTTGCAGGTAAAGACGTCGTGGAAGTGGGGTAGCCCGAGCGGTCTGCTGGCGTGGGACAACGCACGTGGGGTTAGCTGAACGGCACTGGAGTATTCTGGAAACCGCTGCGGTGCACGTGCGAACTTGGCTACTCGAATGGCGCTGGAAAACTCTAGAGAATTCTAGGGTTTCTGGACATGTTGAAACTCTTAGGCTATTCGGGTTTGTAAATTTTGGGTAGGATTCGGAATTGGGTTTTGTTTGTATTCGGGTTTTAATGGTTTTAGGCCTACTGTAATTTTAATTTAATGGACTCTAGACTTTATTATTTGGGTTGGTTTCTGTTTGGTTTTACTGTTTATTTTGTTTTTGGTTAAAAATTGGCCCGGGCGAAAATGGGCTTTTATAGTTCCAAAATAGAGTATGCGTACCCAAAAATCCAGAGTTGATTTAGAAAATTTTACACGAGGCACACAGTGGTTGCTTATCAGTTCATCCGTGGAGTACTAAAATGTATAACGATTTGAAACAGTTATATTGGTGGTCGTGTAACATCCCGGTTTAGGGCCTAGTCGGAATAGTGGTGCGAGACCACAAATTCGAGGTCTATATATATGAGTTTTTGAGGTTTATGTCATGTATGTATGCTAGTGTGAAAGTTTCATGAAGCAATTTTGTGAAATTTTGGTTAAATTGTCCAGAAGGACTAAATTGCAAAAGTTGCAAAATGTGAGATTCTAGAAGCTTTTTGTGTGAAATTGCTTTAGAATATATATTAGAGGTCCTTAAATAAAAATTTTCCCAATTTTTAGTTTTTGGACAAAATTGGGCATGGATGAGTTAAAATAGAAAATTTGTCAAAAAGGGCATTTTGGTCATTTGGCAATTAAATGATTAAAATGGGAGAAAAGATGACAAGAATCCATTCATCTTCTTCCCCAAGCTGCCGAAAATTGAAGGAAGCCATTGTTAAGGCTCTTCAACTTTTCAAGCTAGCTAGTAAGTGTATGCTAGCCCCGTTTTTTATATTCTTTGTATTTTTGAAGTCCTTGTAGCACGAGTAAGCTATTTTTGGCTATTTGATGAGCTATAATGGATGTTCAAAAATGTGGCCATGTATGACATGCATGTATTTTGATGTTTTGTGGAAGATTATGAAAGCTTGATGTAGTAGAAACATCTTTTGCTAAGTGATTTTCCATGAAAATGCATGTAAGGACTAGTTTGTAAAAGTTTTGAGTTTGGTCATATATGTGTGATTTAGTGAGAATTGATGATTGCTTTAGTTGAGTAAGTGATTCAGCTAAGCATGTAAGGCTAGAAAGTTGAATAAAAATCACTTTACGAGCCTTGGGCCAAAAGTGTAATTATGAGAAAGATTAGAGGCAAAAGAGTAATTTTTCCAAAGTATGAGATAAGGGTCAATTTAGTTAATGTGTGTATTGAATAAGCTGATTTATTTATTATAGATCAAGAAAAACGAAGCCCGGATCGAAACCGATGCAAGAGCAAGGTGGTGGACTAAATTACATGTTTCTATACTTTTGAGTATCGAGGTAAGTTTACGCGTAAATAATGCATTTATACTTACACATTCTTAATGCTAGTTAGTATATACCAGGAATGAGAATGATTGAGAACCCATGTAGTTCAAGTGGAATGAATGTGGTAGACATTGTGAATGTGTAGCAATAATGCTAAATGGTGGGCTAAGTGAGATACTACCTTATTAATTGATTGTGGTGGGCTAAGTGCGATACCATCTTAATGCTTAACGACGAGGAGCTAGGCTGTGTGCGATGCTATCGTTAAGTATATTTATCTAGTGGGCTAAGTGCGAAACCACTATGATTACCTTTGTGGTAGGCTAAGTGCGATACTACCTTATTAATTGATTGTGGTGGGCTAAGTGCGAAACCACCGAGGCAATTGTTGTGTGGTTGTATTATTGTGTAAGGTAGTTGTGTGGATTAGCTTTGTGGTTGTATTATTGAGTAAGGTAGCTATGTGGATTAGCTGTGTGGTTGTATTATTGAGCAAGGTAGCTGTGTGGATGTGTTATCGAGAATTAATGATGTGTTGGAAATGTGGTAAGGGATAGAAAGAGTAAGCATAGATGTACAGTATATGTTGGTATAATGCTAATTGCTGTTTGGCTTATAATTTGATGCTTAATTGTTTATGTGTAAACTTACTAAGCCTAAAGCTTACTCTCTTTCTTTTCCCTTGTCTTATAGAGAAAAAGTGTTGACTTGAGATACGAGGATTAGTTGGAGAATCGCCCACACTATTGGCACACTCTGGTACATGAGACTCAATGTTTTGTGTATGGCATGTATAGGGGCTAGACAAATTAGTGAATTTTGTTGTAAATGGTTAAGATGTGTTAGCCTTTAGATGGATGATGTATTTTGTATAATATGCCATGATTGTTGGCTATTTTATACTATGAAAGAATATGGTTATCTATGTGTGATTGTATTGGAATTGAGTTGATATTCAATGTGTTGAATGAATATATGTTATGAGTACTATAGGGGAGAGAAGAGCTTAGCATATAGCTATGTTCTTGTCCATGTGGATAGACGCACGGGCGTGTGACTTGGCCGTGTGTCCCCTGCAAGTTGATCTTTTAAGTCAGGATAGACCACGGGCTAGTCACACGGGCGTGTGACTAAGCTTTGAGGCCGTGTGAGTGAAGTCAGTGTTCACCACGGTTGGAGAGCACGGGCGTGTACCCTAGCCGTGGGGCATTGACAGTATGCTTGGGTTATTATGCACGGTTTGAGAACATGAGCGTGTGTGACTACACACGGGCGTGTTAGCCCTGTACAAAAGAGAAAAATTTTAAGGTTCGAAAAAGTTCTAGAATAGTCTCGAGAGCCCTCGTGTGTATGAGTGAGGCCTCGTAAGTTGAGAATGAGGTTGTTGAGGTGACTAATGTAACATCCTGAATAATTGGGTCTGTGCATTTCATGTGTTTGAATGCTTAAAACTTTAATTTGAGAATTTGAGATACAAATGGGGCTCAAATTGATCTGAGGCCTTGTTTTAAATATTTTGTTCAGACGCTCTAGGGGTTTAAATTGAAGTTTTAGTAGTTTAATGGGCATATTGGGCTTGTGGCCCAAAGGAAATGGTGCCACTAGGAGGAAGAGGAGTTGGCGTCACTTGTGCATGAGGAAGGCTCAAATTGTGGTTGCTTGAAGCCCAAGTTTTAGGGCTAAAATTCGGCACTTAAATGAGTAAGGGGGGACGACACAAGGCTACTTTTTAGGGATTTTTAATGTTTAATTATGAGGATAATAGGCAGATAATGAAGAGAGGAATTAGGGCTATTTTTGAGGAGATAACAGATTAAGATAAGGGAAAAGGGATAGGAGCTATCATGTGTGGCAGTGTTGGCCGAAAATCAATCTCTGCTAAGGGGAGGAATCGGTTTCTATATATAGAGGGGGGTGCCAAAATTTTGAAGCCTCCCTTTTATTTTTCTTTTCTCATCTTCTTCCTCTCAAAAGCCGAAAACCATCATCTTCTTCACCCTTTCTTCCTCTCTGAAATTTCCTGGTTGGCCGAATCTTTTAACCTCTATTGTTATTCTTCTTCTAATCTCTAAAAGCCGAAACTACATCTATTCTTCTCCTTAATATTCATTGGCCGAATCTCTCTTAGCCATCTCTTCAATTCTTAAATCTTCTAAAAGCCGAAATTCTTGGATCTCACCTCTTGAAGTTGCTGAATTCTCTTCAGTGGAGTCTGCTTGTGCCGAATTTTGAAGAAAACAATAGGTAAGTGTCGATTTCAGGATTTCAATGTTTTTCGGCTTTTCAAAGTCCCTAGCCGAATGGCTATTTAGAAACTAATCTATTATTTCTCTCTTATTTTCGGCATCCTGAGATCTGAAGAGGAGGCAATCGCGTAGATCTCTAAGTCATAAGTTCAGTAATACTTGAATCGTGGTACTTTCGGGATTCCAAGGTAAGGAAATTTATTGATTTTAGTGTGTAAAATTGGGTAGAACACTAACCATGGCAGATTATAGGAGGGGCTCTATTTTCATATCTTTCCGGCTTTTTGAGCAAGTTGTAGATCGGTTTAGCAAGAGTATCGACATTAATCAGTGTGTAACCTTTTCCACTATTAGATTGGGTGCTAATATATATGTATAAATCTGCTATACTCTGTTAAATGCCGAAATCCATGTATTATGATTGAAAACCCGAGGAGGGTAAAGGCTAATCATCAGGTTAGTGATTTCTGTCCTTCTTCAGTAATATGCTTTGTATGTCGATTTCTCTGTATGCTCGGGGTTGGGTGAATGATGAAAGGGGAAGTGATCTGTTCTGGTGGCTTATGCCATTTCAGCCTGGTGACTCTGTCACAACTCTGTTTCTGGTGGCTTATGCCATTTCAGCCTGGTGACTCTGTCACAACTTTGACGATGAGCAGCTAACTACAGCATGACTGTCATCGATGGTGTGTAGCGATGTGGGTTGATTGTAGAAATCCCAATGGTGTGCTTGGCAGGTAAGGGTGGTGTGTAGTGGATGGAAACCTAGGATTGGGTTGGGTTATGAATGTTATTTGCCATATTATGTTTTATATGCTGATTTGTGGGCTAAGGCCCAATCTGATGGTGCATGAGGGTTGCACATTGAGTTTTGCGACTCACCTAATTATTTTAACCATTTCAGGTGACCCTTAGTGCATCGGACCTGGCTGGAGAAGAGAGCAAGGTGGCCATGCGACAGAGCATTGAGGATTCAACAAAAAGACTTCACTTTATTAATTTTTTTTTAAGAAATTCATCTTAAGTGGGTTTTAAGTTTTCGTTGTAATAAGGCTATGGGCCACTAGACTATTACGCTTTCTTTTGGGCTTTTATTTTAGGCTTTTAATATTGACACTTAAACTTTAACTAAGGCATGTATTAAGACTTTGATTTTTATTCATAAATCAACAAATCAAATTATATCTTATTTAAACTTACCAAGTTATTAAGTTTTCCCGAACAGAAGACTAAATACAAGAAAAATATTTCCCGAAATTGCGACATCTTTTACGAAACTTCCTTAGTGACATACCAGATCCTGTAGTAATGTTTGGGCAGGGTTTGGGGTTTTACAACTAAAGAGAGTAGTCACGATGAGCCTAAGTGGCGATCAAGTGGTTTTATTCCGGTAACGCCTCTGGCCCGGTTCTGGCATGGAACCTGGGTAAGGGGTGTCACAGGTCGGGCATGAAACGAGACATTTAGGAGTTTGTGTCGAGATGTTTGATTTGTCAGCAAGTCAAAGCCGAACATCAAGTACTGTCAGGACTACTTCAGCCAGTAATGATACCTAAGTGGAAATGGGATAGAGTTACGATGGATTTTGTATCCAAATTACCCCTGACTCCGAAAAAGAAAGATGCTATTTGGGTTATTGTAGATCGACTAACGAACTCCGCGCATTTTATTCCGGTACGTACTGATTATTTGCTTGATAAATTGGTTGAATTGTACATTTCTGAAATTGTTAGATTGCATGGGGTGCCAGTTTCTATTATTTTGGATAGAGATCTGAGGTTTACATCGCGATTTTGGAAGAAGTTGCAAGAAGCTCTAGGTACGAAGTTGAATTTTAGTACAGCATTTCACCCGCAAATTGACTGTCAATCTGAGAGAGTAATTTAGATTCTTGAAGATATGCCTCGATGTTGTGTTTTAGAATTTGAAACCAATTGGGAGAGATATTTGTCGTTGGTTGAATTCAAATATAACAACAGCTTTTAATCGAGCATAAAGATGGCACCGTATGAAGCATTGTATGGTCGTAAATGTCGAACACCATTGTACTAGACTAAGATTAGCGAGAAACAAATTCACGGGGTTGATTTGGTTAGAGAAACCGAAGAGAAAGTGAAAGTAATTCGCAACTGTTTGAAAGTAGCTTCAGATCGATAGAAATCGTACGCGGATTTAAAACGAAAAGACATTGAATTCCAAATCGGTGACAAAGTGTTTCTGAAAGTATCTCCGTGGAAGAAAATCCTTCGATTTGGTAGTAAAGGTAAACTAAGTCTGTGTTTCATGGGGTCGTACGAGATCATTGAACGAATAGGGCCAGTAGCTTGTCGGCTAGCATTACCATCAGAATTAGAAAAGATTCATAATGTGTTTCATGTGTCGATGTTGCGTCGATATAGATCAGATCCGTCACATGTAATTTCTCCAGTAGAGATTGAAATTCAACCAATCAGAATTTTAGCTCGAGAGGTTAAAGAGTTGAGAAATAAACGTATAGCTTTAGTGAAAGTCTTGTGGCAATGTCATGGTGTCGAAGAGGCTATGTGGGAGCCTGAAGAAGCTATGAGAAAACAGTACCCTAACCTATTCACTATTAAGATTTTCGAGGACGAAAATCCCTAAGAGGGGAGAGTTGTAACAGCCCGTTTTTAGTCAAATCGGAACATTGGTTTTGTTACCACAAATCTGAGGCCAAAATATTTAATTTATTATTATTTCAATTTTACAGCATGATTGAGTGATTGTGTGAAAGTTTTGTTTAGAAATTTTATCGTTTGATTAGTTAATTTGATATAAAGGACGTAAAGTGAAAAATTGGAGTTTTATAAGTTCAAGGTATTTAATAGCTATGAAATTAAATTTTTGAAGGGTTTATGTTGTAATTAGACCAATGATAGCATGTGGACAATTATGGACAACCATTATGTGATTTTAATGTTTTAATATTAAGGTTAATTTGGTAATTTAGTAAAATAAGTTAAATTAAATGAAACAAAAACAAAATATGGTTCATTCATCTTCTCCACCACCGAATTTAGAAGAAAGAAATGTCCATGAAGGCTTGCTAAGGTTCGGTCACTTTGATACTCAATTGTAAGTCCGTTTTTGTCCCGTTTTTAATTATTTCTATGTTTTTGAGATCCTTGCAACTAGGTCTAGCTAACCCAGGGACTATTTTGCAAAACTGTTAAAGATTTTGAATGATGCCATTGATGAATACATGTGTGTTTTGATGTTTTATGATAAATTATGAATGTTTGTTGTGAAATATACAAGTTTTATACAGTGATTTTTAGTGAAAATGCAAATTAGGGATTAAATTGTGAAATGTGGAAACTTTGTGGTTAAAATGTGAAATAAATGAAAAATATGAGCTGCTAGGGGTATAATAGTAATTCTTCTAGGCTTAGGTTGTGATGAAATTGAATGAATTTTGTTTTACGAGCCTAGGGACTAAATTGTAAAAGTTATGAAATTCTTGGGTAAAAGAGTAAATGTACTTAAATGTGTGTTTTGGGATTAAATTGAATAGATAGATTATTAAATAAGTTAATTTTGAATATATTTAGATCAAGAAAAGTGAAATTCGGATCTAGATCGGGAGAAAATTAAAGTTATCGACTAATCAACTTATTTCATTGTTTTCACATCAGAGGTAAGTTCGTATGTGATAAATTTCATTATAAATGTATTTTAAATGCTTTGATATTGTATAAGTTGTGAATATGAGACTTCAGATAAGTTTGACAATGACTCGATGGTAATTTGGCAATCGAAATCCCAGTTGAATCTTAGGAATAGTTTAGGATACTAGTGACATGTCATTAGGAGATACATTGAGTTGGCTTCGGGCCATGAATATCAGCTGATTTGGCTTCGGGCCATGATATCAGTACTTCGGATATAATTTACCTTGATTTGGCTTTGGGCCATGGTATAGGTACTTATTGTGCGAGACTCTTGAGTATCTGACTTCTATTCCGAATGGTTAAACGGGTAAATGAATGATATGGTTGAGAATGAGATTGGCACGAGATGGTACAGGTATGTGCATAAACCATATTATCTTCGAATCAAAGAAATGGTGAAGAAAGTATATAGTTTTGTGAATGAGTAATTGAAAGGTTTGTTAGTTGATGTGAATTCATGTATTTATAATCAATTGTTGAATTATGTGTTTATGATTATATCGAGTTTATTTCATACGAGCTTACTAAGCTATAAAGCTTATGTTGTCTATTTTTCTATGTTTTATAGTGATTTCAAGCTAGCTCGAATTCGGGGATCACCGGAGATCGCAACACACTATCCGCCTATCACTTGGTACCTATGAACTTTGGTATTTTAAGTATATGGCATGTATAGGGACTTTGGTCATGTTGGTTATATTTTGGTAATGATTTTGGCCATTTGAATTGGCTTGTAAATGTATATGTCTTGGTTTGTATATAATAGCCATGAGAGTTGGCTTATTTTGAGTTAATTTGCTTGTGTATATGTGTATGTGTATATAGTTTATGTTATGTAAATTGAGGTTGGTTTTGTGATATTTATTAATAGTTGGTATTATGGAAGTTGAATGTTGATATTGGTGATATTAATTGTTTGTGAATCAAGGGAAAGAATGCATGTTTTAAGTATCCATATTGATGATCTAAGTTTATGAGGTTTGGGGTATAAATGGATTGGTCTATTTCGCAACTTGTGTGTATTGAGAAATATGGTATAGAATATGCATGAATTAGGTTTGAATTGGTTGGTCTAAATGTCTATTTATGCTATGAGATGGTGCAAAATGATGTGTTGTAGGTACATTCAAATTTGGGTGACAAAATGACTTGCTAAATAGCCTATTTTTGTCCACACGGGCAGAGACATAGGCGTGTGTCTCAACCATGTATGACACACAGACAGGTTACATGGCCATGTGTCCCCTGCTGTTGATTTTGAAACCTAGTCAGTATGCTCCACACGGCCTCACACACGGGCGTGTGATATGATAGTGTGGCATAAGTCAGTATACCCTACAGGATTGACACAGCCTAGTACACGGCCTGGCACACGGGCGTGTATGGCCATTTTTAGGGCATATGGGCATGTGTGTTGGCCGTTGGACCCAAGTCAGAGGGTTGCACGGGGTTAGACACGGGTTGGGACACGGCCATGTGCTTCCATTTTAAATGTCCACACGGCTTGTGACATGGGTGTGTCTGTTAGCCATGTGAGACACACGGTCGGGTCACACGGGCATGTGTCCCCTGTTTTGGGGAAATTTTCTAAGTATTCAAAAAGTTTCCAAAGTTATCGGTTTAGTCCTGAACCACTCTCAATGCATGTTTAGGGCCTCGTAGGTTCGTATTAGGGACAAATTGTTTGAGATTTAATGATGAATGTATGAATTGATTAAATGTATGTAAAAAGTATGTTTAAATGTGTTGTAAGTCCAGCAATGCCACATAACCCCTATTCTGGCGTTGAATACGGGTGTGGGGTGTTACAATTAATACTGTGAATAGTGGTTGACAATAATGAAGCATGTAATGAATTTTGTCAAGCATGGAATTTTTTATTAATATAGGATAATTTGATTAGTTTTTAGGGAAATTGATTAGGTTACTTAGTTAAATTGGATAATAGATTAGAAGTACCTAAGTAAGAATGTTTGATAATGCCATATGAGATATAATTTTTTTACATAGTCGTAGAGACATGAATGCTTGAATTGATTATTATTCATTCGGTTTAATTTAAAGCATGAAAGAAATTGTGTATGGTGGGATGCTTAGGAATGACCTAAGGCATTGTTTGAATAGCCAGTTCTCGAATGACCATACATTGATGCTATGAATCCCCAGTCTTCTCAGTTGAGCCTAATAACTCCTTTTTGATGAACCTACAAAAAATTGAAACCCAAAGACCACACATAAATTGAAAACTTGAACTCTTCCTATACTTGGTGATCGCTGAAATCAGAGCTTTAAAATTTATAAAACGAATTATCAAACCTAGAAACTAACTCTGACAACGATTAAAGGCAAGTGTACCTATCGAACAGTAGTATAGTTTAGGCAAGACCGGATTGTCGAACCCAAAGGAACTAAAAGTACTAATACTAACTTTCTTTTTATTATTTAGCCTTAAAAATAGAATGAAGTTGCTTTTAAACTAAATTTATGATGACTAATCTAAGGACACAAAGACAAAAAGAACGAATTGGGAAATAGCTTGAAGAAAAACTCAGTTGACTACGACGATACCCTCAGGAAGAATCCACCTAGACTTCTCTTGTTACCTAACACTGAACCATATGATTTCTTTACTTAGCTTGATCCGTAGGACTCCCTAACCTATATTAAACCCTCTCTCGAGGCGAATAACGTCTAACCCTAGGTTAATTAGTGGAAATCTCGTTCACTTATAATAACCCCCTAGAATAGCAGTAAATCGATCAATGGACTCCCATATTAGGTTTCACCCTAATCCGGCAAAATCTCGTAACCCTATCTCTAGGCGTTCGATCAACTCCGCTTAATTATGTTAGATCTACTCTTAGGCAAGGTCTATTCCTCCTCCACCTAAGCACATCAGATTTGGATTAAGCAACATAATTAAGAACAAACTAAGTAATTATCATATAATTTAGAAATCAAATAACAAAATTTATCTAGGTTTCATCCCCTTCAGGTATCTGAAGGGTTTAGTTCATAATGAATAAAAAGAACATCTCAAGAGAAAAGATAAAACAAAACATAAGAAAACCCTAAAACCTCCTGAAGGAATTGAAGGAGAATTCCGCCATCTTGAGTATAATTTCGGCTTCTTGGGATGGACCAACTGGCTATCCTCGCGTTATTCCCTAACTCTGACCTTCTCGGCTTGGCTCCTTGGCCTAGCTTTGACGCCTCCTCAAAGGTGGCACTTAGGGGATATATATAGGCTTTTGGAATGCGATTCTTTCTCCCTAATTGTCCTTTTCTAACTGAAATTGCTCTTTCCAGCGATAGAGGCACGGCCATGGCACACGCCCTTGTGGATCGACTTCAGACCGTGTTTGGATTTCTAATTTGAGGCACGGACGTGTGAGGCGGGGTTAAGGCCGTGCTCTAGGCGATCGTCGATGTACGGCCGTGTGGATTTCGGGCCAGGCCGTGTCATTATCGTGCTAAGGCTCATTTACTCCGTTTTGGGCCCTTTTGTGTTCTTTTCATCCTCGGGTGCTTTCCTGGGTATAAGATATGAAAAGAAAGGATTACAAGCACCTTTTTATATAAATCAAGGAATAAATCATTGAAAAGTGAGCTAAATGTGGGATTAAAATATGTTATAATTACGGTTTATCAAATACCCCCACACTTAAGCTTTTGCTTGTCCTCAAGCAAAATTCTCATCTTACAATTAAAACGAACTTTCCATAATTCACAATTCCTATCAACAATGCCTTATCATAATTCATAGAGGATTCATACATGGATAATTCAATTCAAAGAGTCCTAAAGATTTAAACGAGATAAGTCATGAGTTTGTACTTCGAAAACATAGGTGTCTCCCTTTATTTAAATAACTACCCTTTCAATTCAAAACCGACAAGGATTGATGTCCTTACTAAGGATTCACTCAAATCACTCTAAAGTGTTTAAGGTTCAGGAAAAGATCGCTCATAAGTCAAACCTGAAAAGTTAATCCCATAGGCTTGCCTGAAAATCAAATCTCCACTATTGTAATATGAGATGATAAACAGATCAAAAGGTCTTTGTTAGGGTTGTAACGGGGCTAGGGTTAAAGGTGTGGTTAAAGGCTGAAATTAGAGGGTTAGAATTGAGATCGAATTGACAAGTACCTACCTGAAAATTCATCAACTGAAAAGTACTAAACATACTAATACGAGCTTTCCTTTTAAAAATAGACTTTGATCGTGTAAACTTCACTGTTTATACTACTAATATTGAATACCTTGATTTTTTTTTTGGAACAAACTAAGTAAAACAAGATAAATTTAACTACCAGAAAAAAAAATACTTAGGTAACTTGATCAAAATAATTCTCGATTAAGGGGTAGTCAAAAGAAAGGGTGAACACAAAGAGGCTTTGGGTTAATATTAGTAGGTGAGTCAATAAAAAGGGTTTGTTAGGATCAACGGGGTTCACTAGGGGTTAGTTGTGAAGGCAGGCTATTTAGTGGTGTAAGTGGGTTAAAACCTAGGTGCTTTTATCATCTCTGTAATATCAAATCAAAAGTGTGGTCTCGACATGCATAAACGAGGCCAGTTCTAGAATAACAGTTCATGGTAGACACATTCATAATCAAAGGATAAGCACGAAAAAGAATGTATGCTCTTATAAGGTTCAAAATCTCACAAAATTTATGGGTGTTTTGACATCATCCTCGTGAATTTCAAATTTCAAGGTAATCTTTAAATTTAGGTCAACAACCTAGCAAAATTTTAATTCATGAAGAATAGACTTATCATGCTTGATTCTCTAGTATTCTTCAAATTTAATCATCAATATACAATTAACTATGACTTATTCTAAAACATGTCAATAGGAATCACAAATCATCAGAAATTTCATCCTAATTAGCAATATGAGACTAAGTTCAGGGATCTGAGAATAATGAAAAAAGTTTGCCACTATTATTCCACTTTTACCCTCAAGGATTTGAGAATAATGCAAAAAGTTAGGCATTTTTACCCCCCACACTTAATATGTACATTGTCCTCAATGTACAAAGATAGATAATATCTCTATTTTTATAGAAATCAAAAGTGAGGGTGCGAGGTACTCCCTGAATTCTTGGGCAAGTTTCGTGGAGGCTGTGGCAAATACGGCGAAGGCGTCGGTATGGTGGTGGTGTTGGTTCCCAAGCTCTGTGCTAGATGAAGAAATTGGGGAACTCGTGAAGTATTAGCCATGGGTCATTAAGACATAATTAAACTAAACTAAATATAAAATTAAAAACAAGAAAGAAAAAAGAAATGAGACTAAGAAGAAAATTGAAATAAAAAGAAAATACTAATGGACTATGAAGTCCTTATTGAAGGATGGTTCGCAAGGTGGGAATCAATGCTAAGATTGGGGATCTGATGGCGGTGGCGGAAGTGAAGAGGTTGTTATGGTGGTCGGCGTGATTCCCAAGCAGCCTGGTGAACCTGACACTAAGAAACTAAATGAGATTTAAACGAAAAGAGCAAAAGAGAAGTTTAGATAAGGAAAATAAAGGAGAAGAGAAACAAAAAGGAAAAATAAACTGGTCTCAAAGACCCTTGGTTTGGTGATTAGTCGAAGCTGCCGGCATGAACTCATGTTGACCGATCTCCTTTGGGGAGACTATGCTTAGCTTCTTCCGTTTCTTCGACATGTTTATGTGTGGCTCCAAGGATTTAGAGTTTTAGTCTGGGGATAGAAATGTTTTGAGAGGGAGAAAAGAGAGGAAGAGAGGGTAGAGAATGAAGGAGAGGAATGGGTGAAGGGAGGGGTAGTATTCAAATAAGAGTTCAAGTCTGCCATGTCCCCACGGCCGTGGTCCTAGGGTGTGCCGATTTACACGTCCGTATCACACGGCTGTGTGTTTGGGTGTGTTGTTCCCTCATGTCCGTGTTTCATCCACCCATGCCCGTGTTTGTGAAGTTTGTATGTTGGCAAAGTTGGGCTGCACGGGCGTGTCTTGCCTGTGCTCGATAAGTCAGTAGCTTCGTATGGTTTGCAGGCACGAGCGTGTTCGTTCCGTGGTGTGGAAGTCAGTAGCTTCACGCGGTTGAGGGGCACGGCCGTGCGGTTTTGTCGGTGCCCGTGGGGAGGGTGGTTGGATTCGTGACGTGGGAGGGTAGTTGGACTGAATTGCACGTCCTCTGTCTTATCAGTGTGGCGGTTTCGGTGGTCCACACGGCCATGGACACGGCTGTGTGTAAGGCCATGTGGCCTGGAAATTTGCACTTTTGGTTAGTTTAAAAGGAAAGTAAAAAGAAAAATAAAATAAATTTCAAGCAAATGTAAAAAGAAACAAATTTAGTGCTCGGGTTGCCTCCCGAGAAGCGCTTGTTTATAGTCTTAAGCTAGACTTTCCTTGTATTTGAAAATTTTAGGGAGGTTTAAAGGTTTGAATATCTTCCCTCATGCTTACAATTCTATTTCCTTGACAGGGTTGAAGTCGAGAAGCGTTTACCTTTAAATTGCTGAATATTGAATTGCTTACCTCGACTATTCCGTGTGGGAAGATATCGTGTACCTTAAGAAGAATTTCTCCCTTTGCCCTCAGGTCTGTTGTAGTGATGTGAGGATCGGCTTTGTCTAACAGTACCTGGTCTCCTATTTTGAAGTGGTTGGATGTCCCTACAAGCTCTTCTTGTGGTTCCTCTGGTTTTACTTCGTGTGGATCTGGTTCTTCTTTGACGTGTGCTTGCTGCTCTTCTAATTTGTTTACCTTAAGGCTTTGTTCCTTGTGTGACTCTACTTTGTCGACTTGGGGTCTATGAGTTGGCTCAGGTTTGTGTTCTTTTGATGTTTCCTGCTATGGAGGTTGAACAATTTGATTATCTATTGAAGTAACTTTCTTACCTTCATCGACTATTGTCCTGGCCGAGTCAAGAGCTTGAATATTGATTGATTCATCACCTACACAAAGTATGAGTTCACCTATGGCAATATCAATTTTAGTCTCGGCGGTTGCTAGGAAAGGTCTTCCTAGAATTAAGGGGATTGAATTATCCTCATCCATGTCTAAGACAACAAAGTCTACTGGGAAAACAAATTTATCGATTTTTACGAGAACATATTCAACAATGCCCCTAGGAATTCTAACAATTTTATCAGCTAATGGAATACTCATCCTAGTTTGTTTGGGCTTCCCTAGACCTAGTTGTTTAAACAGTGAATAAGGCATGACATTTATGCTTGCCCCTAAATCAGCTAATGCATTATCAATATTTAAACTACCAATTAAACATGGAATTGTAAAACTCTCTGGATCTTTTAGTTTCTGTGGTAGTCTATTTTGTAACATTGCCAAGCATGTTGCGTTTAGTTCCACGTGGTGCTCTACATCTATTTTGTGTTTGTTGGTCAAGAATTGTCTTAAAAATTTCCTCGAGTCTGGCATCTGAAAAAGAGCTTCAAGAAGAGGTAAGTTAATATGTAATTTCTTTAGGAGTTTAAGAAACTTACCAAATTGTTCCTCTAAATCGTCTCTTTTTATGGCTTTGGGGTAAGGTATGCGAGGTTGGTACTCTTTAATTGTCAGTTTTGGCTTTTCTTGCGTTACCTCTGTTTTACCTTCATCTACCTTATTTTTTGGCCTTGTATCAGGTTTATCTAACCCCTCATTATCCTGAGCTATGATGCCTTGAACTTGTTCCTTAGGGTTAATCTCAGTGTTGCTTGGTAGACGTCCTTGCAGTCGTTCTAACATTAGCTTTGCGAGTTGTTCGACTGCATTAGTGACTTCCTTGACTGACTTAGTAATTTCCCCGATTCGGCTCTCATTGCTTTTGATTGTTCTCTCAGTTTCTTGGATACATTTCTCTGTGTCTACTGAGAATTTTGCCATCATCTCCTTGAGGGTCGGTTTCTTCTCTTGTGGATAGGGCTGATTTTGGAAATTTTGAGGAGGTTGTTGCCTTTGATTTCCTTGATTTCCTTGACTTCCCCACGAAAAATTTGGGTGGTTCCTCCAACCTAGATTGTAAGTGTTACTATAAGGATTATTATTGGATCGAAAATTATTACCTATATAGTTCATCTGTTCGCTCTCTACTTCCGGTTGGTAAGGTGGGTACTCAGGATTCGCCACGGTTCCACTTGCGCCGCACTGCATGACTGGATGTGCCTGCGAGGAACACAAACTATCAAGCTTTTTATTCATCATCTCTAACTGCGTTGATAGCATGGTCACTGCATCGACGTTGAAAACTCCAGCTAATTTTGTTGGTTTGGTTCTTGAAGCCTGCCACTGGTAATTATTCAATGACATCTCTTCGATGAACTCGTATGCTGCTTCTGGAGTTTTTTTGTTCAGTGTTCCACCGATGGCTGAATCATTTAGTTGCCTCGTTGAGCGGTTTACACCGTTATAAAAGGTTTGGACTTGTAGCCACAACGGTAAGCCATGGTGTGGGCACCTCCTCAAGAGATCCTTGAATCTCTCCCATGCGTCGTATAATGTCTCTAAATCCATCTGCACAAAAGAAGAGATATCATTCCGTAATTTGGCCATTTTGGCCGGTGGAAAATATTTCATTAAAAACTTTTCGGTCATTTGATCCCATGTAGTGATTGACCCTCGTTGTAACGAGTTTAACCACTGTTTAGCTTTATTTCTCAATGAAAAAGGGAATAACCGAAGATGTATGGCATCATCAGAAACGCCATTTATTTTGAAAGTATCACAGAACTCTAAAAAGTTAGCTATATGCGTGTTTGGATCTTCGTCCTGCAAACCATCAAATTAAACAAACTGTTGAATCATTTGTATTGTGTTAGGTTTTAATTCAAAATTGTTAGCAGCTATAGCAGGCCTAACAATACTTGATTCTGCTCCTGTTAAATGCGGTTTCGCATAATCAAACATTGTGCGTGGAGCATTATTTTCCCCCACATCGCGTGGTTGTGGGTGGTTCTCGTCCATCCCTTCAGTAGGATTGGATCTGTCTTCTTCCTCTCTTTCTGTGTCATTTAGGGCTCGCCTGGTTTCCCGACGATTCTTGCGAGCGGTTGCTTCAATATCACTATCGTATTCCAAAGGTTCTCTCGGGTTCCTTCTAGTCATAAACTAGAGTTACCTGCTGGGAAAAAAAGAGAAAGAAGATTCAGTAAAAAGTAAAAAAAATAGGAATAAAAACAAAAACAATAATAAATTGCAAAAAAAATAAAAAATTAGGGCTAAAGTAATAAAAATAGAGTTTTCTTAATATTTTAGTTCTCCGGCAACGGCGCTAAAAACTTAATCGCTGAAATCAGAGCTTTAAAATTTATAAAACGAATTATCAAACCTGGAAACTAACTCTGACAACGATTAAAGGCAAGTGTACCTATCGAACAGTAGTATAGTTTAGGCAAGACCGGATTGTCGAACCCAAAGGAACTAAAAGTACTAATACTAACTTTCTTTTTATTATTTAGCCTTAAAAATAGAATGAAGTTGCTTTTAAACTAAATTTATGATGACTAATCTAAGGACACAAAGACAAAAAGAACGAATTGGGAAATAGCTTGAAGAAAAACTCAGTTGACTACGACGATACCCTCAGGAAGAATCCACCTAGACTTCTCTTGTTACCTAACACTGAACCATATGATTTCTTTACTTAGCTTGATCCGTAGGACTCCCTAACCTATATTAAACCCTCTCTCGAGGCGAATAACGTCTAACCCTAGGTTAATTAGTGGAACTCTCGTTCACTTATAATAACCCCCTAGATTAGCTGTAAATCGATCAATGGACTCCCATATTAGGTTTCACCCTAATCCGGAAAAATCTCGTAACCCTATCTCTAGGCGTTCGATCAACTCCGCTTAATTATGTTAGATCTACTCTTAGGCAGGGTTTATTCCTCCTCCACCTAAGCACATCAGATTTGGATTAAGCAACATAATTAAGAACAAACTAAGTAATTATCATATAATTCAGAAATCAAATAACAAAATTCATCTAGGTTTTATCCCCTTCAGGTATCTGAGGGGTTTAGTTCATAATGAATAAAAAGATCATCTCAAGAGAAAAGATAAAACAAAACATAAGAAAACCCTAAAACCCCCTGAAGGAATTAAAGGAGAATTCCGCCGTCTTGAGTATAATTTCGGCTTCTTGGGATGGATCAACTGGCTATCCTCGCGTTATTCCCTAACTCTGACCTTCTCGGCTTGGCTCCTTGGCCTAGCTTTGACGCCTCCTCAAGGTGGCACTTAGGGGATATATATAGGCTTTTGGAATGCGATTCTTTCTCCCTAATTATCCTTTTCTGACTGAAATTGCTCTTTCCAGCGACAGAGGCACGGCCATGGCCCACGCCCGTGTGGATTGACTTCAAACCGTGTTCGGATTTCTAATTTGAGGCACGATCGTGTGAGGCGGGGTTGAGGCCGTGCTCTAGGCGATCGTCGATGTACGGTCGTGTGGACTTCGAGCCAGGCCGTGTCATTATCGTGGTAAGGCCCATTTACTCTGTTTTGGGCCCTTTTTGTGTTCTTTTCATCCTTAGGTGCTTTCCTGTGTATAAGATATGAAAAGAAAGGATTACAAGCACCTTTTTATATAAATCAAGGAATAAATCATCGAAAAGTGAGCTAAATGTGGGATTAAAATATGTTATAATTACGGTTTATCACTTGGTCTTTTAATACATTATGAAATAGACGTCAGGCCATAGATATTGAGGGTTTAAGTAGATACATCATGATGCTTTCAAAAAAAAAAAAAGAAGGAAGAAATAATTTGATATAGTGATTATAGGTTAGGCAAAAATGTGCGACAAAAAAATCGAGAAAAAGTCAAAAGTAAAAACAAAAAGAAAAAGTACAGAATGGAAACAAAAGCACTGTGATTGAGAAGATGGTAAAAAGGCAAAGAGACAAAATAAAGAGTCGCAAAAGTAAGAAAACTCAGTCATCAGTGCACCAAAACTTGTTAAGCCGACCATAGTTGCTAGTATTATATTGTATCTTCATACATGGAGAGATAAGATAGGTGAGAGAGTGAGACAAAAGGCGGTGAGCTTGGATGGGACATTAAGGGGAAAGAGAGGGAACAATGTCATGTGTCTAACTATTTATAGTGTTTGAACTGTTTTGAGCCATACTTTTCTTTATACTCATACTGTCATTGATGGTCTCGAAACTAACTATTATTTAGACAAAGGCAAGCACACCTATCGAACAGTACTATAGTTGTGGTGAGTCCGGAATATCGTATCCTCAAGAACTAAAATTACTAGTAATAACTATCTTTTTATTATCTAGCCTAGTAATTAAGGGGATTTATTTTTAATCTAAATTTAACTAACTAATTTAATTAACTAAATGGTTATGAATGTGACAGAGAGTGAATTGGGAAAATACTTTTAGACAACTTATATGAGATGGACAATACCTAAGGAAGAATCCACCTAGACTTCACGTATTACCTTTGATTCATATGATTTATTCACTTAACTTAATCCGTAGAAATCCCTGATTTATGTTAATATCTCTTTCAAGACTAAAAACAACTGACTCTAGGTTGATTAATTGAAATCTCTTTCTAATTAAAACCCCTATTGTCGCATTAACTCGATTTATGGATCCCCTTATTAGATTTGACTCTAATCCAGTAGATTTTCGTCACCTTATTTTTAGGGTTGCAATCAACTCCGCTTAACTGTGTTGATCTACTCTTAAACAGGGACTTTTGCTCCACTGAATAAGCACATTCGACTTGAATCAATAACCTAAATTACCAAAACAAGAATAAGAACTCACAATTAAGAATAAGAACAAGTATTTATCTTATAAATCAAATAATAATAAGATTCATCTTAGGTTTCATCCTCTTAGGTATTTAAGGGATTTAGTTCATACTGATAGAGGGAAACATATTAGAATAGGGAAAACAACAAAACATAAGAAAACCCAAAAACTTCTAAAGAACTTGATGGGAGATCCTTAGTCTTGATGGAGATCCTTCTCCTAAGCTGCTTCCGATGGCTATCTTGAAGTATTTTCTCCTTCTACTTGGCATCTATTCGACGTCCTATCGACCTCCCCCTTTTAGGTTGCTCCCAGGGTGTTTATATAGGCTTTGAGATGCCTTACTTGGCCCACAAGTATCTTATTCCAAATAGAATTCATCCAGGTTTCAATAGGGACACGTCTGTGGTCGATAGTCCAGGCCGTGTTCGGTTTTGCTTAGCATACACGGCCGTGTGGATTTGTCCGTGTGCGGTGGTCCAGGCTGTGTAGGCCCATTTTGTCCCTTTTTGGCCCGTTTCTCGTTCTTTTCGACTCCTAAGCCCTCCTGAGTATAAATCATGAAATTAACGGATTAGGAGCATCGAATTCATTAAATTCAATGGAAAATCATCCAAAATTAAGCCAAGCATATGGTTAAAATATGTGTAAATTATGGTTTATCAGTCATAAACCTCAAAATGTTACAAGCCTAGAAGGCCAATGTGACTTAAGCGTTCTCTATGCATAATCTTCCGGAATTGCTAACAATTTTATTTAATAAATGTTTTTTATTCATATGATTGTGTCTATTACATATTTGTTTGATTTATGTTAATGGTGATATTGTTAAACATTTGGTCATGAGAATTATTTTTAATTTGTTAGTAATGTAACTTTGTAAACTAATGCTAATTTACTTAAAAAATTCTCAAGGCATCAAACTATGAAGATTAAGTTATATATGCTATAAGAATTGTTATACCTTTAATATTCGTAGTAATAAAATCTAAGGGATGTCTTATTATTACATCCTATGTGTCTAGACTTGGTTTGCTTGAGAACAAGCAAAAAGTTAAGTGTGAGGGAGTTTAGGTGTGAGGTTCATATTTACATCACTAACTTTCGCTTGTTTAAAGAAAGAAATTAAGTCATTTTCGTATTAATTTTTTTATTTTCTTGTTTTCCAATATGTGTTTTGGTTGCTTGAGGACAAGCAACAAGTTAAGTGTGAGGGAGTTTGATCTGCTATAAATCATACTATTATTTACATCCCTTTTGCATATAATTATAACTTGTTTAATTATAAATAAAAGCATTTTAGTATATATTTAGGTTGTTATAGTTAAAGTATAATTTATCCTTTCTAGTAATTTTTATTACATTTTATATATCTAAATAAGGTTATATGGTCTTGTAGGTCAAGTCAGGAGCTAAAGATGCTTATTTGGGCCAAAAATGATGCCTATGTCGCAACACCAAGATACTGGTGTCTCAAAGTTGAAGACAGAAGCTAAAAACAAGTTCTGGAGCGAAACTGCCCTCGGTGTCGCGACATAACCCTCCTATGCTGCGACATACCCCCTGCGCAACCCAAAATTCTTGCACGTTTTAACTACATTTTGTAGGGAAATTAGGTGTATTTATCCTAATCGAACTCTAAAGACTTCCAAGGATAATTTAGGCACTTTAATATTCCAAGTTAAGCCTATATAAAGGCCATTATAATCAGGTTAAACACACAATTTTAGGGTTTTGATTCTTAGGTTTTTTTTTCATTCTTAGTTTTATGTTCTTGTCATCGAAAGATCCTATTTCAAATTGAGACTTCCGCGAGAGGAGATTGTTCCGAAACCATGCTTTCATCGATAAATCCATGTGTTAGGGTCGACCCAATTAAGCAACAGGAAAAAATAGTAGAATAAATTGAGAAATTGAACACACAAATTAAATGTGGAAAAACCCCTCCAAAGAGGATAAAAAACCATGGGCAAAGATAATTTTACTATAATGGCAAAAGAATGAAGTGTACAAAAAATGGAGATAAAAACTAAACTCCCAAAACCCGAAAACAAAGAACCCTAAAAATATAAACACAAAATTCTCTAAATGTGTTGTGAGTTCTAATCTCTAATGGGTGTATTTTCTAAGGCTGTAAAAGAACCTATTTATAGGCTAAATTAGTAGGTCAAATAAACTATGCTAATACATGCTAAATAAATTATACTAATAAATACTAAATCTTCTAGAAAGAAAACATATTTTGTTTAACTTGACTTACAAGCAATCTCTTAGAATTTGGGTCACACAACTCTAACAATCTCCACCTTGACACGACTTCTTACAACACCATCTTTGCCAAAGCCTGCCACGGGTCTATCTTGAACTATGCAAGGAATTAATTGAGTTGAATCTGTGCTTAGAAGCTGGAAGACTTCTAGCCTTCGACTTGTGCACTGCTAAATCAAAACTAACTCGGGTCTGATTTTCACGAACACAGTGCCCTAACTTTTCAAAACCTGCATCCAAAAGAGAACCTCTTTTCAATGAAACGATTATACACTTTTCCCTCCTATGACCAAGTTGCCTCCGCTCCAAACAAGTTCACTTTGACTCCGTAACGGGCGAGAGACGTCTGATTTCACCAATCATTGTAGAACCTTCGAAAATATAAAGACTGTCGATTTTTTTACCTTTTAACAAAATGAGAGCTCCACAAGATACTTTAATGTCGCTCGACTCGATGTTGATTCTATATCCTTTCAAGTCTAAAATACTCAAGGAGATTAGATTCTTTCGTAAATCAGGTACATACCTGACATTTAAGAGTGTCCTAATTGTCCCATCGTATATCCTAATTTTAACAGTACCAATACCAATTACCTTACTAGATGAATCGTTTCCCATGCGCATAACTCCACCTTCAACCGAACTGTATGTGGAGAACCATTCTCTATTGGGACACATGTGGAAAGAACATCACGAATCTAGGATCCACTCGGACGTGAGCTTAGAGTTATCGCTCGTTGACACTAACAAGAAATCATCACCGCTTTCATCGACCAAATTAGCACCAGCTACATCTTCGTCGCTACTCTCAGTAGCTCTTTTATTTCGCAGTTTATAACAATCTGCTTTGACGTGACCTAACTTTTTACAATAGCGACACCTTTTGTCTCGTTTCTTTGATGCTACCTGGAAGCTTGCCTATCTGCCTTGCTATGCAAACCAAATTCATTGTCGAGTTTGTCTCTACTCAACAAATGACCCTTCACATCTTCGAACAAGAGTTTGTCTCTGTCATAAATTAGGGTCTCTTGAAAGACCTGTATGAAAGGGTTAAAGAGCACAATAATAGCATATCTGATCTTCATCGTCAATATCAACCTCAACGTTCTTTAAATCATTTAAAAGAGTAATGAATTGACTGATATGATCTCTAATAAGCTCACTTTCGTTCATGCGAAACGTAAATAGACGTTGTTTCAACACTAAACGGTTAGCTAGAGACTTAATCGCATAAAGAGTTTCTAACCTTTTCAACAAGGCAAATGAGGCCTTCTCCATCAATACCTCCTGCAATATCGTATTCGCGAGGCACAACTGGATTGCAGACAAGGCCTTTTTATCAAGCTTTTCCCATTCTATTTGATTTAGATTCTCAGGCTTTTTCCCAATAACAACCTTTTTTAATCCATTTTGAACTAGAATTGCCATCATCCGAACTTGCCACAGATTGAAATTTGTCTCACCATCGAACTTCTCAATTTCAAACCTTATTGTTGCCATCTTTGAATGGGCAGATCTATGAAAATTGAACTAGCTCTGATACCACTTGTTAGGATTGATCCGATTAAACAACAAGAAAAAAATAGTGGAATAAATTGAGAAATTAAACACACAAATTTAACATGGAAAAATCCCTCCAAAGAGGATAAAAAACCACGGGCAAAGATAATTTTACTATAATGGCAAAAGAATGAAGAGTACAAAATATAGAGATAAAAACTAAACCCCGAAAACCCAAAAATAAATAACCCTCAAAACGTAAACACAAAAATCTCTAAATGTGTTATGAGTTCTAATCTCTAATGGGCGTATTTTCTAAGGTTGTAAAAAAACCTATTTATAGGCTAAATTAGTAGGTCAAATAAACTATGCTAATAAATGCTAAATTTATTATACTAATAAATACTAAATCTCCTAGAAAGAAAATATATTTTGTTTAACTTGACTTGCAAGCAATCTCTTAGAATTTGGGTCACACAACTCTAACACCACGAACATTTCTTTTCCTTATTCTCTTCTTTATATTTCTTTTTTTAACATTGTTAGGTGAATGTTTGTGTAAAGATTAGAATCAATTTGTGATTTCTACATATTTTGCATGTTTCAATTGCTTTAACTTAATTAATTGCTTGAATGATAGAGCTTCTTAGAGGATCAATTGTTTGAGAAAGGAAGAACGTGAAACAAACCCTAGGTCTGACAACCTTAGGAAGTCATTTAGGTGGGAATTAGCCTAAAATTGGTATGGCCTGTAACGGCCCGATTTTGGGGCTAGTCAAAAAAGTGGTTTCAAAACCACTAACCCGAGGTTAGAGAAAATTATTTTAATATTCGTTTATATGTTATATCATGATTATATGAGTGCATAAAAATTTTGGTGTATTAATTTTAGTGATTACATGCTTAATTTTGAAAAAGGACTAAATCGCATAAAGTGCGAAAGTTCTGTTCTACTAGCTAAATGTGTCAAATAGCTATAGAATATTAAATTTTAGGTCCTTAATATGCAATTAGGCCATTAAGAATGTGATGGCCAGCCATAGGGACAAAGAAATGGCATTGTCAAAGTTTAGGTGAAGTATTTGGTGACTTAATTGATACATAAACATAAAATAAAGAGAAAAAGGATATCATCTTTTTCATTTTCTCTTCTACACCGATTTTTCACTCAAGAAAGGGCCATGGAAGCTTGAAAATTTTAGCAACCTTTGATCCTTGCAAGTAAGTCATCTTGATAGTCATTTTTGATGATTTTTGTACTTTTGGAACCCCTATAGCTTAACCTAGCTAATGAGGGGACTATTTTGCAAAATGGTTGAGAGTCTAGGGTTTTACCATGTTAGTATTCATGTTTATTTTTGAAATTTTATGGAAGAAAATGAATCTTATTTGTTAAATAAACAACTTTTGTGAAAGGGGTTTCCATGAAAACACTTAATATAGACCTTTTTGTAAAGGTTGTAAAATGGGTAGTAAATGTGTGAATCAATTGAAATTGTGAGTTGCTATAAGAGTAATAAAGTTTCAGCTAGGCTTGCTAAAGGAGGAAATTTGATTAAAATCAATTTACGAGCCTAGGGGCAAAATTGTAATTATGTAAAAGTCTAGGGGCAAAATGATAATTTTGCCAAAGTAAGAATTTTGAAATGTTTTGATTAATGTGGTGATTAAATGAGTGAGTTTTATCATTATATATCAAGAAAAATGGAATCTGAACTTAGACCGAGGGAAAACCAAGTTATTGGACTAAATTGAATAAGTTGCCCCCATTTTGTATATCGAGGTAAGTTGTATGTAAATAATACAAGGTTATTGTAATTATGCATTAAACAATTGATATTGCATAAAATGTTTGATTATTTCTATGATTATGCATGACGAAAGTTGATGTGATATACTCCCAGTTGAACCTTAGGAATAGATTGGATACCCAAGCCATGACATTTGAGCGATATGTGCGCTAGTGTAAGACCATGTCTAGGACATGGCATCGGCCACATTATGAAAGCCAGTGTAAGACCATGTCTAGGACATGGCATCGGCAATGAATGTGTGCTAGTGTAAGACCATGTCTGGGACATGGCAACGGCCACATTATGAGAGCCAATGTAAGACCATGTTTGGGACATGGCATTGGCATTGAGATGAGAGCTAGTGTAAGACCAGGTCTGGGACATGGCATCGGCCTTGATATGTGAGCCATTGTAAGACCATGTATTGGCATTTTACCCTCTTGTGTGAGGCTTGTCGGGTATCCTTTGGTATTCCAACTGGTTCAACGAGAAATTTTAAGTTTATGTCAAAAGTGAGAAAGGTATGTTGTAAGTGATACAGGTACCTACACAAAAGTCATGAGAAATGAGCTCGATTTATGTTATATGATTAGTAAGGATGACAATGAGTAAGTTATGTCTTTAATTATTTGAGAATTCGGTGCAAGCTTATGATATGCTATGAGTATGATAATGTGTGGTAATAGTTGTTAATTATTTACCTATGACTTACTAAGCTTTATGCTTACTCCCTTTCCTTTCCATTTTCTTATAGTATGGCCAAGCTAGCTCGGGGATCAAAGGACGTAGGAGGCTCGATCACACTATAAATTGAAACATTTGGTATAGTTAGATTTATTATTTTAAGTATGGCATGTATAGGGACTTAGTCTTTTGTCAAGTGTCATATTGTTTTGGCCAAATGTGTTGGCTTGCGTTGAAGATAAATTCGTTTTGTATAAGGCCATGGATGATGGCTAATACTTATTATTGATATGTGAAATGATAATGTTTTTCATGGATGTGCAAATAGCATGGTTGAGTATTTGGTATATTAATGCATGAGTGAGTAGTTTTTATGTGGCTTATTATGGTACAAGTAGGGTGGCAAAAAGGGCTTGGTAAATAGCCTTGTTATTGTCCACAAGGGTAGACACACGAGCGTGTGTCCAGGCCGTGTGTGACACACTGTCTGCCCCATGGGTGTGTCCCCCTACATTCCAAGTTGGCAAAACAGAATGCCCAGTAGTAACCACACGGGCTGAGGCACTACCGTGTATCTCAACCGTGTAGAAGACACAGCTATAGAACATGGGCATGTTGCCTAGGCCGTGTGAAGTCTGCACTTGAATTTAGGAATTTAATTTGCCACATGGCCTAAGGACACGGGCGTGTGTCTTGGCCGTGTGACCCTATTGGGTTGATGACGTCAGGAACAGAATATTAAGGTTTTTACACACGGGCATGTCATGGCCGTGTTAGGGACACGGGCCATGGACACGGGCGTGTGCCAAGCCGTGTGAAAACCCCTGTAGGTTCGAATTGATAAATAAATCCACACAGCTAAGGACATGGGCGTGTGTGACCGCACGGTTTGCCCACATGGGTGTGTCCCTTGCCACACAGGCGTGTGCCCCTGTTTTTAGTGAAATTTTCCAAAGTTTTTTAAGGTGCTTGGTTTAATACCAAACCATTTCTAAAGTATGTTTTGGCCTCATAGGCCCATATTAAGGACGATATGAGGAAGTTTTTCAAAGTTTTAAATTTGAACGAACTTTTATGGCCGAAAATGCATGTCAGTATGTGTTTGAGTTAGGTAATGCCTCGTACCCTGTTTCGGCATTAAACATGGGTAAGGGTGTTACATGGCCTATCCTGAACACCTTAACCCCAAATCGGTTTGGACTATGAGGTCAGAAGATAAGTAGTTCTTGCTGACTCGTTATTCTAGTGGAAGATCGGAAGATCCTGCTAGGGTATCGACTAGTTGGTTGATTAGACTCTACTTCAATAATTAATTAGGTAAAATAATTGGATCTAGGCTAAAAGGAACTCGTGTAGTTAAAACAATGAATAGGAAAAGTGGATATAGGAACATAGGAGTAGATTTAGGTTTAGTTAAATTTATTTAGTGTATTATTATTATCATCATCTTGCTTCTTGATCAACACTACAAACTCGTGACTTGAGTAGATTAGTAATTATTTCTCATAATTATTTCCCCAAACTACAATCTTTGGATACGATCCTTGAAATACTTACCAAGTGTTTCATTATAAACAAACTATATTACAACCTAACCCATATACTTGCGGACACCACCTCGAATCTATATCTTTAGTTGCAGGATTGACACTCTAGATGTTGATACGTTCGAAGGTGGTCAGGTACGACTCCTGAAGGTACAACTTTCATCCCCTTTCACGATCTTACCGAATGTTGCTTGCTTTATCACATCAGCATAATCCCAAATGGTTGTTTTGCCTTCAAGGCAAGCCTAATTTCAAAAAATTAATTTACCTTCAAGGTTGACATCATTCTAAATACTTACAAATGGTTGCAGTGCCTACAATGCTAACGTAATTTCAAATACTTATGAATTACCATAATTTTTTGTGAGAAGAAATACAGACAAATTTTCTTAAATCAAATTGACATTGCCTATGACATAGAGACCTGGCCACTTTATAATCTTCCTTTCAACTGGGGGCAATTGTTGTACATAAACATCTTTATTACAACTTAGGTCCCATCAATGACTCATTTATACACACTTATTGGGATTAAGAGAAAGAGGGTTCTTCCTCACTTCCACTACCAAATCTATAGAACCACCATACACCATTTTTGGGGCCCTTCTTCCACATCCATAACAGGTCTCCACTATTCTCTCTCTCATCTCAATTACTGACAGCTCTTCCTCTACATGGGTGAACTGCTCGAAACTTCTGCCACCTTCTTCACTTGCTGAAATCTTGTATCAATAAACATGTAAGTTGAAATAATTTAAAAACTAAAAAGTTATAACACCATACACTCAACTTAAATGATTGGATGAAAAGCATCACATCTATTACCAAAGCAACTCAAAACAAATACATACACATTCATGAATTTTTTAATCGCAAAACATGTTGGGTATGACCGCTTCATACCCACTATTCAAAAGAAAAAATTCACCCTGCCAATGTCCACTTCTCGAAAAAATATCCGCTCCATTCGGAGCAGATTAGTTCGAAATCTATCGAACGGTTTGGATTTTACCATCCCTATAATGATCACATCTTACTAAATAAAAATTTAACATTTTTTTTGTTTGTATATAGTGCTAGTTTCTTTATAATTTCTTTGCATCTTTAAATTTTTTTTATTAGATTATTGTTAAATTATCTGGACTTTAAAGTTGTCCACAACTTTAAGATTCAAATTTAATCCAAATGTCTCGGGAAGAAGTTCAACTCCACTTCTTTCAGGTGAAAGAACTTTTTATCTTTATAAACTAAAGAATGCTTTTAATTTGTTTTGTGCCAAAAATGGCGAATGAGGTAAACGTTTCAAGCAAATTGATTCTTACTAGGGGAAATTTTCATAACAGTAATGGACACATATATCATATGTTTAATGCAGCAATGAAGTCTTCGTCGTTTTCCATTGCCTGAATTGTCTTAGGCGATAGGCAAACTTTAATCTCAATATCTCCTTCTTCAACTCCCGGAGACACCGTCACCAGTCCATCACACTTGGACTCTGCCCCATGACTCATTGCAATCGGTCTTCCCCATCCAAAATCATTGCCATATATATCGAACCTGGGTGAATTTCCTGTTAACAAAGCATTATTCATCATCGGCCCTGTTTGGAATAGCAAAGGACTATTCACCCACCACTTGACAAAATTTATGAAGTTTTCCTCTCTGTGGTTTGCAACAACCTGGTTTATTTCCCATGCAGCGTTTCCGAGCCCCTTCTCCACCAGCTCCCCTGCTTTCAAACTCACCTCTGCACTATGAATTGCATTTCCAAAATATTCTTCCGGCAGCTGCTGCAGTTTTTGTCTAACACCAATCACTAAGAAAATCATGGTCTCTTGATTCGGGTCCATCTGCCTATTCCGCATGATGGATTGCCAAAACAGAGACAAGAGTGCTTGAAGAGAAGAAATCTTGTCGGTGTTCATCTCCGCATTAGCTTTTCTTTTGATCCTCAGAATGCTCTCTTTTCTGAAATTAAAAACTCTTACTTTCAAATTACCAGGTTGAAAGAACCGTTCTTGAATATGCTCCTTTTGTAAAGGAATCCGAATTGGGTAATGTATATCATCAATAAGTGGTCTCTTAAATATGGGAGGTCTAGATAAATAATCAAAACCACGAGAAATTTCAGACCAAGAATTAAAGAAATGCCAAAACGAGGTACCATCAACAACAGAATGATTGGCACTGCAAGTAATGAAAATACCATCAACAAGCTCAGTTACTTGCACTGCAAGCAATGGTTTTGAAGTGCCCTCAATATTCTTAACGCCATCTAATTGGAAAAAAGCGTCGACGGTTTCGGGAACATAGACAGGTTCCACGAGATCAGAAATGTTTACATTCTCAGCTGTGGCACGGACAAATAAGGCTCCGGTATTGTTGCAGTCAATGAAAAAAGAAGTAGTTTTATCTTCATGTTCAATGGTGGCAAGGCGACCCGCGAGCGGAGGAAAGAAGTCTAGCGTACGTGAAAGGGAGGTTTGCAAGTGATGGATCAAGGCCTCCGGCAGTTTGGGCTTATGGAAGAGCAATCCTGCCTGCAAGTAGCCGACTAAAAGGTGTTTCAGATCCCATGGAGTTAGATCTATCCTGTCGGTTTCTTTGCTTCGGCTCCCTGCCTGGATGATTCTCGAGGAAATGAAGCGGATGCTTGCCATTATGTTCCCTGCAAACTTGACAACTTTTTATATTAAAACTTACCTATTTTTCTTGGAGAAATCTTATATGAAAGTGAAATTGAAATTTGGGTTGCTTCTTATAGTTGATCTTGATTAACATTTATGGCTTTCTGGAATCTATTTTCTGTAATTTTTCTCTTTTCAGTTTCATGTTCTGTGAAGGTTTCAGGAACGTAATTAAGCCTAAATGAACTTTAATTCCTTGTATGCTAATGTAAGGAGTTACACGGTATTATATCCCATTTATAAGTATTTAATACAATAAATAAATAAATAGTATTAGAAAGTAGAAATTATACTATTATTTTTATGGTTAAAATATGCTACCAGTCCTTATCCTCTTTATACATTTGAAATTTTAATCTCTACTTTTATTTCTAAAAATTTAGCATCTCTATTTTTCTGATTATAAAATTCAAATCAAATTGTTAACACGGTTAAAACTCTTCTTTTAAATTCACTTATATCACATTTTGAAATAAATAAATAAAAGATATTCCTTGACATCAATGAACAATAAAAATGACGTTGTAATGAACTTATATTTAACCAAAAAAAATATCGATGCTAACAATTGGACTTACATTTTTAAATGAAAAAAAAATAGAAGGATTAAATTCTTAAAAAATAAAAGTAAAGGAATTAAATTTTAAATGTATGAAAAATACATGGACTTAAAGCATATTTTAACTATTTTTATTCAATGAATAACAAAACTGAATTTGGATTGGCATAATAAATTATTTGGCCCTCCAATTTTACAAAAGAAAAAAATCATTTTAATCATCCATTTAATATTTCACATTCTTTAGCTCTTAAACTTACTTTATTTGTTAAATCACCCAAAATGGATAGAAAAGTTAACATTTATTGAGTTTATTGACATTTGAGCCGATCAGGCCAGTGCAAAAAAGTAGACCCATTTTCTAGACCCGACTCGACCTGAAAATTGGGCCTAAAAATTTGCCCAAGCCCCGACAGGATAAAAAAATGCTAAACCTGAGCCAGATCCGTCTGCATTAATTTTTTAAATTATTTTTATATAAAAATAAATTTAAAAAATATAATACAACAAATAGACTAAAAACATTAAAACAAATGTTTCCCAACAAACTGAAAATACATATAAAAAAAGTTTTTATACTTAAATAACACTAAAATAATTGTAATTTAACAAGCAAATACCTCTAAAATAGTAGATAATAAAATAATAGTATTATAATAGTGAAATGGTAGTAAAACAACAACATAACAGTAGTAAACAATAACAAATAACAATAATTTTTTTTTTTGTAAAATTCGGGCTAGGTTGGGCTCGATCAAAAAGTATTGCTTGATGCCTAACTTATTTTCTAAACGGGCCTTTTTTTTGTCCAAACTCATTTTTTAGGTTTAATTTTTTTGCCTAAACTCTCACACTTTTCGAGTAGACCTTCGGGCCTGGACGGATGGCCCAATCTATGATTAGGTCTAGCTGACATGACATACACATTGATGCCACCATGCCAACAACTAATTAATTTTTTAAAATTTATAATTTAAAATTGTAAATTATTAAAATTGTTTAAAAGTATAAAAATCATAAAAAAATATTTTTAAATTTTATAAAAATTAATTAATTGCTAAAGTGGTAATCACGTGACAACCCAAGTGCATGCCATGTCAGTTAATTTTTTTTTTCAATTTTGATAAATGAAAATTAAATGAAATGATAAAATAATTTTCTATAAAGTTGTAGAGTGAAAAAAAAGTCATTATTCTATTTAAATTTAATCCAATTAATTTTATACAATTACCGGTATATCAAAATCTAAATAAATCAACATATATAATCTTAACTTAAATAAAACCATAGTTAAAGCTCTAGCCGTGTATTGCTTAATACGAATTCGATCCGTTTTAACCCCCTCCCCGGCACTAATATTGTATAAAAAATAACATTCTGCAAATAATTTTCTTAGTCTACTACAGACTTGGTAAAAAAAGGAAAAAGAACTTGGTAAATAGACTTGGTAGAAATGAAAAAGAACTAGGGTACAATTGGATATTACCTTATTCGGTCCAATATGTGCACATGTAACTCAAAAGCCTTTTAAATTTGGGCTTTCATTGGATCTTTGTTTTCCTTTGAGAAAACCCTATATGTTACTACTGATCTGGCTGGTCGTCTCGCAGTAGCAAGGTCATGGCGTTTTCATCACCACGTGCCAGTTCTCTGCTTCTTGGCCATGGAAGATGCGCCAGATTCCTTTGTTCTTCATCCTCTTCTTCTTCTTCTTCTTCTTATTCATTTCCGGGTAGGTATTTATATTATTTATCTCTTTTCCTTTTTGTCCTCCCATCTTTTTCATTTCCTGGTTTTGGCTTTTTAACGTTTTTAAGTAAAGAAAATATACTATGGAAATTGCAGAACACATCAGTTTCATCAAAGAAGTGGCTGCAACTCAACCTCCTCAGCATCTCTCTCAGCTTTTAAGAATACTCAATGCAAGAGGTAAATAAAAGTTCCTTCTCTTTTGTTATGATATTGGATTTTGTTTTTTCAAGTTCGTATTTTCATTTCTTGCAGTTTTGATCTTGAATTTTTTTTTTTAATTTTGTTGGCTTGGATCCTATTACGGAGAAGACTAATAAAAGCATAGTTTGTAGTGATTTAAAACTCTAAAGACTTATATAGTCTCCTATATATCTGGTGCATTCCAACAGGTGAATCAATTCTTTCTCCTGGAGCAAAGCAAGGGTTAATGCCGCTAGCAATTCCGCTATCTCAAAGCAACTCAGGTATTGATGAAGTATATCTATGTTGGAATTGGCTGTTAATAAGAAATGCTTAAATTGATACTGTTGCATAATTTTGCTGGTAATAGGTGCTGTAACTGCATTGCTCAGGTGGCCAAGAGCTCCCACTGGGTGAGAAACTTCAAATGTCTGACCTTTTATAATTTCTTAATTCTCTTTAGCCTGATTCAGATTCCTCTCATCCCTTAGAATGGAGATGCCAGTGGTGGAGGTTCGTAAACATGGAGTTTGGCTTTTGGCCAAGAATGTAAGTTTTGCCCTCAGCATGACATGGCCAATGTGACCGTTTCCCCGGCTAGGGTCCGGAGCTGGGGTACCATTGTATTCGATATCTTCAATATTAGTTCTTTACCATGCTGGATATCTCCTATACCTTGTAATTTGTCTCCCTCTCTCTCTCAAACAGGTAGACCAGTTTATACACAGAATCCTGGTTGAAGAAGATGCCAATAATGGAATTGATGAGTTATTTCATGCTGCATCTGATGCTGGGGAGAAACTTTATAGAAAGGGCGACTTTTCTAAATCTCAGATTATGGATGTAGATGTTTATCTTCTAAGAAAGGTATTAAAACTATATATTTCTTCTATTGTGCACTTTAATCAGGTTTCAGCCATGTTAACGGATGACCATTTCAGGTCGGTTTATTTCCCGATGTTCTGGAGCGCAAAGTGGTGCAGCATTTTGAGAATGGAGACCATGTAAAACTACTTGGCTGCCCTAGCTATTTTAAATGTATTCATTTCTGCACGAAAATTAACATTTGTTCTTTATATGTACCTGCTTGTGAAAGGCTTCAGCTTTGGTGACTGGAGAATTCTATACAAGGAAAAACCATTTTCCAGGATTTGCACGGCCTTTTGTTTTCAATGCAGAAGTTTTACTGAAGTAAAAACTCCAGTTACTTTCACTTGAGTTTATTCTGCTATGTTCAACTGACTTTTCCTACTAAGATGCTTCTTTGGCATTTTTTTTAGGGTCGGGCGTAACGTAGAAGCTAAAGATGCTGCAAGGGGGGCTTTAAAATCCCCGTGGTGGACTTTAGGTTGCAAGTACCATGTATGGGAACCGCAAATAGTCATTTTCATGAACTTTCATGTTCTGTTTTCCCTTTCAAGATAGTAAATAGAATTTACCTTCTCATATTAAAAAGTTGCTTCGTCTGCAGGAAGTTGCTTGTATAGCAGAATGGAAGGATGAGCAAATTGAATATAGAACAGAAAAAATGACAGAAGAGGGAAGGCGAGAAGATTTAAACAAGGGAAAACCAGCTTTCCAGGTTTCTAGTTATTGCTTGTTATGTTTATTGATCTGACTATATAGATATTAAAAGTGTGTATCTATCTGTTTCTTCTTTTTTGTTGTCACTAATTATCTATCTATTGTGTATGATCCAACTCCCAAAATCTGCAGATCGCATTGGATGAAGCGGCCTTTTTGTTGGATATAGCTTCTGTGGAAGGAACTTGGGATAGCTCTCTGGAGCGAATTGCTGAATGTTACAAGGAGGCTGGACTCCATGATATGGCAAGATTTGTGCAATACAAAGACTAATTGTTAAGGCATGGGAATTTAGTCTGCACTCTCTTAGATCTTCAAATTTTCATGGTACTTTTTTATTTCTTAAAAATCATTGATGAAATTGGGGATTGATTGGCCTTATTACAAGTGTGAGCATGTTTTGCAACAGGTTGATTTTAATCAATAATAGAGAAAAGTTGTACTGTCTCTTGTTAGTCAATAAACAAAAATGAACATTCCAAATGGTTAAGAAAACCAGAATATTATACACTTGTGCTGACTGAAATTTTTACCTTTGTTTTCTGTCATGTATATATATATTCACACACAGACCATAAACTTGATGTTCTCTCTTCGATCATTGAAAAGCCAGAATTTTATTCATTTCCACACAAAATGTGAAAGAAAAACCAAAAATTAAAAAACTGTGACAAAAGCTCGAGAGCCCCTTCTCGTCAACATATTATTATTTTTGTCTATGGAGCAAATGGTAGAGATGTTTTCTTGCTCTTACTTTTTGTTTTCCTCCACAAGAGCTTTTTCCATAAACTCCCACCTTGTTTTTTGCTAGGAACGATTGCTAAAGATTTCACTGCAGCATTGTCTTCCTGGGTTTTCTCTCCACTTAAAACAGCAATGCTGTCTGGAGGTGCTACCGTCCTGTTAGAAATGAAAGATGAACTCGGATTGCCTTTTTCTTTGGACTTAGGAGATGCAAGATCGTTCGTTTCAGCATTATCTTCAGCTATCATCTGATCTAGTAGAGATGATCTTTGGCTCATCAACTTCTTCCTTGGTGGAGTTGGGATTGCAGTCGAAGTTGGACTAGAGACAATGTTGTCGAAAAGGACTGCTTCCTTTGTAGATGCCAATGCTTTCAACTGCTTTCCCAAGTTTAATATAGTCTCTTGGCACTCGGCCAACTTTTCTGAAGCAGCTGCGATCTCCCAGTCCTGCCAGATTAATCAAGAGTCAAAATATCAAAACTACCAGAGTAATGATGTGAAACGAAATTATGTTACATGCATACATGTGATATGAACTTACTGTTCGAAACTGGTTCTCGTGGTGCTTGATTTCAGGATTTGGTATTTCCTTTTCTGTCACACTGAAGACAACAAAATATCAATTGCACAAATTCTAGATGCTGCAAACAGAATTGATCATGATATTAGGTTCAGAAGGTAAAACTGATATTACCTGTCAAGACGTGTGACCTCCAATTCTTCATGGCCGTAATTTTTATTTTCAGATTTCAGATCTTGAGGAGACTTTGGACAAGCCTCATTTAGTTCAACTATGGTTGATGAGAGCTCATCATCAGGGTTTTCATTCGTTGGTTCATGCTTTTCAACTTGACCTTTAACCATTTCCTCAGTTCTTCTCAAAGTATCTAACTCTGCCTGCAAGTTTGCGATGGTTTTTCCTGATTCCTCAAGTTGATTGGATATAGAATCACTCCTATCTGTGGTTGATTGGAGCTTATATTCTAGATCTTTCTCTGCAGTTTCCTTGTTAACTGATTCATCTTTTAGTTTTCGGTTTTCTTCCGTCACACTAGTCTCTTTCTTTTGAAGGAAAGCATCATTTCCATTTGGAACAGGCAGGTGTGATTTATCTGCCTCTACAAATTGACTGACTATTCCAACTTCTGCTTCACTTTCAGTTCGTGATTCATCCCAGTTGAAATGCTTCTTAATTGCATCTTTCATGCTTGAAACATCTTGAAGGGAAATGCAATGATTAATGATCCAGTCCAACGCAGAAGTCAATTCTTGGGTAAATGTGTTGAGGTCTGTCTTTCCTTTCAACAGGTCATAACAAGCTTGCACAAATTGCTGTAAAACAGCACTAAGTTCAGAAGTTTTCCACTGGAAAACACGAACCATGTAGTCCGATGGTGTTTCAGAGTGCTTGTATGACAAGGAATTCCTCTCTTTGAATAAGGACTCCAGGATATTATTATCTGTTGATGATATGTTGATCCCTTCAATAAGCTCAATTATCCTGCAAATTGATTTACTCAAATCAGGATGAAAGCTTGGATCGCTCTTCTTGTCTGAGCAAATGTTAACATCAGCATCCCCATTAGATGATGAATCCATCTTTGAAGAACCATTTGAGGGTTTCCATGCGATGTAGCCACTAATACAGGAGGGATTGAAGCCATTGGGATGTTCTGAACCCTCCCTTTCATCAAACATTTCACCGGTGTTTGGATAGCTCATGCAGGCCAAAGATTTTCTAATATCCTCAAGTATTTCATCGGGGTTTCTCTGAGTTGCATGGTTTTGCTCCAAGATCACCTTAAGTATATCCCGAAGCCAGCCACACTCTTTGCTAAGCAATGGGCTTTCAGACTTCATTTCATTGTTCAACATGCTACTGGCTGGCTGATTGTCAGGAACAGGGACTATCTCCTTACATATCACCTCCAAGGAACTTCCACTTGTCCCGGTTTGCATAGGTCCAAGGGTCCCATTAGCATCATCCGAAGAAACATGAGAATTTCCAGAAAATTGATCAGCAGAAACTAAAGCTAACTTTTCCATTTCGACAAAGTCATCCATCATATTTATTTCTGAAGATCCAACAGTTTTACGTAATGGCGACTCCCTCAACTGTCTATTCCTGCATTGCTCCAGTTCTGAAATTAAAGCTGAAGCCCAGGATTCTGCGCAGCTGGCTTTATCATCACTGCCAACATCAGACATGGATGCTAGAGAGACCTCATGTGGCAGTGCACTATTCCTGGTTGCCTCATTGTTTACTTCACTTTTTGATGATTCTTCAGTGTGAGACTCAACCTCGGATAATTTGGAAGCTGTACGTGCATACATGACTCTCGAGAAGTGAAGTTCATTCATTTTCTTATTAAGGGCTTCCTTGAGAGCCTTATTTTCTTCTTCCATAGCACATAACTGCTCATTCACGATATTAGTTCTCTTCCTCGGACTGTCTGAATAATTGTCGACCACAAAGTCACGCCCTGGACTGGTAGGACTAGGATTTAACTTTCTCCTACTCATTTCAATAGAGTCCTTTCCCAGCATTTCAACTTCATTTTTCATCTTAGCCAAGGCAGCAGGACCTGGCAATCGTTTCCTGACTAGGAGACGGAGCCTTTGACATTCTGATTCTAGCTTAGCAATTTTCTTCACACTTTCTAAATGTTGCTTGTGTGATGCTTCAGCTGTGCGGCGATTGAATTCTCTCTCTTCATTCCTGATGTCAAGTTCCTTCTCAAGCACTCGAACCTCATATTTCAGAGAAGCATTTTCTTTCTCTGTGGACTCTAATTTTGCCATTAGTGCAATAAAATCAGTCTCCATTTGAGCCCTTTGCTTGTTTAAATCATCGATCACTTTTTCCTTTGCCAAGAGAGCCCTACTTAGATTCGTACTCTCAACTCCTAACTTGGTAACCCTTTTGCTAGACTCCGCCAACTGTGCCTCTAAAATCGTCTTCAATTTCTCGAACTCTTTTGAAGCCTTCATTACGGCATCATGAATTCTTTGCTCGTGCTCTTCCCGAACAAACCGTAGTTGCTGCATGCATTGCTTGAGGGCTGTGTCAAGATGATTTAGCCTTTCTTCGCAAGCAACTCTTTTCTGCAAAGCTTCATCCCGTTCTTGCTTTAGAATAACTGCTTCCGCTTCTACCTTTTCCTTGCCTTTCATATAATTTGTTGGTTAAGAAGTAGCTAAATAGTGTAGAGAAGAACGAAATCTAAAATGCAGATCATTAAAACAGCAAAACCTAAAAGGGGAAAACAAAAATATACCGACAACAGCTTCCATTGCCATCTTTTCATGTTTCTTCACAAGTTCATCTTTGGAATTACAGTCAGAAAGTGCGGAAGAAAGCTTGTTATTTAAAATTTTCAGTTCATTCTCCAATTCTCTTCTGTCAGCCTCCAGTGTCTGTATCTGGGAATCCAAATCACCCAGAAAACTTAATTATAATAAAACAACACCAAAGCAAAAACTTCCCAGAAAACATCAATCCTAATATGGTCCAAGAATTATATAATACATTATGTGAACTCTTTTTCTCACTCTTGCTTTGTCGTGCACACATTTATGCAGCTGAGTTTAACTTGATCACTCAACAAATGATAACTTAGGGAAAAAGAAAAGGTTTCTAATCTGAAGCTCATGTACTTGAACATCTCATATGAATGCAGAAGAATATATATTAAGGGAATAGTTTGGCAAGATTTATTTATTACTAGTAGTTGAGTTGGGATCTTTTCTGACCTTATCAGCAGTTCAGAAAATCCTGAACATAATTTAAATTTTGGAGAAAGTTTACTGAAAATAATAATTCTTAATTCACCTCATCTTCATTGTCTTTCAGTGACGGGTTTACTTTGTCAGTTGCAAGAATGATCTTCTCAGTTGCCTTTTTCCTCCAAAGCCATGTTTTCTGGTCCATTGTTTCACCAGTGTTAATAATTCAAGGCTTTCAACCCAAAACACCTGCATTTAAATTACAATGTTGATTAAAAACCAAAATCTGCTTGCATCAGTCATTAGACAAAATATATATGTTTCACAAAACATAAAATTCCAACACGTAAAAAACTTTAAAATATTCGTTCATTGAAGTTGCATGCGTACAGTTCATGCTAGATACTTCCAAATTATGAACATAGTTTCAGAGCCGCTGTTAATATCTTTTACCTCCGATGATTAGTGTAAGAGTAGGTTCTTAGTGCGAATGGACCATCAAAGCAGAGAACTGAAGGCAGAGGAGGGGGTGTTGGAAATTCCAGTGACAGCAAGGAGTGGAACAAAGAAGAGGAGGGGCTAAACCAAGCAACATAAAGGAAAGAGAAATAGTGAGAGAGAGAGAAAAGTGGAGTGTGTTTGGTAAACAGGAAAAGTAAAATGTAGGAAAAGTGAAATTAAGGAGAGAATGAAAGCGTTTAGGGGAGGGAGTGAATGAGATCCTGTTTTGTTGGTTGTTTACTTTCTTCTGACGTTGCGGCAGAGCGGAAGTCTTTGTCTCTTGTCTTTTTTTTTTTTTTCTCTAAAATATGTTTTAATAATTCAATTAAAAGCTTAAAACTCGCCTTCTTTCTTTATCTTCACTTTTTTTTCTTTCCTTTTAAGTCTGAATTATTTAATTTTTTTAAAGCTTAAAAGTAAAAATGGTAAAATTTTTTCCCTTTTCTAGCTACAAGTATAATTGAGTTAGAAAAAGACAAGTATGATGAATTTTTTCTATGGTTTGGGGTAAAAAAAGTTATACCATTCAATGTAAACTCTAATTTAATATAATTATACATATAAGTTTTTAAAATTCATCATCGGATTTTTACTTTTAAAAATAGTGGATAAGTTTTTAAAAAATGAATAAATATTTTTATTTATTTTTAATATTATAATTATATTTAATTATCAATTAATTATATTTAATTTGTGATACCAAATTTAACTAAACACATTATAATTATAATTAATATAAATTTAAATTATTTTAAATTTTAAATTTTATAAATATAATTACACCAAATTACATTTTTACATCACATGGTCATTAAACAATATTATTTCTTGCAAGTGTTAAATGAACCTACCCCATCACCTTTACCTTTTTTTTTTCACTAGAATTTGTAAAAGAAAATTGATTTGGGTTGGGTAAGAAGATGCTCCTAATTACACCTTTCATTTATGTTATATATTGTATATAATATAATGTTCAAGAATGTTCTTTTATGATGATTTTTTAAATATAATATCATTGTAGCTAATGGTATATTACCGTTGTTATTAATTCAGTAAAAGATAATATACTAAATAAAAATAATTTATCTAAAATAATGTTTGATTATCTTTAACAAATGCCTTCTTATATTCCATACGCATATAAATTAAAAGTTCAAAGTAAAACAATAATAGCCAAACAAGTGGAAGTCATTGATCCGGAAAAAACAAAAAGTTAAATTAAGCTAACCCCTAATTTTAGTCTTTCTATCAATTTTAATCCTAACTCAAATAGTAGAAGTTAAATTCGATTGGTTAAATTCAATACTAGTTCAATACTGAAGAGAGGTATGAAATGAAACTAAATCTTGAAATTGATAAGAGAAAACTAATAGATTGAATAGATGAATACTCTGATTTTTGTTATTCTTTAGAATGAATCTTGAGTTACATTTCATCTCTGTACATTGAATTTATAGTATTCTCATCCAACAGCTGGAGCTAATAATACTTAACTAACCGTAACAGAATTACTAACTCTACTAACTCTATCATGCACCCATCTTCCCAATTGGTAAGACCTGAAGGAGTTGTCGAGATCGAGAAAACAAAGTAACAGACAGTGGCTTAGTGAAAACATCAGCCACTTGATCGCAAGCAGGGACCTCCCCAATTTGTAAAGACCCATCGGCACGAACAAAGAAAAGATCAAGCTCCACATGTTTAAACTTGGAATGTAGCACGGGATTGGCTGCAACGGCCACCGCACTAGAGCTATCACACCAAATGTTCGGGATATCAGCAAACTGAATCTGTAGTTCATGAATTAACGACATTAACCAAGTAACCTCACTTGTGGCTGCAGCAAGACTCCTATATTCTGCCTCAGCAGTGGATCTAGACACAACTTGTTGCTTTTTGGAGTACCACGCCACAGGTGTATGACCATAATACACACAATACCCGGATGTAGAATGCCGATCGTCAAAATCTAGCCCCCAGTTGGCATCAGCATACCCGACCAGCGACAATCGATCAGACGGACGAAAAACTAAGCCAAAATCAAGTGTACCACACAGATATCGCAGAATGCGTTTGAGAGCCACCATATGTACTGTAGTAGGGTTGTGCATGAACTGGCAGACCCGGTTTACAGCATAAGCAATATCCGGTCTGGTCAAGACAACATATTGAAGTGCACCAGCAAGACTTCTGTACTCAGTAGGGTCCTCCAAACAGTCTCCATCATTTTTGGACATGTAAGAAGATCTGACTATCAGAGTAGGAACACTTTTTGCCGTGGTCATAGAACAACGAGCAAGGACGTCACGAACATATTTCTTCTGACAAAGATGTAGACATCCTGAAACACGAGTCACTTTTATGCCAAGAAAATAGTGCAGATCTCCTATATCCTTGAGCGAGAACTCGTTATGCAACAACTTAACAAACCAGTCGATAGACGATGTTAAATTGCCAGTAATTACAATATCATCGACATATACGAGAACAAGAAGAGTGGAGTCGAATTTCACCTGAACAAACAGAGACGCATCAGATTTGGAAGCAACAAAACCGATCGAGATGAGAAACTGTTTCAGTTTCTCGAACCAGGCACGAGGAGCTTGCCGTAGACCATACAAGGCTTTCTTCAGTCGACAAATGAAGGGTTTGCCCTCGGAATCAAACCGCTCATATCCCGGAGGTTGATGCATGAAAACAGCTGTATCAAGATCCCCATTCAAAAAAGCATTGTTCACATCAACTTGCCGTAGAGACCATCCTTTGGAAACAGCAATGGCCAGAACAACACGAATAGTCGCAGATTTGACCACTGGACTGAAGGTTTCCTTAAAATCACACCCAGGAACTTGAGAACAACCTTTCGCAACTAACTGAGCCTTCCGTCGGGCAATAGAACCATCCGGATTTTTCTTTACCTTGAAAAGCCATTTGCATCTGAGTACTTTACAATTAGTAGGTCGAGGAACAAGTTCCCATGTAGAGTTGCGTATCAAGGCATCAAACTCAGCCTGAGCTGCCTCACGCCACTCAGGAGTAGAAAAGGCCTCCTCAATTGAATCTGGTTCCAAAGCTTCAACTATCAACGCTTTGGGCTTAAAAATTCCAGCCTTTGATCGAGTCACCATTGGATGACTATTAACCACCGGTACATGAGTTGTGTTTTGATCAGAAGAGATCTCACGAACATTAGTGGAACAATTCCTACCATGATTACTTAACATAGGAGAACTCTGTGGTTCACGATCAGACCCAGCCCCTGACTGTGCTGTGTCATGAGTAGAATGATTGGGACAGGTTACTGGTGGAGAAAATGAAGAAGATGGTTGAGCAGACGGGGGGTCTGAAGGCCGAGATGACATGTTTCCAAGTAGAGGAACAAACGTAAAAACATACTGATCCTGACCCATTGGACTTTCTTTAGATGTAGACTCAGTGGATAGAAACTAATTTTCGACGAACACAACATGACAAGAGATAACAATCTTACCGGTTGGAAGGAGACACTGGTACTCCTTGTGTTGAGCACTATACCCCAAAAAGGTAGATGGTTGAGAACGAAACTCCAACTTATGATTCATAAACGATCGTAGATTAGGATAGCAACAACAACCAAAAACCTTCAAATGATTGTATGTGGGTTCACAGCCGTAGAGGGCCTGAAACGGAGATATTCCTTTTAACACTAGGGTAGGCAGATGATTAATGAGGTGAACCGCACAACTGAACCCATAGCCCCAATGTTCCATTGACAGATTCGCCTGAGCCAAAAGAGTGAGCCCCATCTCAACAATATGGCGATGCTTACGTTCAGCCACGCCGTTCTGTTTAGACGTATGGGGACATGTTATTCGATAAACAATTCTATGATAAGCGAGAACTGAAGAGAACGCGCGATATTCACCTCTCCAATCACTTTGAAATTTTTTAAGTTCCTTACCAAACTGAGTTTTAACAAGTTGCTAAAACTGAACAAAGTACTGCACAGCTTGAGATTTTTGGCGAAGAAGATAAATCCAAGTAAACCGAGTGCAAACATCAATAAATGTCACATAATACCAAGAACTTCCACATGATACCGAAGCAGGACCCCAAAGATCAGATACAACCAGAGTAAAAGGAACAGTATATTCCGTAGTAGAAACAGGAAATAGTAATTTGTGAGACTTGCCTTTTTGACAGGCAGTACATATAGCATCACTACCGTATTTATTTAACGAAATGCGACATTTATCTAATACAGCCTTAACAACAGAAGTGGAGGGATGACCTAAACGTTTATGCCATAACAAAAAATCCTTACATTCAGTAGACTTATTCTGAGTAACGGTAGAAATAGAGGTCTCGGTCGTCTGAGTAGAAAGAACTGGCACCGAAAAATGATACAGTCCATCATGAATGTGGCCCGTCATCAAAGTTCTCCGGGTCAGTATGTCCTTTATAAGATAGTAGGTCGGGTGAAACTAAAAAAAAAATCATTATCATGAGCAAATTGAGAAACCGATAAGAGGTTCTTCCTGATGCTTGGAACACATAAAACATTAGATAGGCGTAACAGTTTAGTCTGAGTCGGTAAGAAACTATCACCTACTGACTTAATTAAGGCGGGAGTGCCATTACCCATTAAAAGAGTAGAAGTACCTAAATAAGGAGTAGCATGATGCAGAGCAGACGGATCCCGACACACATGGTTACTCGCTCCTGAGTCAGGGTACCAAGATGTAGTTCCAACCGGCATGGGAATATACAAGTCACCATTGCCACTGGCAAACTCAAATTGAGTGGTATTAGCCTGAAATCCAGAACAGTCAGAGTAATTCGAGGCAAGAAGATCGCCTACCCGAGGCATCCCAATGCAAGGGTCAGACCCTGTATAAACTCGAGCTTTGGGTTTTGTTGTCCACGGAACCGAACCATCATCGATCGGCCCAAAACTCTGCCGAGTACCAGAAGGTAAATTTACCTAAACATTATTGGAAGTAGGCATGGTAGGGACCAAAGGTGCCGTTGGTTTGATAGAAGAAGGCCCACTAACTAATGGCCTGGTGTTAGGAGGCCTATGAAAATAAAACCCATCAGTATTTTGGAGCCCAAAATTTGGGCCATGGACATGTGGCCTAGGAACATTCGGCCTAGGTGAGCTCATGAGCTCACGTTGAAAAGAACCATGCGGCCCATGTTGATAACACCATTGTGGCCTAGGAAAAGACCCATGTTGAAAATGTGACATTGTGGACAAAGACATTTTGCCAGAAAAACCATCATATCCAGCCCCACATCCATCATAATAGCCAGGCATTAAGACATATTGACCATCATCAAAGTAATGTTGACCATAGGATAACCTAACAGATTTAGAAGATACCCCCCATTCATCTTCCGCCGAACCAGAAGAGAAGAAATTACCATAATGCGACGGTGTAGACCCCGACGGCGGCACATAAGGCGGTGGTGTGGACCCTGACGGCGACCCCTCCACGCTCTGATTGTAGCGATAGTAACACTGCTGGCCATCGTGACCGAATCTGGAGCAAATCTGGCACTGGAGTCTTGATTAGAAAACAAGCCATCGTCCACGACCGCAAGCGCGACCGCCACGATCAGACGCTTCAACTCTTTGCGACGGCTCAGTCATCGACTCTCCTTCCACCAGATTCGCATGGAGAACGAAATCAGAAACCGAACGGGCAAGTCTGTTCTTGTACTCCACCAGTGCATCGACCAGTCGCTGAAACGAGAGAACACCGAACGAAATAGATGCAGAGGAAACAATCGCCTCATACTCTGGTGGAAGACCGGCTAGCAAGATTTGCACCTTCTTCTCTTCCGAGATCCGCGATCTAGACGATTCTAGAAGAGCAGATAAATTTGAAATACGAGCAACATAAGAAGTAACCGAAAGTGTACCTTTCTTTAAGGAATGCAATTCATGACGTATCCGCGACTGTTTTGCCCCTGTATCAATTGCAAACAGACTCGTCGCCGTATTCCAGACATCACACGAGGTGTAATCATCAGTGAAAGAAGGTAATACCGACGAGCTGATAGTCGATAGAAGCCACGACGTTAGAAGCCTGTCTTGTTGCGTATACACCGAGGCCAAGGGATTAGGAACAACATTGACATCAGGATTTTGTATAAAACGTGATGGTGGAGGAGTGGTGCCTTCTAAAAATCCAGTTAGATCGTATCCATCCACAATTACCTTCACTTGCTTGCGCCATTGATCATAGGTTGCATTGTCAAGTTTGACAACCTCATGCCGAGGGAAACTATTCACAACACGACCACCATGAAAAGTAGCAGATCCAAGTTCGTCGGTGGTGTTAGCCATGACTCCCCAAGATCATTTGGCGAAAGATACCATGAAAAGAGGTATGGAATAAAACTAAATCTTGAAATTGATAAGAGAAAACTAATAGATTGAATAGATGAATACTCTGATTTTTGTTATTCTTTAGAATGAATCTTGAGTTACTTTTCATCTCTGTACATTGAATTTATAGTATTCTCATCTAACAGCTGGAGCTAACAATACTTAACTAACCGTAACAGAATTACTAACTCTACTAACTCTATCAAATACTATACATACAACTATAGATTTAGTCTATATTCTACAATTGGGTCATTCTAAGCTTCCTTTAGATCACCAATTAACACTAGTGTGATGGAATTTTAAGGAATAATACCTTTTTACTAGAGTTTTTGGGTGTTTGGAATATTAATGGTAAGGCACGTTAGAAAGTCTCACCTCACTGAAGTTCCAATTTTCAACTAGAGCTTTAAGCTCTAATGAAAAAAAAGCAACCCCAATCAACCTGTTTTTTTTTTTTATAATTTTAACCTTTTATCTAATGTATACTTGTATTGTAGAAACTTTTTAAAAAATAGTAGTTATATATATTTACATTATATAATTAATATTAATTAATTAAAAATAAACATTTTAATAAACATATTTTACTTAATGAATTTATAAATTTACATATTTTTAATAATTTTGTAAAAGTAAAATAATTTAAAAAGCTTCTATTATATATCATTTTAAATTTAATGTCCTTAATAATCATTTTCTATTCTCACCTCACTGCTACAGTTGTGTTTGAATCCAAACACACACTCCACCGTTGTTTCTAATCTCACCACTATAGTAACTAATGTCACTGCCACTGCTGTTTTTAATCTCACCGGAGGTAAACGGTGCGCCCATCCAAACTAAGCCTTAGGTCCCTATACTTTTCAAGTTTTGAAATTTCAATCTTGATGCAAACGACAGACGTCAATCCATTAATTGAAGTTTTAGTGAGTAATATGTGGAAATAACAAACTAATATGACATGACACATATGATAATATATTTGTCATATTAAGTTTTGAAAATAGTAGAACTTAACTTATTAATACAACAACTATCATTTGATAAAAAGTGAAATTTTAAAATTTTAAAAATACATAAACTAAAAAAATTACCAAATTAAAGATATGAACTAAAACATTTATAAAATAGAAAATAGAAGCAAAAACCCTAAAATCTTATTTTTATTATCGTAATAACAACAAATCTTACAAAACAAGATTAAGCACTTGGTGCCCTTTTCACAACAAATTAATTACTAAAAAGGACACTTGATCTAATCAAATGTCATTTTAGCTTAAACCCAAAAAGCTTGAACTATAATTGGAGTATTATTGCATCATTCAACCCAAATTTTATTAAGTTGCTTTTTCCTCACAATGTTAAAAGTACATTATCACTAAAGCTTTGACATATATTCTTGCTTAAACCAGGGGCATACTTTATTAATCACTTTCATTTTATTATTACTCATGGAATCTTTCTTCTTTAATTATGCACTAAACAATCAATGCGATTTTTGGTGGTTTAGTTAAACAGTGGTCCCTTACTTCCCCCGCCCCCACCATAGCTGCTTTAATTTTTCTCTAAACAAGACATTCTTGTATTACACGCTTGTGTTTATCTGGTTTTAACAAAATGAATTGAAATCTACGTGTTTTATTGTGTTTTCATTTGAGTTAGATTTTTTGTTTTAATTTCAAAATTAAATCCATCTGATATTGATAAATTTAAATTAAAAAGAAAAATGCTGCCATCACCCTTCATAATCCAACCCATATTTAATGAACCAAAAACAAAACAGTGCAACAACAAAAGATTAAAAGCATGCCATTTACCAATCCAACCCAAATTTATAATGTTACCTACATGCCTTGGTTTCTCTTAGATCTCCCACACCCCCCTTTTTTAACATAATGAACTCTCACCAATACCATCAGCATCACCAACACTCCTTACTAATAAAATAACACTAATGCCTCAAAACTCACTTATTATTCCTATTTAATGCCTAACTTTGTAATTCTCATTCCTCAAATTAAAAAAATTGTTTTAAGAGAGGCCAAAAATGAATTATAAAATTTTTAGGATCAAAGTGTAATTTTATTATTATACTAACTAATAATTTCATAAACTTCAAAGGAACTAAAAGACATATTTACCATCCCTCACACCTATAAATATAAGTTCTCACAATTTACTTGGGGCTTTTGGCACATTGGTATTCTGATTTTTAGAAGTTATATCTAAAATTCTTTTAACTTATTCCTTCACTCAACTTTTTTCTCAGCCATATACAATCTTTCTCCACCTTACAAACCATCACTTGCTGTTACACTCAGTGTTATAAGATTTGCTCAAATCTTCCTCTCTACCTTTATTCGGTACATCTCATTCATTTATTTGCAAAACTATTTTTTTTATTAGAACAACCCTCTACCGTTTATTATTCACATTTTACATTTTTGGATTGCAATATAGTTAAAATTATACATAAATACTATTATTTTCATGCTAAGTAAATATAATAATTGATGCAAGCCAAAGTAAACTTAAAATAATATCACGTCTACGCTGTTTATATAGAAAAAAAAATCATGAGTAGATTTATCAAAGGTAGTATTTAGTTGAAAATGTGCTCATGACCCAAAAATCAATGAGCAGATATTAAAAAAAAAAACTAAGTTTATCCCGTCGGTGTGCCATTAGTGTACGCCTCAAGAAAGCATTTGAGTCTCCTAAATTTTTTATTGCTCGAATTGATAGGTTTCCTTAGAGGAAGGAAAGGAGTTGGACAAGGAGACCTCTTGTCTCCTTATCCTTTTGTTATTGGTATAAATGTTCTCTCAAAATTGTTAATATGGTGTTATTTTATGGCAATGACTGAATCTTTTGACAAGCCCTTAAAGAAGAAAATTGAAGTCCTAATAGAAAGTTTCTTGGAGCCCAAAGAATGTGTTGAGGATGAAAGCCCACTAATTTGTTAAAATTAGGTGAATGAGGCTTCAATAACAACTTCTTCAACGTGTTTATGAATATAAGATGATAAGAAAATATCCTCAATCTCAGTAACAGAATTAAAATATTAATGATTCTGATTTCTTTTTAAATCATAATATCACATGAAAGTTTTATTATACAAACATGTTTGAAATTGTGATATTTTTATGGGTAAAGTTATAAAGCAATTAAACTAAAATTAATGCATAATATTAAAATATTAAATTTAAATAATAACTATATGAAGGAAGCAAGTTTTCCATATTGGCAAGAAATTCTTATATATATATATATATATATATATGATTTGGGTGAAAACCCACCTATAGTATATATTAGATTAGATTACCAATTTATTTTATTGTACACTTCTAATGTAGTTTATGTAAATTATATTTTCTGTAATTAATGTAATAATATGTAATTCTTACTAATGACATAATTGTATGAATTTTTCATTGAATATATATCATTTTTCAAATGCAACTATTTTCCTTAACCTAAATATTGTTTAGTACACGTCTGATTTGTAGGTTGACAAATGACAATAATCTCACCATGACGTATAGAATTAGTTTCCTCAAATGCTTCTTTAAATTGCTTTAGTGTATAAATATATATGATTTGGGTCATTCATGACTCGAGGAAACTGGTGCATGGACCTTGCTTGAAGATTCGACAATTAAAACTAAAATTTATACATTGGATTATATGAAAATAAATAATAAGTGAGTTTTTAACGTGAATTTTGTTTTTAAAAAAATTGATTTCTTCAACTGAATTGGTGATAAATAATCTTAATTCACTTAAGAGCTTTATACTTAAAAGATTCCATCAAATACAAAATCATAAACAAACTCTGGGTGAAGGTTGAAAAGCTGGATTTGAGTACCTAAGATTTTTCTAAGTAATGAAAAGGGCTCAACGCAAATTTCATAAACAAGCAACCATTATAAGGATTAATCAATTAAAACGTTCTAAATCAACCAATTTCCTAATCTTAGAAAAGGGTTTCCCAAGTTTCTATTTCCTAGGCTGTTTGCCATGATAATTGCTCACCCTTTTGAGTGAAAACTGAAAAAAAACACCCATTTGCCCCTTTTTTTCCTTTCTTTTCTTGGCCAAACTGAAAACTCGTAGCGTTATCTCTCCGTCTCCCAAAGTGGAAATTAATAGTTTCCACATGCAAACTTCTTACATTTGCCACTCAACTTTTTGGATGTTAATAATGAGATTAACAATATGAAACATAGTGGAAATTAGTAGAGTACGGATTTATTTAATTATTTTTAAATATTCATAAAATAAAAAATAATCAATTGCCTTAAATTAATAAATGGATTCAAACTAAGCTAAAACAATAGCATGCAATTTCTTCCATGTTTTAAAGGGATAACTCATTCGATTAATTCACTACACCAAAATAGACTTTTAGCGGCGTTTTAATAAAAAGCGCCGCAAATATTATACATTAGCTGCGTGTGAAAGAAAACGCCGCAAAAAGTTGAGCAATAGCGGCGTTTTTGGCCCAAACGCCGCTAAAGATCTGAGCATTAGGGGCGCTTTCGTAAAAACGTCACTAAAGATCTGAGCATTAGCGGCGCTTTCATAAAAACGCCGCTAAAGATCTGAGCATTAGCGGCGTTTTTACAAAAACGCCACAAAAGGTAAGCTTTAGTGACGTTTTTTTATAAAAGTGCCGCAAAGAAAAAATATTTTAGTTTAGGGTTTAGGGTTTAGGGTTTAGAATTTATAAAGTTCAATGTCTATAGTTTAGAGTTTTAGGGTTTATGATATAATATTTATTATTTTGGGTTAAGGGTTTATGTTTTATAGTTTGGATTTGTGGTTTAAGGTTTAAGGATACTGTTTGAAAACTGAAAAATATTTGGAATTTACTGAGGTTCATGCTATTTTGTACTACACCCATATTATTTAATATAAGAATATAAAATATATGTTTTGTACTACACAAACATTGGCCACATGAATTCCCAAAAATTTGGTCTCGGATTATGGTTTAAGGTTTGCGATTTAGAGTTTAGGGTTCGAGTTTTATGGTTTAGGATTTATGATTTGGGGTTTTGAGTTTGGGATTTATGGTTTGATGTTTGTGGTTTATGGTATAATATTTAGGGTCTAAGGTTTATGATTTAGGAATTAATCTTGGATTTTTTAGAATATAAATCAAAATAAGATAAATGTAAATTATTATTTAAAAATATATATATCAAAATGAGTTAAATCCCAAAAGCATACATGAACAATGGTTTAGTGTGCAATTGTAAACATGAACTTTAATTTGATCCAGATCTTGTAAAATATTAACACAATTATTGATATAATTAACATCATTTTTTATTTATATATTGCATACATAAAAATTTATATTTATTCAATATAAAAATATATTGATATATTTATATTTTAAAATAATGTGTATGATTAAATCAAAATTAAAGTTTCAACTATACATTTAAACCACAATTAGAATTTCACATCTAGAATTACACATTAAACCAAAATTCATATATAATTCTGAGATGTATCTATATCAAATTTAGGTGTATACATATAATTAAATGCCATTTATATAAAAATCTAAACAACTAATGCAGACCATACTTGAAAGAATAATGTTGATGTAAAAAAAAAAAGAAAAAAGAAATTCATAAAAGAGTTGATAATGGTAATTAAATTTTTAAAATTTAATAATAAAAAATTAAAAAATTAAAAAATTAAGAACTTAAAAATTTAATATTTAATATTTTAGTTAAAAAGTTCAATACTCAAAATATAATAAAAATAAAAATTTTAAAAAATGATAATCTCAACACAAAAAAATTTAAAAGAAAAAACATAAAAAAATATTGGTGAAAAATGGAAAAAAAATTAAAATTATGTAATGGTGGCGTTTTTGTGAAAAATGTCACAAAAAATAAAGATATAGTGGCGTTTTTAATTAAAAAGCCGCAAAAAAATAAGTTTACATGGCGTTTTATTCTAAAACGACACAAAATTTCATAAACAAAAGATGTCTTTTTTTCTCTGCTAAAAACCTCGATTTTTATTTGCCCAAACCTAAATTTCCTAAGTCCCCAAATTTTCCCTATATCGGTTTCCCAAAATCCCCCAAATCGGTTTCCCCCACCGATCTTCGTCCATATGTTAGCACCGAAGCAAGCAAAGGAAGAAAGCCTTTAAAACTTGTTGAATTTGAAAGAGAGAAGAAAAAAATGTATCATCTAACCAGAGGCGGCGTTCGTGGTGGCAGAGATCGTAAGTTTCCCCCTCGTCCTTGCCGCTTAGGGCCTGGAACTTAGTTCCTTCCGATTCAAAACCGGATCGCTTTGAAGTTAGAGCCACGGCGGCGGAGAGTGCAGGTGAAGGCGAGAAGTCATGGAGCCTGGTCAAGACATTGGAGCTTGGATTGTTGTTTGGTTTGTGGTACCTCTTCAATATCTACTTCAATATCTACAACAAACAGGTTTCATTTTCCTTCTTTTCATTTTTGTTTTTAATAAGATCTTAAGATTTGCCATCTTATTTTAATTTTCTTTGTTATTTTAGCAGAATTCGTTTTGAAATCAGCTAACATGACAATATTTCAGCGACTTTATTTGTTTTTAAATAAAGATTTAAAGGAAATTGAAGTGTAAACTAGTCTTTAACGGTTCATGCGAAATATATCAAAATGATTCGTTTTCGGTGTGGTTCTTGCGTTCAAAACCAATAAGAAGGAAAAGTGTAATTGGATGCAAAGAGCAAATAATATCTTGAAGAATTAACGAATTAAATAGTTTAAATTGTTTTGGAGGAAAATATATGACTTTAATTTATCTTAATAATGTTAGAAACTAGTGTTGCATGCTAGTTATTTGTTCCTTTTTAAAGAATTACGGTGCGATTGAATCTTAGATTATAATTTAAGAGAAATGAACTGTTATTGAATTCTGTTTCTTTGTTCACAGGTTCTTAAGGTCTTCCATTACCCTGTAACTATCAGTGCAGTTCAGTTTGCTATTGGCACGATAATTGTTTCCCTAATGTGGACGTTTAACTTGTATAAGAGGCCGAAAGTTAGTGGTGAACAGGTATTAAGAAAAAAAATTGGTACAAATAATGATTCTCTTAGAATTGTTGGTTCCTTTTGTGAATTGATACTACTTTTTGATTTGTTTATTCACAGCTAGTAGCCATTGTGCCTCTTGCTTTGGTGCATATCTTGGGCAACCTCTTTACGAATATGAGTCTAGGAAAAGTGGCTGTTTCGTTCACTCACACCATTAAAGCTATGGAGCCATTCTTCTCAGTTGTGGTTTCTGCAATGTTTTTAGGAGAGGTGGTTTTCTTTTCTTGTTTAGTTATTTTTTATCATTTTTTTCGTTCACATTTTCATAATTATAGTTGTTGTAAGATCTCTTCTTGCTGCTCTTTCCTTCCATGCCTATCAGCAGGTGAGAATTTTCGCCATTAATGGTTTTTCTCGCCTTCCTTAAGAATCGATACACAAACTCATAGCATGGTGATGCAAGTGTTGAGAATGAATTACACAAAGGGCATTTTTATTGAAAATTCTAATAAAGTTTCACTGTCCAATACACATATTTGAAATTTTATGCCCAACTGTGATAAACTTTTTTGCATAGCATTGATATTCTCATTGAACTCTGTTGATCTATCTGATTCGGTTTTTGGAATTTAATTTCTGTTTCATCATATTGAATCTTTGGCTTTAAAGAGATTGATCCAAAACTATGAAATGAGCAGGTTTCATATATGATACTGCAAAGGGTGTCCCCTGTTACTCATTCAGTGGGCAACCGTGTAAAGCGGGTGGTTGTTATTGTCAGCTCTGTTATTTTCTTCAAGACACCTGTCTCACTGATCAATTCTCTTGGTAAATTTGCTTTCTAATAATCTGCTATCTAAAATTGTTGCGTTTTATTTTATTGATCTTATTGTTGGTGATGATTTTTGGCAGGCACTGGAATTGCTTTCGCTGGAGTTTTCCTGTATTCTAGGGTGAAGCGCATTAAGCCAAAGGCACATTTTGAATATTTTAGAGTGATTCAGAGGGCATGCTTTGCAACTGAATGGCAAGGGATTTATCTTATATGTATGTGGTCATATTGTTTCGTTTTCTGATAGGTTGTTTTAGGCATACAGAAGTACTGAAAATCCTTAAAGAGTTTAATTCATATTGGTAGAACATTGGGAGCATGCATATATATTCAAATATAACTTGGTTTATGTTGTATCAAATGTTTTTAAGTCTTGGAACTTCTTTTTAAAATTATTGGCTTGCTGAGAGCCTCCCTATGAAGTGACAATATAAAAAATGTACAAATTGTCTGCAAATGTGAAGAGGTCAACTCATGACTTTGGCAGAATTGTTGCACAGGATGTATATCAGCCTCTGTGGTGTAACTATAGGCTATTGTTTACACTTTAGTCTTCTTTTAATATCTTTGTCTTCCCTTGGTGTGGAGTTGCTATTTATTTAATTTTCTTTTTATCTAATTTGTCTTTCCATTTGCCATATCCCTTTTTCAGACAATGGTAGTACTCTATGCTGCTGGCTGCAGGTCACGCAGTAAAGGTTCTTCATTAAAGCGCCATCACTATGTTGTCCATGTTGCCTGTTTCTGGATATGCAATGGACATTGGATTGGTGGAGTTTTCACCAGTTCGTGAATATTCTCATTTGAACTTGGGAATACTGTTGAGGCATGAGATTTTGAGCGCTCATTATGACAGTGTTAGTTCCTTTTACCTTTTGTTAGAATTTCAAATTCTGTTTTCATGATGTGCTGCTAATTTAGATTTTATTTATAATTAGTAATGAATGATAGATTCTTAGTTGCAACTTATTATGTTGTTTCTACAGATCAGATTGAAACTTACTTCCTTATCCTATCATTTTCCTACCTTCTATATTTTAGCATTACTTAACTTTATTCAATGGGACTAAATAATGGATTGCCCTCAAAACTTTTATCAGTCTTTTACCCTTGTGCATATATCTAGTTTACTAGAATAATGGAAATTGTAAAAAATCCCATTAATGTAATGAGTTTTTAGTTGTTACTGCTTGCATCTAATCTCTTTTGAATCTAACTTCTTGCATTGATGAGGATATGTTTTACAATGATATGATCGGATTCTATATTAGATGGGATAAAAGCTATTTTAGGTTGGTCCTTACCGTTGTCAATCTGCTATCTTGGTTTGGATGTTTGGACTTAGGAAACATCATGTTGATTCCTGTATGTACACATGCACGAACACTCGTTGAATGCACCATGTCGAAACCATTTTAAAAACCGATTTTTAGAAAACAGGGATCGACTTTAAAACAAAATGGGAGCCGCCACCAATCCCTTTTTTATTTAGGTGTGATTGGATCACCTTGTAAAACGTTTTATTTTTAAACATTTGATTTTGGTCTACGAAAAACAAGAAAACGAGTTCGGGAGTCGGTTACGTATGAGGAAGGGTTAGCACCCTCATAACGCTAAAAAATTGGTACTTAATCGATAAAATTATGTCCAAATGTTTGAAATTTAAAAGTATTTAAAAATATGATTTCTTAAAAAAACTTCGAGCAATTTAAGTTAAAATTTGAGACTTTCTTGTTCCGAAGGAATATAAACATCACATCAAACACGTTAGAATACGATATTTTAAAACCTTCGTAATTAAAATCATCTCACGATTTGCAAAACTTGTTAAAAAGATATTTAGCTATTTAGCCAAACGGAAAATTGCAACCCAGCACGTTAGGGCACTATTTCTCGAATTTCTAAATATCAAAGCATTGCCTTATTTTCAAAAACCTTACCTCGAGATAACATGATGTCACATCCAGCATGGTAGGACACGACATTCTGAATTTCCGAGAATAAGTTTTTATATTTGGCAAACTTGAATTTTGAAAATGGAGGGATATCAAATATTTTGAGTTTTACGAGAAAAATCACAACTCAGTAAGTTAGGGGCACGATTCTTCTCGAAGACTCCAAATATCACGTCACTGTTAAGAGTATTTTATAAAAAAAAATCTTTAATTTAAAAGGTATTTTTATTAAAAATGGTATGAGTAAGACATTGTAATATACATATTAATTGCAATTATACAAATTATATTAACAATAAATAATAAAAGAATAATATAACATGAATAATAAATAATAAGAAAAAATACTAGAGTAATAATAAACGAATACAAAGATACAAATAAATACATATAATAATTGATAAAAATCATAATATAATAATATAAAATAATTAATAATATATAATATATAAGGATTATGAAAATAGTTAGTAAATATATATATATATATATATATAATTTTAAATAAAATAAGTTATTTGATATAATAGATTTTATACAAAACAAAATTTTAAAAAATGATGTATAATATAATATAATACTATATAATATATAAATTAAAAATACAACATAATAAATAATATATAAATTATTAAGCCAAGTAATATATAATAATAATAAAAAATATAAAGATAATATATATAAAATATATGCATATGGATTTTATACTATTAGTAAATTAATAAGCATAGGAAAATAATATAGGATATTTAAAATGATGAAATAATTAAATACAATGTAAAATAATAAAATAAAATAAAAAGATTAAAATAAAATAAAACAAAGAAAACAGAGTAGTGATTAAAACAGATTAAAAGGATTAAATTAAAACACGCGTTAAATTACAGGGGCTAATATGGAAATTATGCTTCTTTTTAAAACAGTGTCGTGCCAGTTTTTACTTTCAAAGAGTCTGTGGGACTAAATTGGAACAAAAATAAACTTAAGGGTTAATTTAATAAAAATAGAAATTTAAATTGGATTAAATTAAGATAAATAAAATTATGAAAGGACTAAAATCGCAAATTCTCCCTTTTTATAAAACTCGCGAATCCTGAGGGCCGGGTCGGGTCAACGCTCGAATCCTCCTTCAAAACGACGCCGTTTTATGCTTATTGAATCAAGCAAAACGATATAAGTAAAAAAAAGGGTTAAAAAAATTCATTTTTAAAACTGTTTTTAAAAAAAACTCCAAAAACTTCTCTGAAATCGTCCCCTCCCCTGTCCGGAACTCGTTCGTCAGATTCGTGAGCCTCTCGCCGTACGCGCCTCCGTGGCCGGAGGCCTAAAACCTCCATCACAAGGGTAATTTTTCTCGCCCTTTCTTATTTTATTGTTCGTGTATTTACTGTTTGCAGAAAAAAGAACAAAAGAAAATAAAAATAAAAAGAATAATATGAATAGAAAATGAAAAATCACCTCTATATTTTGTGGAAAATTTGTTCCTTTTTTATTTCTGTATATTTTCTATTTTTTCTCTGTGTTCCCCCTTTTTACAGGTTTTTCACAGGCTTTTATAGCCTTTTGAAATAAATAAATAAATAAAAGAAATAAAATGCTTTCCATGTTTGCTGTGATTTCTTTCCATTTGTGCTGCTATTTCTTTCCTTTCTTGCAGGTTGAAGATGGAGATCTCGCCGTGAGGCGACATGCGCGCTGTTTTCAGCGCGAGAACAGTCTGGACGAGGCTACTGGACGTTGATTGCGGCGCGACGTTTGGGATCTCGCCGGGGTGAAGCTTGCGGCGCCTAGGGTTTCAGAATCCCTAGGCCATTGCTGATTTCAGTTAAGGTTTTGGGCCTTTTGGGCCGTCTGTTTGTTTTGGGTCATTTGTTTGTAAATTTGGGCCTTAGTTTTGGACTGTAAAAGGACATATTTTATTGGTTTTTTTTATTCTGTTTTATGGGCCCGGGCAAAATTAGGTACTTACAGCTGCCCCTCTTTGCTCATTGTCGTGTAACGAGAATAAAACAAAGACTATAAAAGGACCAATTTTGCCTAGTTTTGGCCGAGCTTCGACTTCTTTGATCCTCGTCTTCTTCCAATGACTCCAAATCCACTACGACTTCACCGGTATTGGAACTTCATCCTGATTTCAGTAAGTTTGATAGCTTCAACTTCATGAAGGCAGTATCCACTATCTTTTGATCTGCTCCACTACAAACTCAGAGAGACCAGATCTGATATTTTCAATCTGATCTCTGCAAACTCAGGGATCACCAGACTGATGTCTTCGATCTGCTTCCTGCAAACTCAGAAATTGTCAGACCTGCTATTTTCAATCTGATCCCTGCAAACTCAGGGATCACCATATTGATGTCTTCGATCTACTTCCTGCAAACTCAGAATTGTCAGATCTTCTATTTTCAATCTGATCCCTGCAAACTCAGGGATCACTAGACTGATGTCTTCGATCTGCTTCCTGCAAACTCAGGAATTACCAGATCTGCTATCTTCAGTCTGCTCCACTGCCGACTCAGGGATGCCAGATTGGTGGTTAAATCTGTTCCACTACTGCTTAGGGAGACAAGATTTGTCGTTCGATCTTGGTCCACGACTGCTTAGGGTGACAAGATCTACAATCTTTGACCTATTCCACTGCTGGTCAGGGAGATAGGGCCGGTGGTTTAAATCTGTTCCACTACTGCTTAGGGAGACAAGATTTACCGTTCGATCTTGGTTCCCTACTGCTTAGGGTGACAAGATCTACAATCTTTGACCTATTCCACTGTTGGTCAGGGAGATAGGGTCAGTGGCTTAAATCTGTTCCACTACTGCTTAGGAAGACAAGACTTGCCGTTCGATCTTGGTTCCCTACTGCTTAGGGTGACAAGATCTATAATCTTTGACCTATTCCACTGCTAGTCAGGGAGATAAGGCTGGTGGCTTAAATCTGTTCCACTACTGCTTAGGGAGACAAGATTTGCCGTTCGATCTTGGTTCCCTACTGCTTAGGGTGACAAGATCTATAATCTTTGACCTATTCCACTATTAGTCAGGGAGATAGGGTTGGTGGCTTAAATCTGTTCCACTACTGCTTAGGGAGACAAGATTTGCCGTTCAATCTTGGTCCTCTACTGCTTAGGGCGACAAGATCTACAATCTTCGACTTATTCCACTGCTAGTCGGGAGATAGGGATGGTGGCTTAAATCTGTTCCGCTACTGCTTAGGGAGACAAGATTTGCCGTTCAATCTTGGTCCTCTACTGCTTAGGGCAACAAGATCTACAATCTTTGACTTATTCCACTGCTAGTCGGGAGATAGGGATGGTGGCTTAAATCTGTTCCGCTACTGCTTAGGGAGACAAGATTTGCCGTTCGATCTTTGTTCCCTACTATTTAGGGTGACAAGATCTATAATCTTTGACCTATTCCACTATTAGTCAGGGAGATAGGGTTGGTGGCTTAAATCTGTTCCACTACTGCTTAGGGAGACAAGATTTGCCATTCGATCTTGGTCCTCTACTGCTTAGGGCGACAAGATCTACAATCTTCGACCTATTCCAATACTGGTCAAGGAGATAGGACTGATGTCTCCTATCTCAGGATTGTCAGATCTGCTATCTTCGATCCGCTTTGCTCAGGAAGGCAAGATCTTCGAATTCACCGATGTTGCGACAGCGTCCTCTAGGTGACCTGTCCTGTAAAATTAATTTTGTGTTTTTGCTTATGCAAAATGGTTAGGATGCAATGATCAACATGAATCAAATGCTCTTAATGAAATTTACTATGATACAGAAATGTTATGAGTATGATTCCTATTCTAGGTGTTATCACTCATTTGTCTTTCATTCTTGTTCATTAGTCATGTTTCGCTCAACTAGCTTGCCCCAATGTAATTTCTGAGTCAGCTCCACTTGGATCTTGAGACATGAAGTTGGTATTTCTCACAGCAACTTCGGAGAAATAATATTCGGCTTATTCCATTTTTCTGTTACAACTTAGAGGTACAGAATTTGTATCACTTTTAATCTGTCACACCATTCCCTGGGTGTAATGACCAGATGTATGTGTCTGAATGGGTGTAGGGTATCCTGACAATGATCCCCTTTTTACACTTGGATTGACCTTGTTCGTCATTTGCCAATGTGGTATCACCAAAGAAATTGTTTTTATCCAATAAGAATCCGAAGAGATAATCATTTCTAATGTTTCCAATCCCTTAGGCTTGGTGAGTTCTGAACAATAGTCCTGTTTCAGATTCTCATATTATTTAGAAACTTCCAAAGTAATATACGAAGCTCCTTTTATGAAAGTGTTTTTTAGTCCATTAGTCATTATTTCAATAAAAAATGCTTGAAAGAAAAAGGTCACAAAAATGGACGAGAAAGAAATTATTCGGGAGCATAGCTCGAAACAAGTAAGTTAATCAAAGATCACCAAGGCAATAAAAGAAAATTGATTTGGGTGCATCTTGAAAAGAATAAAGCAATTAAAGATAACAACAAAAAAATGAGTAAGATAGAAGCTAGGTGCCCCAGATATCGCAGCCTGAGCTTCTTTGTTCCAACTTCTTGAAGACCATTTTAAGCTTAATATGTGTTTAGGGGATCCGAAGTACTTTGTCAATGCCCCAAGATGTAGCATACTTCCTCATTGCTAATTCAGACGTAGCAAGACTACTGTATGCCCCACTTTTATTCAAAATTTGAGCCGTCCTTTTTGAGTTGAAAACTCAAATCCCCTTTGGTCTCAAAGCGCCCTTTGCGGGTTTTCGCCTTAGCCTCTCCTCTTCTCTTCTCTTTTTTTCTTTTTCTTTTTCTTTTTCTCTCTTTTTTTTTTATTTTGTACTCAAGGCACCCCTTGCGGGTTTTTACCTTGGACCTTCCCCTTTCAGGTAAAATACTTCTTGATTGAACCTGAATACGCCGGATTAGGCAAGTCTTCGCCATCCTTCTTGTTCAATATCAATGCTCTTCTAGAATAAGCTGTAACACCCTACACCCAGGTCTATCACCGGATTAGGGTCATAAGGTATTATCGAACACATGTACAGATTCAAATGTTCACCCAAGTCATATTCATATATATATATATATAAAGCTCATAGCTAATTAAATATTAAACACATGGATCATGCCTCTACATTTACTCGTAATCATACCATATATCTATTCAAATTTTCAAACAAAGAAACATACCACAAAGCTAAACAATTTATGCATACTTTACGAACACCATACTCAATCATATACACATCATCTTAATAACATGCGAGTACCTAACATAAATTAAACACTTTGCTTCAAAATTTTATTCATGCTTATACATGACTTAATGACCATAAGCAATTTAGGCATTAACAACTCCAGGTTATGATCAAACATATTTCATTAACCATTAAAATCATATGCGTATTTGACTACATCAAATATCAAGACATATATAACATGTCAAATACCTATTTATGCATTTCATATTTCCAAACCTATGCCTTCACATTTGACCGAACATACTATATACATTATAACATTTTCTACTCCATAAAAACTTGAATAAATCACTTCACTAACACTTCTTCCTAAATCCATGAATCAACCACATTCACATAAATGCAAACGTTAACATCTCAATTGTAACTCTTATAATTCGAACCATATAAAGTAACAAACCAAAGACCTTGCATAATCAACTTCATTCGATAACTAACTCAATGTTTAGGTTAAACCATATGAATATCACGATAATTAACTATACATCCATTCATGCAACTCACATTGCCGATTATACCGCATAAAGATCACGTAACATTGCCATATAAATTCAAGATCAAAGTATCTTAACTTAGCCATTTTCGCATGGCTATACTTATATACTAGACAAAACCCATTGGTTTAAAAACTTAGTCTAACCTATACATGCCTTTGGTTCAAAAACTAAGCTTATAAGTACCAAAACAAGATGATAGTGTGGATGACTTTGTTGATGATCCCCTGAGCTCGTAACTTGATCCAAATCTATAAAATAGAGTAACCAACACACAGAGTAAGCTAACTCAGCTTAGTAAGTATTAAGCAAATTCAACAAGTCAGCTAAATATTTAATCAAGTTAAACCTAACAAATTCTTAACATTTATAAATCAACATAACATTTATGTGCTATCGTAGCCAAATATCAATATCCGTATATAGCAAAATATTTATCATCATCAACTTCAAAAGTAGAACTCATCAAAGACACGTCACTTAGTAAATATATACATATATATTTATATATATGACCGAATATCATCTTCCAAGTACATATAAAGTAAGCCCCCATAATCGAAAGTATGTCTAAATACAATCTCACATATTCGATAACATATATATATATATCACATGACCCAATGAATATTCAAAGTATTTCCTATAACCGAATGTATATAAACATCTCTATGTATATAGATATACATACATGAACCTCTTTTAAACAACTCTCATGTTTTCATGTAAACAACATCCATATAACATAATTTATCCACATATCCAAACAACCAATTGAACAACACATTTATTTCATCATTTTATTTGCTCATTGACATCACATATAACATATATGTATAATATACATACCTTGTGGCCGAATTAACAAAATTCATTTGCATAAGCTTAAGCTTACTCGATTTGTTCCATAACTTGATTATTTCGTAGTCTAAGCTCGGAATTTTAATTCACCAGTATAAAACCTGCTAGGCGTCAGCCTAAATCACACACCGGCACTAGCCTGCTAGACCCGAGGTTTGAAATTTAAACACCGGCATTTAGCCTGCTAGGTAATAAGCCCGATATAGTTCACCGACACAAGGCCTGCTAGGCTTGAAGCCCGAATATTCATATTACCGAGCCAACTGATTCACATTACACATTAGCAATATCACATATAATTCACATCACTCTCACATAGTGAACTCAATTAATTCAACTACATTTCATTGCTAAATTACTTTAACACATTCGGCTTTGTCATAATTCAATCCACAAATTCATAATTCAGCATGTATACTAGGTTATAATCGATACTTACGGTATTAACTTGCTTAAAGACTTACCTCGGATATCGTCGGACGTCAAGAACCGGCTATTCGTTAACTTTCGCCTTTCCCCAATCCAAGTCCGTTTTTCTTTGTTCTTGATCTAAACATATTCAATTTAAGCTCATTCAAATATATTTCATTTCAATTTAATCCAAAAACATCTAAATAGGAAAATTACCATTTTGCCCCTAATGTTTCACATTTTTACAAATTAGTCCTATTTGCACAAAACACAAAATATGCAAAATCTCCCAACAATATAGCTAGGCCGAATCTTCCACATAGCCATATAAGTCCATGAATTTCATTTATTTTTCATTTTAACCTCTCTAAAATTTATTTTCTCAATTTAGCTCTATTTACTCAAAATCACCAAAAATCTCAATACAAAACATATTAATCTAACATATATCTTTCATAATTCATAAACTATCATCATAAAACTCATGAAATCATCAATGGCACATTTCAAAATATTCATCAAAATAAAAAATTTAAGCATGGGTCTTGAAGTATTCGAAGCAACGATTACAAAAACGTAAAAATTATCGAAAACTGACCAAAAACATACCTTGAATTTAACTAGGAAAGTGTCGAAACTTAAGCTTGTTTTCTTCTTTTCTTCCTTAGCTATATTCGGCCTAAAGAACCAAAGATGATAATGGCATTTCTTTTGTTTTATTATAACATATATTATGATTATTTCTAAATTACTTAACTAACCTTTTAATTAAAATAAAACTAACATATATACTAAGGGTAATGGTGTCTTAAACCGTCCACTACCTTGTAAAATGGGCTAATTTCCCTTTTAGTAGCTCCTATTAAAAAGCCACTATCACATTAGCACCTTTCACTATAGTTTGTAACTTTTGCACTCTACGCGATTAAGTCCTTTTGTTAAATTAAACACACAAACAATCAAATTTTCATACGAAACTTTCACACATAATAATTCACATACAATAAACACCAAAAATAATATTTAAAAAATTTTTAGACACGGATTCATGGTCCCGAAACCACCGTTCCGATTAGGGTCAAATTCGGACTGTTATATAAGCTCTATATAAGTCCTTCCCAGTTTGGCATATGCTTTCCTCTAAAATTGTTTTGCAGAAAAAATCTTTTTCAACATCAGGTTTCTTCATGGAATTCCCTAAGATGAACTTCGTAAGTTTGCATCATCTAGCCGTGACAAATAGCTTTTAACCTTTTCTTCGATTTGGTTCAATTGACAAAAACACTGCAATTCCATAATGGGCAAGATATTGCCCCAGTGAAGGTTCTGGCCGACATTCAATGAGACAGAGGGTAAATGGTAGCTTCTTATGCCAATCTTTACAAGTCTTAGCCACCTTTCATTCTTCTTCTTCTTCTTTTCTTTTTCTTTTTTGTTCTTTTTTTTGGCAACTTTTGTTGCACTGTGATATGCTGCCTTTTCTTTGGACAAACTGTAAACTTTGACTTTGTACAGTTATTTAAACGCGATCCTTTACGGTATTCTGCTAGCATTTTATCTTTTCCTTTTTTTTTTTGAATTTGAATTTGATAACTTCAACATTGTAACATTGGCATACGAAGCTACTTTCACTCTCTTAGTGAAGTAAACGATAACTATGCCGATGAGTCAATATTAGCTAAAAGCTTTTGATGAGATTGACCCCATCACATCCATGCCCCACATATGGAAAATTTGTGAAGAACTGGAGTAGGCATATGAATCTCGTCTCCTTATATTCGACATGGCTGATACCACCCCTTTCTATATAGATTGGCAGTACTTGATTCTTATGTTTAGCCCACATCTTAGTATCCCAGGCATGTCCTGATATGATCGTGCAAAACATCTTTGAGTTTTTTTGAAAATAACTCAATGATGTTTCGCATTATTTCTATGGTGAGCTGGGCTTCAATCTTCATCCCTTTCCTAGGCTCGCAATTTCAATGACCTTTTGTAGAGTAAGGTCTATTTTCATCTTGTTAAACCATTCTTAACAAGTCAAAATATATGTCACAATCTCTGTTATCTTCAAAATCCTGAGACCCCCTAGATCCATATCTTGTTCAAAAAGGGAGTCAGTAATAACGTCGCTCATGTCATTGATATCTGGGTACCTAGGTATGAAGGCAAGAAATCCAAAGAATAAATGATTCTAAGGATGATTATTTGTATGGTTATGAATGAAGAATAAAAGAATATTCTAAAAATGTACAATATAAAATAGAAAGAATAAAAGAATATGTGCCCAAAAAGATGAATTTTATTGAAATAAAAATTTAGGATGCAAGCCTATTTCACAAAAGGGGTCTTATTGCCTCTAGGCTTAAGGCAACAAGCATGTTTTGCACATTACTCTAGATTAGCCCTAAAAGTACAGGGATTTCTTCCACAGTCTCATTATTCAAAACATTCCCAAGTACACAAGGGCTTGTAAACTTCGTTCTCTGATTCCACTCTTCGCTTTCGATTTCTTCAAGGGATCACAACTTTTTTGTCTCCACGATTGGGTAATGGGTTCTCCACACTGGGTGTATCATCAATCTTGACAACTCCCATCTTAAGAAGTCTCTCAACTACCTTTTTGAAGGTAGTGCAATTTTCTATTGAATGCCCCGTTACTCCTGCGTGGAAATCACATTGAACGTTGGAGTCATACCATTTAGGGTATGGGGGTTGTAACGGTTGCAGATAATATGGGGACACCATATGCGCGTCAAATAAACTTTGATATAGCTCCTTATATGTCATCAGGATTGGCGTAAATTGGTGCTTTTCAGAGTTTTGCTTTGGAGAAAGCTGATCGTTGGTAGTTACCGTCCTTGGCTGGTTCATTGTAATTGGCTCCCAATGGCTCTTATTATACCTACCGGTTCTCTTTTCCTTCTTCCTCAGGACATTTGAGGTCCATTCTCCTCTTTCTCTTGTTTCTACCAGAACAACCGGTTTGGCTTGATCATTATTCAGGTCAAAATCTGAACCCATTGGGAACTTCAACAAGGTCGAAGTATCAGCTTGACATCGGGGTTCAATAATGACGGGTCCCCTATGGGGATGAATATCTAGTTGAGTCGGGACACCTTTTGGGGAATAAACGATGTCTTTCTCATCATCCACGCTGTTGACTACTGGGCCTCTCGTTTTTCGAATTACTCCAGCTAGTAATTGGGTTAGCTGGCCTATGATATTCCTTTGAATTTCCTGCATTTCTTGTTGAATTTCAGTCAATTGCCCCTGCATCTGTATTTGCATTTGCTCTATTCTTTCCAATCTTTGTTCCATGTTTTCCAAGTTAACTGAAACATTTTATCTAATTAGGGTCCTTTTGTAAAAGTCTAATGCAAATGATGCAATGTAATGCAAATGCATGAATGCAAAGAAAGAGAGGCGTTGATTCTGAATTCAGTTACATTAGAAAAACTTTTCTATAAAACAAATTCCTTTACATAAAACGGATCACATACACGGCCTTGTCCTCATAGTCCAAGTGAAAACATGAATCTCTTCTTCGCAAAAGTCAAGTCTTGCAAACTTCTAATAAATGCCTCCTCTAGCTCCTTTTGCTTGATCTGGACTGCGACTCCTATCCACTTGTTAGCTTATTCAAGAATGGCGAGACGTGGTAATCTTCGAATAGTCTTGTCAACTTGAATCCTTGGGTTATAAGGTCTTGTATTCCTTCACATACTATCGGTCTTCTCTTATTGTGTTTATTTGGACCATATTCGGACGAGACCGTATTATAATCCATTTTATCAAAAAACCCGTCTTCTTATGACAAACTTTTCTGTTTAGCAATCGAATTAGAAATCAACACCTCTTTTCTATGATATGAATCCAATGCAATTAAAACAAAAGAAAACCCGTTAGTATAGGAAAAATAAATAACATAGAACCTATCAGGGTGACCACTAGGGTTTGACATGGTTCTACCTAGGGTAAGCCCTTAGGTATTTTACATGTGGTTTAGCTCTAAAGCTGAGGTACCCGAACCAACAGATTCCTCAACCCTCACCCATTATAGGCTCATACGGACCGAGTTCAGTTCAGGGGAATACATTTCCCTATGGCCATGCGAAAGTGAAAACTTCACGAAGACACAGGTACAGATGTATTCCGGAAGCAATCTACTAGCCCATGAGGAGGTGAAAAACCTCACGAAGGCATAGCTTCTCACTCCCACTTATGGGTGCAACCATGACGGTCATGCAGTGCAATACAAAGAGATATATTTTAAAATCACATGCAATAAAAGGATCATATTTTTAAAATTTTAAATTTGAACAAAAGGACATGAAATTATCAATTTTACGGCTTGACTCTCTTATTGATCCCCAGCGGAGTCGCCAAGCTGTCGAAACCATTTTAAAAATCGGTTTTTAGAAAACGGGGATCGACTTTAAAACAAAATGGAAGTCACCACCAATCCCTTTTTTTACTTAGGTGTGATTGGATCACCTTGTAAAATGTTTTATTTTTAAACATTTGATTTTGGTCTACGAAAAACAAGAAAACAGGTACGGGAGTCACTTACGTATGAGGAAGGGTTAGCACCCTCATAACGCCTCAAAATTGGTACCTAATCGATAAAATCATGTCCAAACGTTTGAAATTTAAAAGTATTTAAAAATATGATTTCTTAAAAAAACTTCGAGCAATTTAAGTTAAAATTTGAGACTTTCTTGTTCCGAAGGAATATAAACATCACATCCAGCACGTTAGGACACGATATTTTAAAACCTTCGTAATCAAAATCATCTCACGATTTGCAAAACTTGTTAAAAGGATATTTAGCTATTTAGCCAAACGGAAAATCGCAACCCAGCACGTTAGGGCACTATTTCCCGAATTTCTAAATACCAAAACATTGCCTTATTTTCAAAAACCTTACCTCGAGATAACATAATGTCACATCCAGCACGTTAGGACACGACATTCTGAATTCCCGAGAATAAGTTTTTATATTTGGAAAACTTGAATTTTGAAAATGGAGGGATATCTAATATTTTGAGTTTTACGAGAAAAATCACAACCCAATAAGTTAGGGGCATGATTCTTCTCGAAGACTCCAAATATTACACGTCACCGTTAAGAATATTTTTAATAAAAATACCTTTTAAATTAAAGATTTTTTTATAAAATATTCTTAACGGTGACATGTGATATTTGGAGTCTTCGAGAAGAATCGTGCCCCTAACTTACTGGGTTGTGATTTTTCTCTTAAAACTCAAAATATTAGATATCCCTCCATTTTTCTGCATCAACACATACAAAACCGGTTTATTTTCCACAAGCACCTCAACACGTGCAATTATTCCTTTCACCAACACATACAACACCAGTTTATTTTCCACAAGCACCACAACACGTGCAATCATTCATTGCACCGGCACATTCATCTCTAGTTTATTTTACACAAGCACCATAGTACACGCAATCATTCCCTACACCAACATAGTCATCACCATTTTATTTTATACAAGCATTACAACATGCACAACCATTCCCTGCATCGACACCTTCTCTAGAGATATATGCTCCAATTGCACCGATACATCTGGTATCAATGACAATTCCTAACTTGTATGCGACACCATATAGTGGCTCACCGACAGTGTCGTAAAGATCCCTCGAATTGTTGTTCTTCCGAGCTGGGTCATCTTTGCAAACGCTGGCTTGGTCAGAGAGATGCACTATGGTCGACTACGACATGGTCACAGTCATCCACGAAAGAAGAAGATGAGGTCAGCGATCAACCTCGACGTGCACGTGAAGACGAGGCTGAAAGCCAAAGGAGCTGCTAGCCCTAATAGTGTGAAGAAACCCTAGGCATACCTTATGCGCACCCGATTGTGGTACACATTCGGGGTATCAATGATTATGTCTATTTGTATTTTTCCAAAGTTTTTTTTTTCTACTTTAGCAATGTACATTTATTTAAAATATTTTTCTTGTCTACTACAATTGGGATGCATGTACATAAGTTTTTAAGCTAAGGATTTGAATATGTTGGGTCATGCTACAAACCTTGTAATTCTTGAAGGATTTAAGTGAAATTTTAGTAATTTAATGCTACAAACCAACGTGCTAGTGTTTTTCTTGTATGAGTTATTCTTTTAATCATCTATTCTCCTTAATGGTCCTGAGTTGTGTGGACATCTTAGCTTCATATGACCTGGGTTCTTGCAGTAACCGCATAACCTCGATTGGTTTCCTCACTTTTGAATATCCATATTGCCTCGTATCTGAGTTAAGGTCGGTCGATATTTTAGTTTCGACACGAGTTCTTATCTGGTACCAACTCAAAAGGAGCGTACGAGGTAACCGACCACATGTTTTCATATGGGAGAGGCGGGAATACAGACTTCCAAACATTATACGCGTGTTCAAGTCTGTAAACTTCATTAATGAATGTCATGCGATCTAGACATGATGAGGCACATGCTGCAATTGCATGTGCGCACAGATAACGAAGCGCTTGAAATCTTCCACAATCACAAGTTATTCGTCGCAAGTCTACGCAGTACGCTCCACTGATAACTCTACGATCGAGTCTATAGGGCTACTTAAATCGGAACAATAGATTTGATACAGAGTGGCACACTGAAGTCATTGACTTCGTGATCTCTTTATTTTCCCCAATAGTTTTCAGCACCAACTTGCACCAGACTGACCACCCTTTAGCTATCCCACTTATATCCCGGCCTGTTTCAAAAACATGGCTGTTAATCGAAAATACGTTTCCTTGACCATCGAGGTTATTGGCAAATGATGTGTCCCTTTTAGTACGGAATTAATGCATTTCTCTAGGTTTGTGGTAATGTACTTGTACTGCTAGCCTTCGTCATACGGCTGCGTCCACTGCTTCTTCAATATCCCATCGAGGTAAGCCGCACCGAGATCATTTACAGCCCATAATTTCTTCAACATTTAGTGGAATGTGTGTTGTACGAGCTCGTACCCTATCGATTACAATCATTATTGCATCCAAGAAAAGTTACCTAAGTGAATATGTTAAACTGTTTTACAAGAAACCAAGCATGTGCACAATGTACCCATGTTGATGACATGTCGCCGCTCCGCATTATTTTTGTATCGCCCATGTAGTTAGACCCTATATGACACAAGCAATACACACCGATATAATGCAGTTACAATTTCAATGCCTCTATTGAAGATGATGCAAACATCGAGCTGCGACACCATATGTTTTCTCAAGTTAGTTAGGAAGAAATCCCAGTCATCCTCGAATTCTTCAGGAGTTATTATAAAAGCTATTGGCAGGATTCTTCGATTACCATCCTATGTAACAATTATCAACAACTTATGTTCGTATCTCCTGTACAAGAATGTGCAACCAATATGGACAAGTGGCTTATAGTACCAGTATGCAGTTATGTATTGCTTGAACACACATAAAAATGGTGGAAAACTCTTTTTCTAGGAACCAAGCGATCATCGTAATACCCAGGCTCCTTCTACAGCTTGGTTACAAAACTTGGTACGTAGTGCTCCAGCACCTGACGCCATTGCCACAACTCATTGTAAGATCTCCCACATGCTATGCATTTTTTCCAACGCTTTCAATTTTGCCAACTATGTCTTATTGTAGGACACGGTGTAATTGAAATCGCTATGGATGTGTATGATCAAAATAGGGACCGAAATCCTAGGGCTTGCTTTGACTATGGGTAATATAAAGTTAAAATCATATTGAAATCCAATTTTGAATATCGTTTGACATGCTTGGAAAACAATAAATTGGATCAGCATACGTAATAGAATGTCAGGAAAAAAAACAAGGAATTTGAGTCTATGTTGTTAAATATTTTGCATACCAACTGAAACACATGTATGTGGCGCGGTAAACTTCCTAACCATCCAGAATGTCGAATTCTTCCTCACGGATGCCATGATTTTCCATTGACATATTGTTCCGTGCAATGCGCACTTCATCTCGTATTTCTCTAATTGGAAGCATGTAATAGTGAAGTTGACTCCCAGCTATATGATGTACTACTTGACTGCAGCCACAAAAGCATCTTTAGAGTCAAACTCTATCCCAACCTATAAACGGCCAAAATCTAGAGAGGAAGTCACGTGCCTTGGTCCCATATCTCTAAATTGTTTCTTTTTCTTTCTCTTGCATGTTGAAATTTTCGGGTTTAAAGATTTGTTTCTCTCATTTTGAGAGAGGCATAGTCTTAGTTTTAAGTTATGTTTAGGTTCACAGTGATGTCGTGGAGCCGGGTGACCTAAAAATTTCACCTGTCGTGTGAGCATAGAGCCATCACCCGAGAAGCAGGGATCGCATAGCAACTTGAGGTCCAAGTTGGCGGTGATTATACTGTCTCAAGTTGAAGTGTAATTAAGGCTTCACGTTTACAAAGGTTATGCTGCCAAGGGTCGAAGCATGACTTTGGACCTAGTTAACGGTGGTTATGTGGGAACAAAAATGATTTTTTTCATCATCAAAGGAGGATTCTATATACCACCAAAAAAGAAGTATGTGGAAGAAAAACGCTGTGACATTTTAGTATAATCAAGTAATTCGGTGGACATGGATAAAACAAATTACTTGATTATACTAAAATGCCACTATGCTTTTCTTTCTTATACTTCTTTTTCGGTGGTGTATAGCATCTTCCTTTGATGATGAGAAACTTGTTGTCATGCCCACATAACCACTGTCAAGTGGGGGCCCATTTATGCTACATCACTTGATAACATAACCTTTGTAAAATTGAAACCCTAGTTACACTTCAATCGAATACCATATAATCATCGTCAACTGGGACCTTGAGTTGCAACGCGATCTAGCTTCTTGGGTGATGGCTCCATGCTCACATGCCAGATGAAATTCGTAGGTCACCCAGCTCCACGGCACAACCGTAAATTCAAACATACCTTAAAATTATAACAATGTCTATCTCAAACACGTGAAAAGATAAATCTACAAACTTCTAGTTTTAAACCACAAGAAAAAAAAAAGAAAAAGAAAACAATTTTTTACCAAAGTGAAAATGCGTCATACATGGTACGTTTTCACTAACCTGGCAGAGAAAACGTGCCATGTGGGAAGCGTTTTCAGGAAAGAGAAGAAACACGTCTTGTAGGGCGTGCTTTCCCTGCAAGATCAATGAAAACACGCCACGTAAGATGTGTTTTCTTCTCTATGTCCAAAAACAGTGTAAATCGATAAATTTTCAAAGAAACGATAGAGTTTCTCAATTGAGTTTTTTTTTTCAACATGTTTAGATAAATTAGCCTAAAAGAGGTAAAAAAAAATTTAAATGAATGACTAAAGTGACTTATTTTATAAAGTGGGAAGGCCAAATAAGTCATTATGCCTTTTATTTTTAAATGAGTTAGCCTATTTATCTCATATTTTTTTCGATATATAACATAAGTCTCCTCATCCATTTTACTGTTTGAATTTAGTCCTAACTGAGTCGGGATGATATTCAAGTCAAAAACTCTCAATAATGACCACTCTAAAATTCAAATTTGATTCAAATGTCTTGAAAATAAGTATTTCTTGGTTTTGTCTCATATTTAATGTAATTAATCATAATTATTAGAGTGGAGTTCTAAATATTAAAATAATAATGTTTTAATATGATTAAAATTAAATATTTATAATTAATTCTCTAAATCCCCAGCGAAGCAGCGTATAAATCTAGTTGATTTTAAAAATGAATCCCTTAATTATATATACTTATATATATATATATATATATATTTATATCACATTGATTGGTTTTTTATGCGTTCCCTTTTTCTATTGAGAAAATACATAATAAATAAATTAGTAATACTTAGGTTCCATTTCTTTCAATGTAAAAGTTTTTACGGAAGATATTTTTAGCTTATTCCGATGTTTGTTTTATGTAAAATAGAATGGTCAATGTAAAAAAAATTTCAGTTAACATAAAATTATCCCCTTATTCTCGTAAAACGTATTACCAAAATTTTTTCCGTAAGATATTTTTCAAATTGATAAGTCTCTATTCACTACAACACCCCCATACTCAACCCGAACATCGGATCAAAGCACTGAGATGTTACATTCTCTACTATATTCTTCACTTATAAAATATTTTCTTATAAACTTTCAAAGTTTTTCAATTTACTCTCTTTTTGTCATAAAAGTTCAATATTCACTAATTAATCATATTAAATCAACTTTCTTTCTTGTTACACTTTAATCACATAACTTATCTCAATATCTTATTTTACATATCAAATTTCTACGTATTTCACTTCTATTATTTTATCCACATATTTTTTCAAGTTTAACAATTTAGTCCTTGTCATCTAGAGGTGTGCATGGGCTGAGCGGCCCGACCGAAATGTGGGAGGGTTTGGGCAAAAATATAGGCCCGAAAAATGGGCTTGGACAAAAAAATAAGGCCCGTTTAAAAAATGGGCCGGGCTCGGGTAAGGCATTTTTGGCCCGGGCCCGGCCCGAACTCATTAAAGGAAAAAAAAATATTTTTTAAATATTATTTTCTTATTGTTTTTCTCTTTATTTTGCTACCATTTTACTATTATGTTTCTATTATTTTGTTGTTATTGTTTAGATATTATATAAAACTTATTTTATTGTTAATTTTATTAATATTTTAAAGACATTTGTTAATTTTGTTATTATTTTAGAGGCATTTGCTTGTTAAGTTGTATCTATTTTAGAGTTATTTAAGTCTACATATTTTTTAAAATTTATTTTCAATTTGTTAAAACATATTTATTTTGATTTTTTAATATTTTTGATGTATTATATATTTAAAAATTATATAAATAATATAAAAAATTAATACGGGCGGGCCGGGCCGGGCCCGGGTTTTAGTATTTTTATATGGGCCGGGCTTGGGCAAAATTTGGGCCCATTTTTTGGGCCCGGCCCGACCCGAGCCCAATGAACGGGCCTAAATTTTTAGTTGGGCCCGACCCGAACCCGGCCCGGCCCGGCCCATGCACACCTCTATTGTCATCATAAAAATTCCATATTTTTTTCACAATTTCACTTTTACAATACTTTATGCATGTTACATCATCTCATAACACATTCATTAAACTTTTATCATAATTTTCTTATTCACATTAAATTTTTTCACACTTAGACTTTTGTATATTTTTTAATTTAGTCTCTATTGCATGTAATTTATTTTTCACAATATAAGCATTTTAATCAAATAATTCATTATAATATCTTATTTCACATAACAAATTTTAATGCATACCACTTATCTTGTTTCAATTATAAATTTCACAAAATTTACAATTTAATCCATAACATCATCAAGATTCATTATTTACTATAATTCCACCTTAACATAACTTTGTAATCAATTTACTACTTCATTTAAACTCTTTCTCATAAATATCAGATGTATGTTTGTTTAATTAAAAACAACTTTTATGAATTATTTTCAGTAAATTTGTTAAACAACAGAAAATGTTTTATTCAGATTCATCCAAATATAAAAAATATTACCTCTTAAAAAAATAAATTATTTTCCAAAAACAATTTTTCTAAAACCAGTGAAACAAATAGAACTTTATATATCAACAGATTGCAAGGTGTGTCGGCAAATTTCAAATGATTTATGCAATAAGTTAGATGTTGTTTGTTTACTGGATTTTGCGTTTAGTTGCTGTCGTTTTCACAGAAAAAGGTGAAAAATAACAGCCATGTATTTAACGTTTTATTTGGTTTGGTGGAGCCAAAGCTTTAAGAAGTACCATATTCGACAACCGACAAAAACAAGACATAAAATTTATGAAAGAGTGTAGGGTAAAAGTAACCCCTTTGATTAAAATCTTCTCTCTAAAACTTTTTTTCTTCTTATTTAGCAGACCAAACTTGTAAAACAGGATTCCGGCATTTATTGAAAAAAGTTTTCGTATATTATGTATGATTGGCTGCTTCGTATATTATTGGCGGAGCAATAAATGAGTCCCTAAGAGTGAGCAATTTAAATATTTACTAGTTCCCCTGTGAGTGGTTACTCTTTAAATTTATTAAATAACATATTTAAAAAAATGTATATTTACTAATTAAATAAAAATGATTTAATTTATAATAAACGTTTGTTAAATTTGAAAAATAATTAAGAGAATAAAATAATATTATAAAAGTAATGAAAAAAAAGAGAAACAATCAATAGCATAATATTAAGTAATTAAATAAATTTTTTTTATTCGAATATGAGTCAAAATTTCACGTATAAAGAGCCATTATTGTACACAAATATTTAGTCAAATATCGATATGGAAATTTGGAATTAAATTTTATTTAAGAGTACAATTTCTGAAATTTATCTAATACAAAGAAAATTTATTTGATTATTCTCTTTGATTAAGCTTCGATTCAGGGGTTGTCTAGACTTGATATTGGAAGGATGTGATTTGCTTCACGGGTCGTCAAGACTTGATCCTGAAAACAGATTCAGATAAAGTTTAGATTCAAGGGTCTTTGGGACTTGATCTTGGATGGTTGAATCCATTTCAAGTGTCGCGGTGACTCGCTCTTGAAACGAGTTTTGACCTCCTTGCTTCAGTTGAATCGGATTGAGAGGCGACTTTTCTTCAGAATGATGGTGTTCGTGTAACACCCCTAACCCGTTTCTGTTGCCAAATTAGGGTTACAGAGTATTACCGTACAAATCAAAATGTTTAACTTCAAAACAAAAACAACTGTGCAATTTAGTATCAACGTCTAACAACTCAATATAACTATAGTAAAAATACACTTTTGGGCCTTAAATTGAGCCTTCGGGGCCCTAAAAACAACTTGGGAACAATCACGGATCAATTTGAAGCAAAATAGAAAATTTTGGAAAAACATGAAAATTTGGGAAGCAGGAGTCACACGGCCATGTGGCTAGGCTATGTGACATAGCCTAGACCGCGTGGACATTCGAAGTTTGGACACATGGCCGCGTGCCAAACTATGTGCACATTCGATGTTGGATCACACGGTTGTGTCATAGGCCGTGTGCCAGACCGTGTTACATACTGACTTGAGACACACGGTTGTGTCGCAGGCCGTGTCTCATACTGTGTTAAACCTGCATCTAAAACAATAATGACACACGGCCGTGTGTGGCACAAGACCATGTGACAGCCCGTGTGTAGCATAAGTTGCCTCTAAAACAAGCCATTTCAAAACCAAATCTTGCACACCAAGACACACCATTTCTATAAACATTCATATGACCCAAAACACACTTTAAACACACTTAAAACATACCAATTCCATCAACCTATAAGGCTAACCAATGTACCAACAAAAGGTACCACAATTCACACCTCAATTTTGATCCAAATTAACATTTCAAGATCACTTACTAAACCTAAATTCAAACATACCAAATCCTTTCATCAATTCTAATAATATTAGTTTCATATTCGTACACATAAAGACCATTTCCATCTTATTATGATACTTAATGTTAACCACGTATATCTTGTAACACCCCTTACTTGTATTCAACCACGGAATCGGGTACGAGGCATTACCGGACTTAACTTGCTTGAACATACAACTTTGGGCTATAAAATTTCTTTTCAACTTAGAACTCCTCATTCATATTCATATCATCCTTATTATGGGCCTACAAGGCCTTAAACACGCATACGGAGGGTTTCAAAATTTAACTGGAAACTTTTGCGCACTTAGAAATTTTTTTGCCTAAACAGAGCCATACGCCTGTGTGAAATGGGACACGCCCGTGTGGGCAGGCCGTGTGGTCACACACGTCCATGTCCCTAGCCCGTGTGGATTTATTTTTCAATTCGAACCTACAGGGGTTTTCACACGCCCGTGTCCTCACCCGTGTGTGAAAACCTTAGCATTCTGTTTATGACATCAGCAAACTCTTAAGGGGCACATGGACTAGGCACAGGCCCGTGTGCTAGCCTGTGTGACGAATCAAATTCTCGCAATTTGATACAGGGGACACACGACCTATCAACACACCCATGGGGCCCGTGTGTCTACCTGTGTGGACAATTATAAGGCTATTTTCCAAGCCAATTGCCACCCTGAAACATAAACACACTTATACCAAATTAAGCAACACATAACTTGGCAATAATACACTATGAAGAATCAATAATCATCAAGCATACAATTCACATCTTACTCCATCATTTACATGAACTTTCATCTCATAAAACTCATTATCAATAAAATATGAAATTTAAAAAATATTGGCCAATTCCTAATGGCCATTTACAAAATGAGTGTTTAACATTGATAACTAACACTTTAACTTCCAAATATGACATAACACAAAATGACCAAGTTCCTATACATGCCATACCCAAAATAAAATAACTTTACTATACCAAAAGAATGATTGATAGTGTGATCCGAGCTCCGACATTCTACGGTCCCCGAGCTAGCTTGACGATACTACAAGGAAAAGGGAAAAGAGAGGGGTAAGCATATAGCTTAGTAAGTTTGCATGAATTAAAGTAGCAATATAAGTACTCATAGTAAAATTTGTTCATCTCATAAAACAACAACAACAAAAGTTCTCAAGTACTTTGACATACTTACTCATACTTATTCCTACCCATCACATATCACATTACGATTTTCATATCTCGTATTTTACTCATGGTACCTGTATCACTTCAGCACATGATTTAGCTCTGTGGATTGTGGAATCATTCAAATTTGTGGATTTATGCTTAATATCAATATAATCAGGCTCTTTTATTTACTCTATCTTCTCGATTTAATTAGTATGCTTTCTCTTTACATCAATTATATGTTGTTTATGATTACCATGAGGAAATAATATTTCTATGAGGGATTGGTGAGTGGAGGTATGATCTGTTAACTGTTTTGTAGGGTTACTTAACAGACCGACTATTTTGGAAAGGGAGAATGTGAAACAAACCCCAAGCTTGATAACCCCAAGAAGTCATCAAGGTGGGAATTAGCCCAAAATTGGTATTGCCTATCTGTGAACACCTTAACCCAAACTAGCTTGGACTGTGAGGTCGGAAGATAAGTAGTTCTTGCTAACTCGTTATGTTAGCGGAAGATCGAAAGATCTTGCTAGGGTAACGACTAGTTGATTGACGAGGAACTCAAAGTACAGTTGATGGAGATTATCGAAGCGAGCTAATCACCCATAATCAGATTTGATTTATTCTTCCTTTTTAATCTCTTGAACTTTATCTTTTTATGCTATTTTATTTTCATTATCAGAAAATCCCAAAAATCCTTTATTTTTTATTCTTCGTACTATAACTAAATTTAAAAGTACTACTTAGATCTTTTAATGTTTAGGTTAGAATTGATCTATTGCTCGCCTCTATTTGGGTACAATCCTTAGAGTACCCACCTACTCCATTGTAAAACTGTATTACAACTAAACCTGTATACTTGCAGATACTTCCCCGAATTCTATATTTTAGTGCAATATTCACACTCTGGACGTTAGTACGTTTGGAGGTGGTCAAGTTGTTGACGCTGTTGTTAGGGAGGCAACGTCACTAGGTTAATTTTAATTTTCGCACTTAATTAGAATAATTAGAAAAGTTTTAAGTTATATATACAAGTTTATTTTATTTCATTTATTGTTAATAATATTTTCTTTCTGGGTTTAGTGTATGACTCGTAATAGGGGCACACCTATTGTATCAACCACAGATCCAGAGAAAATAATCCAAAAAAATCGTCGACAGCAATAGCAACATATACAAGATCCACCACCACCAGTTGCAGGTAACATACCATGTGAAAATCCACTACTTAATGATGCTGACAATAACACCCTAAGAAACCCACCAGCACTACAACTTCTTGTAAACATACATATGGCTCGGAACGAAAGAACTTTCAGGGAGTATGCCTTACTAAGTTTGGAAGTTGTTCAAGAAAGTATAAAAAGGTTGGCAACAAAAACTAATATTTTTGAGATAAAACTGGCTATCATTCAAATGATCTAGAATAATTTACAATTTAGGAGCTCTATGATAGAGGACCCTAATCAAAATTTAAAATGGTTCCTTCAACTCTGTGATACTTTTAAGTATAACGGGGTCACTAACGATGCTATTGATCTTCAGTTGTTTCCCTTCTCCTAGATTGATAATGCTTTTTTTTGTTAGACTCGAAGGCACCAGGGTCTATCACGACATAAGATGGACTTGCTGGAAAATTCTTACTGAAGTTTTTCCCAATCAACAAAATAGTACAACTAAGAAGAGAAATTGTTAATTTTAGACAAATGGAGGGATAAAGTTTCTATGAGGCATGGGAATGGTTCAAAATGTTCATTCAAAAATGCCAGCACCATGAATTTCCTGAGTGGATGCAACTGCAGGTGTTTTATAATGAGTTGGATGCAAATGCAAGACCTGGAAGGAGGAGGAGCCCTGATGAATAGAACATACAAGGATGTGTACAAGATCTTCGAGAATATGGCACTAAACTCCTGTCAGTGGCCAATTGAACGATTCACATATAGTCAGAAACCCACTACGGTAAAAGCTATCCAAGAAGATGATAAGTATCAATAGTTAGTGGATAGAATAAATTATATCGAATAGACTTCTACATCGTCTATTCATGGGGGAGACAAACCACTCTCCCACTATATCAACAACCTGACTGAGGATGTAAATTACATCAGAAACAGGAGTAGAAACCCATAATCGAATGCATATAATCCCAGTTCGACAGATCACCCAAATCTGAGATAGGGGGAATCAAGGAGCAGGTAATAATTTAAGTTAGGTTAAAAACACTAATTACCATCCTCCTTATTTGTAGAAACCTTAAGATAGGGTCAACCCAAATAACCATACTGCATATGGTCAATGGCTCGACAGAATTGAGAGAAAAATGCAGTCAATGAGAACCTATGTCAAACAAATGCAGTCTGAGTGCACCAATTCAACAAGAACAATGACTAAACTCGAGGATTAAATGAGCCAATTGATGAGCGTGATGGGTGACATCAAGAGACAAATTGGCATAGGTATTCCCAGCAACACGGAAGATAATCCATGGAGAGAAGGTAAGGAGCATGTGAAAGCAATTGCACTCTGATTGGGCAAAATATTTAGTAGCCCAAAAACCACTACTTTGGAAACAATAGTGGAGTCTAATGACAATCCTCAAGAGGTATCCCTGAAAGCAAAAAATGAGCCAGATTCGAAGGAGGTAATCACACCAGCGACGGAGATAGAAGGAAGTAATTAAATATTCTCACAGTGAAAAAATCCCATTCCCTTTGAAACTAGAAGAAAAATGAAGGTAGGATGAGGATGAATTTGTAAGTTTCCTAAAACTGTTTAAAACATTGAATGTTAACCTACCTTTACTTGAGTTAATTGAAAAAAGTTCCAAAGTACGCTAAATTTTTAAAGGAGATGATGGTTAGGCATAAGAAAATGAAGGTAGGAGAACAAGTTACTTTAAATGCTTCTTATAGCATGATTAGTTCAAGGCAGGTACATCAAAAATTAAAAAACCTGGGGAGTTTTACTATTCCCATAGAGATAGGAAGTATTCACTTTAATATAGCTCTATATTATCTATGAGTAATATTAATTTAGTGCCTCTATTGATTTTTTGTTTTTGTTTTTGTTGAAATTTTTCTTTCTTCGTTTTCCAGTAGGTATCGCTAGTTTATGACTAGAAGGAATCCAGGAGGACCTTTAATATACGACAGTGATATTGAAGCGACCGCTCGTACGAATCGTTGGGAAACCAGGCGAGCCCTAGATTACACAGAGAGAGAGGAAGAAAACATATCCAATCCTACTGAAGGGATGGACGAAAACAACCCACCACCACATGATGTGGGGGACAATAATGCTCCACGCACAATGTTTGATTATGCGAAACCGCATTTAACAAGAGCAGAATCTAGTATTGTTAGGCCTGCTATATCTGCTAATAATTTTGAATTAAAGCCTAACACAATACAAATGATTCAACAGTTTGTTCAATTTGATGGTTTGCAGGACGAAGATCCAAACACGCACATTGCTAACTTTTTAGAGTTCTGTGATACCTTCAAAATAAATGGCGCTTCTGATGATGCCATACGTCTTCGGTTATTCCCTTTTTCATTAAGGAATAAAGCCAAACTGTAACACCCCAAACCCGACCCAAACGCTACAACCGGATCTGGTATGTCACTTAAGGGATTTTACAAAACATGTCGCATTTTGGAAAACAACTACTAGGTTTAAACATTTATACCGAAAACTTAATAATTCATTAATTCATATAAAATATAAAGTTATAAATTACCTAGGTGAATTTTAAACAAAAACTATAATTTCATACATGTCTTAACTTAATTTAAAACATAAAACTTAAAAGCCCAGTAATAAAAGCCCAACATAAAACCAAAACATAAATAATAGTCTAGTGGCCCATGGCCTTATTACAATAAAATTTAAAACCCATTAAATAAAAATATAAAATAATAAACTGGAGTCTTCTTGTTAAATCCAAGAGTTCTTTTGCATGGCCACCTTGCGCTCCTCTCCAGCCCGGTCCGATGCACTAGGTGCTACCTGAAGATGTTAAGAAATTGGTTGAGTCGCGAGACTCAGTGTGCAACCCTTATGAACCATTAGATTTGGGCCTTAGCCCCATAGAACAGAATAACAGTTTAATATATATATATATATATATATATAACAAAAAAATTATGCAAGCCCAACCAAATCCTAAGTTTCCATCCGCTACACGCCTCCCGTACCAGCCGTTCACACCATAGGGATTTCTACAATCAACCCGCACCGCTACACGCCGTTGATGACAGTCGTGCTGCTCATCGTCAGAGTTGTGACAGAGTCACCAGGCTGAAATGGAAAAAAGCCACCAGAAACAGAGTTTGTGACAGAGTCATCAGGCTGAAATGGTAAAAAGCCACCAGAAACAGAGTTTGTGACAGAGTCACCAGGCTGAAATGGCAAAAGCCACCAGAACAGATCACTTCCCCTTTTCATCAATTTCCCAACCCCAAGCATACAATGAAATCGTCATACAAAGCATATCGTTTTAACAGGAATAATCACTGAAATAGGACAGAAGTCACTAACCTGTTGATCAGCCTTTACCCTTCAAGGGTTTTCACTTGTTATGCCGGGATTTCGGCATTTAGCAGAGTATAGCAGATTTATACATATGAATATATATTAGCAAACAGTCTAACAGTGAGAAAGGTTACACACCTGATTAATGTCGATACCCTTGCTAGACCGATCTATAACTTTGCTCAAAAAGCCAGAAAGATGTGAAAATAGGGCCTCTCCTATATTCAGCCAAGGGTTAGTAAATCCTGAGTTTACACATTGAAACTAATAGATCTTCTTACCTTGAAATCTCGAAAGTAACACGATTCGAGTGCTACCGATCTATAACTCAAAGATCTATGCGATTGACTCACTAAAGTTCCCTTCAGATTTTGGCACAAGTAGGCACCACAGAAGTAATTCGGCAATCACAGGAGATAAGATCTAGGGATTTCGACTTTTAGGAAAATCCCGGAAAAAGTATGAACAAGAGAAGGCTGATGTGTCTTTGGCTTTTAAAATACTTGAGTGAAGAGTTTCGGTTTCTGATAGGAAAAGAGAAGAAGAAAAGAAAACAAGGAAGAGACTTGAAGATTTCGGCTAGGAAGAAAAAGAATGGAAAGAGTTTCGGCTTTTGAATCAAAGTGAAGATGAGGGAATTGGCTTAGAGATTTCGGCTTTTACAGAGAATGAAGAGGAAGATGGAACTTTAGGAGTTTTCGGCTTTTACTCAGAGAAGAAGAGAAAAGAATGAGAGAAAAACCCAAATGCCGAAATTGAAGAAATATTCCCCCTATTTATAGAAATTTCGGCATTTACCTAACCTTGCAGATAAATCCTATCTTTTCTCCGTTATCTTAATCTACTAGCTCATCTAAAAGAGACTTAATTATGTCCAACTCCTCCCTCCTTTATCAGCATATTATCCACATATTTTAATCATTAAAATCCTTAAATTTTAGCCTTGATCTGCTTATTATCCACATAAAATAAATTCCTAAATAATAGCCTTTATCTGCTTATTATCCACATATTTTAAACATTAAAACCCCTAAATTTTTGCCTTGTTTCCATCCATTCCACCTAATCTTAATGCCCAAAATTTAGCTAACTTAAATTAAAAGAATTGGGCTCCATGAAACTTAAATTTGGGCCCCTTACTCCCTTGTGTGGCGTCACCTCCTAAGATTGGGCCACAAGCCCACTTTGGTATTTTAAACATAAATACTACCTTTTAAACCCTATAATGCCCAAACAGATAATTTTAACCAAGGCCTCTGCCTAAGCCTGAGCCCAATTTGGACCCCTAACACTTAAATTAACACATTAAACATATCCACCCATTAAACGTATAGGCCCAAAAATTCAGGATGTTACACAAACAGTGGTTAAACTTGTTACGAGGGTCAATCACTACATGGGATCAGATGACCAAAAAGTTTTTAATGAAATATTTTCCACCGGCCAAAACGGCCAAATTGAGAAATGATATCTCTTCTTTTATGCAGATTTAGAAACACTATCTGATGCATGGGAGAGATTCAAAGATCTATTGAGGAGGTGTCCACACCATGGCTTACTGATTGATTCAGCCGCCAGTGGAACTCTGAACAACAAAACTCCAGAAGCAGCCTACGAGTTCATTGAGGAGATGTCATTAAACAATTACCAGTGGCAAGCTTTAAGGACCAAACCGACAAAATCGATAAGAGTTTTCAACCTCGACGTGGTCACCAGGTTATCTACCCAGCTAGAGATGATGAATAAAAAAGATTGATGGTTTGCATAGTCTCTCACAGGTACACCCAATAATGCAATATGACTCGAATCCAAGAGGCGTGGCGAATCTTGAGTACCCACCCTACGGATATGGCATGGAAAACAAGCAAGCTCACTATACAGGTAACTATTCTAAACCTCAAAATAATCTTTATAGTGACACTTATAATACAGGTTGGAGGTACCATCCCAATTTCTCATGGGATGATCAAAGTAGCCAAAGATCGGAACTTCTTCCAGATCTTCAACAACCACCTCACCAACAGGAAAAGGAATCGGACACTGAAGAAATGCCAACAAAATTCATGGCAGCCACAAAAAACTGTTTCAAAGACACTGAAACAAACCAACGAACATCGATTGAAGAGATCCAGAGCCAAGTAAGGGAAGCCACTAAGGTAGTCGAACAACTTGCAAAATTAATGTTCGAACAATCGCAAGGGCGTCTACCAAGCGATACTGAAACTAACTCGAGAGAGCAAATTCAAGCCGTCACAGCTCATAATAGCACAAAGGTAGACAAACCTAATCCGATAAAAGGAAACAAGGTAGAAGAAGGTAAAGTTGAGGCAACACAGGAAAAGCCAAAACCGGTAATCGAAGAGTACCAACCTCGCGTACCTTATCCCAAAGCAATGAAAAGAGACGATTCAGAAGAACAATTCGGTAAGTTTTTTAAACTTTTAAAGAAATTACATATTAACTTACCTCTTCTTGAAGCTCTTTTTCAGATGCCAGACTTGAGGAAGTTTTTAAGACAGCTCTTGACAAAAAAACGCAAATTAGACGAGGTGCACCACGTGGAATTAAATGCATCATGCTCAGCAATGTTACAGAACAAACTACCGCAGAAGCAAAAAGACCCAGGGAGTTTTACAATTCCATGCTTAATTGGTAGTTTAACCATTGATAATGCGTTAGCTAATTTAGGGACAAGCATAAATGTCACGTAACATCCTAAAAATTTGAGTATCAATATGTTGTTTGTCTTTGGTGTTAGCTCGAGTATGATTTTATTATGTGCTTAATATAGTCTTGAGAAGACTCGAGTTTATTTGGAATTAGAATAAATTTTAGTAAAGAGTACTTTAATGTAGAGGAATAAGGTAACCTTGAAGGTTAAGGTAATTAAGTGATAAAAGATGGCACAAGATGAGCAATTGGCAAAGTGGTGATGGTGCCATAAGTTGGACTTGAAGGGAGAGGTTCGAAACTCCTAGCATGCAAATTGGGAGCTTTTATTTTTTCATTTTCCTAGCATATGTCGGCCAAGCATCAATTATGGATAAGATGGACTAAATTTTTTTATGGGAAGGAGACTTAAGGTTATGGTAAGCATGAATTAAGGGATAGAATTGCTTGATTTTGGGGATAGGATTTCTTAAACTTTGGGAAAGTGGAGGATTACAAGGCATGTATCAAGGTGGATGTTTTGGAAACTATTTCATGGCCATTTTGACCATGAACTTGGACGGCATTATGGACAAAAGGAGGGAGCCGAAATTTGGTGGTTAGCTTGGGGTAAGATGGTAGCTTGTTAAAATTCTTTTGATCATTTTTGTTTTGTTTGAAGACATTTTTTTTCCTCCATTCATCTTTTCCTTCCTTTGGCCGAATGTATTGGTAGAAGAAAGCAACTTTTGCTTTATTTCTTTTGGTCATCTTTTTGACCATTTGGTCATTTCTTTGCTAATCATTCTAGTGTCTTTCTCCTAGTGCCGAAACTACCAAGACAAAAAGGCCATTCTTTTTCCTTCTGCTCCCCCATTGCCGAATGCACATTTCTCCTAAACTCAACTCTTTTCTTTCTCTTTTCTCTCTTGAAAACCGAATCATCATCATCTCCTTCTTTCATCCTTTTATTTTCTTCTCAACTAAACTTTCTTCATTAATTTTTCTCTCATGGCTGAATGCTAGATTACTCCATTGCTGAACCATTTTCCTTTTCATTGTTTATTCATAGCCGAATCTTCCATTATACATAAGTATTCTTCTCAATCATTTCTTTTTCAACCGTGGACAATAGGTAAGAGTTTCTTTTTAGTTTTGTTGGTTATTAGTTGCTTTGGCCGAATCTTAATGATGATAGGGAGAATCTCTTTGATCGAAATCATTGTTCATTCTCTTAAAAGTTTCCTTTCGTTATATTTTAGTGTGATATTGGAGGGCCGAAACTCAAGTGTTCGTAAGCATTGTGAATCGTTGGAATCGATCTTAAGTGTTAAGGGGACGTTATCGCTCGATTTACATATTGTGGAACAAGGATATTTGTGGTAAGCCAATTTCATCCTTAAACCTGTTCGTCATAAATTCAGTACATTATTAGTCAGACTAATGATCTTTTGTCAATGGAGACAATCAAGATAGGGACGAAACGGACAGTGAATAGTGTTCGGAAGAGGGGTGATTCCGCTATTCCCCCTAAGTTTAAGCGAAGGGCTGTTTCGGGAATCCGAGATTTTCCACCGGGTTGTGGACGCTCATCCGAGGAGAATCAGTTGTTTGAAGTCGTTCGTACTCCCGAACCTTTGTTTGTTCGTGGATTTTCATCGGATAACGAACCAACAATCGGGGAGAAACCGCAAATAGAAGTGGTTCAAAATTCTGAGGGTAAAAGTCTAGATCGTTATTTCTAAGATTCGATTTGTAAATAAATTATAGTATTCTAATTTATTGTGATGCGTTTAGGTATCGACGAGCGGGAAATTCTAGTTCTCACCGTAACCAGGTGTGTAACTTCACACTTATCTCGGGTTAGATACTATACCGTAAGTATTGGGATAAAATCGTAAAGATGGAAAAATCGAAAAATACGTAGTAATTAACACTTTTGTGTAAATACATGAAAACAGTTAAAGTCGTTAAATGGGCCGAAAAACTGCTAGATCGTTAAATGGGCTAAAAAACTGCTAGATCGTTAAATGGGTCGAAAAACTGCGAGATCGTTAAATGGGCCGAAAAACTGCTAGATCGTTAAATGGGCCGAAAAAATGCTAGATTGCTAAATGGGCTAAATGCTATTTTGTCTTATGGGCCAAAATGAAAACTTGAAATATAGACTCACATGTATTATGGGCTTTCTGTTAAATTATCATATGGATATAGATTGTTATGCATACATGTTTGCATGGGTTGGGATAATTGATGAAGAGAAGAAAGGCCTGTTGCTAAAAATCTAGTTCGGTGGCTCTGCCACAAATTTTTATGGCTTAATGCCTCTAGTTTGGTGACTTTGTCACAATCTAGTTCGGTGGTGCACCTCAATATTATTTAAAATGGCTTTATGCCTACATTTGGTGTGTTGGCGGGGTGGGTTGACTTGATCCCCACAGGTGTGTTGGTTGGTACGGGAGGTGTGTAGCGGATGAAAATTAGGTTTGGTTGGGAAATTTCATTTTATATGCATTTCATTTATTATTTTGCTAAATTCGTAAATGGGCTCAAGCCCAAAATAATGTCTTGATGATCTGGCCCAATGAATACGGTAAGTGAGTTACACACTGAGTTCTGAGTAACTCACTCTGTTTAATTATCCATCTCAGGTAATGGCAATTGACAGAAGCTTGGGCCGAGGATGACTTCGTGGAGGCCATACTGCGGATATGGGTTTTATAAACTATGAACTTTTATTAAGTGATTTCTTTTAATTACTATTTTGGGTATGATGTAATAAGGCCTTTAATTAATATTTTTATGGATTTTTATGTGTGGATTGATTTAATTTGGTTTTAAGACACTTAATATGGGCTATTGTTAATTCTATAAGGTTTCATTTAAAATTTTGTTTTAAATATTTGAGATTCTTTAACTATTCTTGTTTTCAAATTCTTTTGAACTCTTTAAAAACTACTTTATGGTTTTTGACAATTAAATACTAATTGATAAGATTTCAAACTAGTATTTCTTAAAATCATTGATTTAAATCATTTTCTTAATTTTTACTAAACTTCGTTTTCAAAAGGTTTTGTAGAACTGTTTACTTAAATCATTAAAGGATTAAATGGATGTTTGATCTGTGTGACAAACCAAATCTCGTCTTAATGCATAGACCTGGTTTAGGGTGTTACATTTAATGGTATCAGAGCCGGTTTCAAAACTCGGTTGTGGTTGGGTTCAACAAATAATTTCCGTATGAAAATATTTTAAAGTTAGTATGGCACCACAAGCATCCGGCACCAAGTCAAGTAAGAATTCATTACTGAATGATTATTATGATGATATGATCATAGGAACACTCTAGAACTTCTAGTTTTAGATGTTGAAAATCGTAGAGATTGAGACTATAGGATGTGTTTGCGAAAAACAACTTTATCTCTTGAATCTCATAAAATATCGTTAATAAACACTGAAACAGTTTTCTAATTCATAAAATTCGTAACTAGATTAAAACGAGTTAGTATGAGTGCCAGAGGATGCGGACGTGGTAGACGTGGCCGTGGTAGAGGCCGAGGTGCTAGAGCTGTGTCTGCGGAATCAGGACATATTCCGGAAATGGATGCACCGGCATCACCAGTGTCGAAAAATGATTCACAAGAGAATGAGAGAGAAGATATTGCTCTGACACGAGCAATGTTGCGAGTCCTTAAAAGGGTCGCTGGAACTAGAGCTGGGCCAGCAGCTCGTAGGTCGATATCGGAGCGATTGAAATCAAGTGGTGCTGAGGTTTTCAGAGGTGTCTCAGGTGTAGCTCCAAATGTTGTTGAATATTGGCTTGAGGCGGTGGAGCGAATTATGGACGACCTAGAGTGCACTGTAGAACAGAAACTAAGAGGAGCGGTGTCCTTGTTAAGGGACGAAGCATATCAATGGTGGCTTACTGTCCGAGAAGGCATTGAAGCTGCATTAGTTACTTGGGAATTCTTCAAGGCTGCCTTTCAGGGGAAAAATGTAGGAACAAGTTATGTGGATGCCCGGAGGAAGGAATTTCTGAATCTGGTTCAAGGAAATAAGGCGGTTGCAGCGTATGAGGTTGAGTTTTTATGTTTGAGTCGCTATGCTCGGACAATAGTGCCAACGGATCATGAGCGTTGTGTACGCTTTGAGGATGGGTTGAATGATGAGTTGCAGGTTCTGATAGCCCCACAACAAGTTAGAACTTTTGCCACGCTTGTGGAGAAAGCCAAGATAGCCGAAGAGGCTGAGAGCTCAGAACGTCAGAATCGGGAAAGAGTTAGAGGCAAGAGAGATATAAAGTATTCGGATTCTTCAAAAAGGTTTCAGAAGAGGCCTCGGAATGATGAGCCACTCAAGGTAGAGCCCCTGTAGCTATCAATCAGAGTCGAGACTGTATTGAATGTGGGAAACGACATTCCGGAGAATGCTGGAGGAAAACTGGTGCTTGTTATAAATGTGGTTCAATGGATCATCAATATAAGAATTGCCCTCGACGGATGGATACGACTCAGGAAGCTCGTAATCCTGAGGCACAGTCGGCCAGAGGAACTCAGCAGCCACCGAGAGGCCGTGGACTAGGTCGTGGTGGTAATGGGGCTGGACGTGGTCTAGGTGCACCGGGTAGAGGCAATGGTTCTAGAGGTAACTCGGATGCAAGACAGCCAGGATTGGTCTATGCAGTTAGACGCCGCGAGGATGGCAATGCACCTGATGTGATAACTGGTACGTTCTTCATCTTTGATGTACCTGTTACTGCTTTGATAGATATTGGTTCCACCCACTCGTATGTTGCTAGTGCCATATCTGGAAACTTGAATCTAGAATCTGAAATTACCGATAGTGAGATGACGGTAATTAGTCCTTTAGGACAGTCGGAAATTGTAAATAAATTGTTTAGAGACGTGCCCTTAGAAATCCAAAGAGAAATATTTTTGGCAAATTTGATGGAATTGCCTTTCGGCGAGTTCGATCTCATTCTGGGCATGGATTAGTTGGTTAAGCACCGGGCGCATTTGGATTGTGCTGAAAAGCGGATGTCAATAAGGACTTCGGATGCTAAGGAAGTAGTAATGATAGACGAACGAAGGAATTACTTGGCAAATGTGGTATCTGCGTTAAAGGCATAAAAGTTGGTGCGGAAAGGGTATGGAGCATTCCTAGCTTTTATTAGTACTTTGGATGCCAAAGAGTTATCAGTGGATGATGTGAGAACGGTGAAGGAATTTCCAGATGTATTTCCCGAAGAACTTCCTGGTATACCTCCAGATCGGGAAGTAGAATTTGGTATTGAGCTTTTGCCCGGAACGACTCCAGTGTCCATTGCTCCTTATAGAATGGCACCGAAGGAGTTGGCAGAGCTTAAAGCTCAAATTCAAGAATTGCTGGATCGGGGTTTTATTTGACTGAGTGTGTCTCCATGGGGAGCACCAGTTTTGTTCGTTAAGAAGAAGGATGGGTCGATGCGTATGTGCATTGATTACATGCAGTTGAATAAATTGACGATCAAGAATAGGTATCCTTTACCGAGAATTGATGACCTGTTTGATCAATTGAAAGGAGCTTCAGTTTTCTCCAAAATTGATTTGTGATCGGGTTATCACCAACTTAAGGTGAAAGAAGCAGATATTCATAAGACGGCATTCCGAACTCGTTATGGACATTATGAGTTTTTGGTGATGCCGTTTGGGTTGACCAATGCACCAGCTGCATTTATGGACATGATGAACCGGGTTTTTCAACCATATTTAGATTGATTTGTGGTAGTGTTCATAGATGACATTTTGGTATATTCAAGGAATGAAGAGGAGCATGACTCGCATTTGCGTATAGTATTGCAGTTACTTCGTGATAAGCAACTTTATGCCAAATTCAGTAAATGTGAATTCTGGTTAAGGGAAGTGACTTTCTTCGGTCATGTGGTATCAGCTGAAGGAATAAGGGTGGATCCTCGGAAGATTGAGGCTGTACTGGATTGGAAACCACCAAAGTCAGTAGCTGAGATTCGGAGTTTCTTGGGTTTGGCTGGTTATTATAGACGCTTTGTTGAGGGGTTTTCGCTGATTGCTGCACCCCTAACTAAGCTGTTGCGGAAGGAAGCACCGTATGTATAGACTGAAAAACAATAAGAAAGTTTTAAGAAATTGAAGAAGATTTTGACGGAAGCCCCAGTTTTGATTCAACTTGAGGCTGGGAAAGAATTTATCGTCTACTGTGATGCGTCACACACGGGTTTGGGTTGTGTGCTGATGCAAAATGGAAAGGTGGTGGCTTATGCTTCTCATCAGTTGAGACCGCACGAAGTAAACTACCCTACTCATGACTTGGAGTTAGCTGCGGTAGTGTTTGCTCTAAAGATTTGGAGGCACTATCTCTACGGTGAGAAGTCTATCATCTATACGGATCACAAGAGTCTTAAATATCTTCTTACTCAGAAGGAGTTAAACTTGAGAAAAAGAAGATGGGTAGAACTGTTAAAGGATTATGATTTCTCAATCGAGTATCATCCTAGAAAGGCTAATGTGGTAGCTGACGCGTTAAGTCGTAAGGTGGTATCTGATTTGAGAGCAATGTTTGCTCATTTGAGTTTGTATGAGGATGGTAGTCTGTTAGCAGAACTTCAGGTGAAGCCTCTGTGGTTAGAACAAATCAAGGAAAAGCAGATATCAGATAAAAAGTTGGGACCCTTAATTCAGCAAGTTGAGAGTGGTGAAATAGGGGATTTTGGTATAAACACGAATGGAGTGCTGTGTTTTCGTGGAAGAGTTTGTATGCCTAAGGACTCAGATTTGAGGCAAATGATTCTATGGGAGGCGCATAGTAGCCCTTATGCTATGCACCCCGGAGGAAATAAGATGTATCGAGATCTCCGTGAACGGTTTTGGTGGCCAGGGTTGAAGCGTGAGATTTCTGAGTTTGTAAGAAAATGTTTGACTTGTCAACAAGTGAAGGCGGGGCATAAATTGTCGTCAGGTTTATTACAACCGGTAAAGATTCCCCTTTGGAAATGGGAGCGGATAACAATGGATTTTGTTAGTGGGTTGCCTTTAACACCTACTAAGAAAAATTCTGTTTGGGTAATAGTTGATCGATTGACGAAGATTGCTCATTTTCTTCCAGTTCTTACGGATTACTCATTACAGAAATTGGCTAAGCTGTATGTATCTGAAATCGTGAGGTTGCATGGGGTACCAGTGTCTATTATATTAGACAGGGATTCTAGGTTTACATCACGGTTTTGGAAAGCTCTGCATGAAGCTTTGGGAACAAAGTTAAACTTCAGTACAGCTTTTCATCCTCAGTCAGATGGTCCGTTGGAAAGAGTAATTCAGATATTGGAAGACATGTTAAGAGGTTGTGTAATTGACTTTAGAGGTAGTTGGGAGGATTTTCTACCGCTGGCAGAATTTGCGTATAACAACAGCTATCAGTCTAGCATTCAGATGGCACCCTACGAGGCATTGTATGGTCGAAGGTGTCGTACTCCTACTTGTTGGACTGAATTGGGCGAACGGCAGATGTTGGGTCCTGAGTTGATATCTGAGACAGAAGAAAAGGTAAAAGTTATTCGAGCACGGTTAAAGGAAGCTTCGGATAGATAGAAGTCGTATGCAGATCTGAAGCGTAAGGATACCGAGTTTGCTATGGGGGAGCAGGTCTTTCTGAAGGTCTCACCTTGGAAGAAGATTTTCAGATTTGGAAGGATGGGCAAGTTGAGCCCTAGGTTTATTGGACCATATCGTGTGTTGAAGCGTGTTGGTCCAGTGGCCTATCAGCTTGAATTACCTCCAGAATTGAATCAGATTCATAATGTTTTCCATGTTTCCATGCTGAGGTACTATAGATCGGATCCGTCTCACATAATACCAATAGAAGAAGTGGAGTTGAGATCAGACTTATCTTTCGAGGAGGAACCAGTGGAAATCTTAGACCGAGATGTTAAGGTGCTAAGAAAAAAGACTGTACCGTTGGTCAAGGTTTTATGGCGTAATCACGGAGCGGAGGAAGCTACGTGGGAGCCTGAGGATGCAATTCGACAACAATATCCTCACCTCTTCTAATCAGGTAAATTTCGAGGACGAAATTTTCTTTTAGGGGAGTAGAATTGTAACATCCTAAAAATTTGAGTATCAATATGTTGTTTGTCTTTGGTGTTAGCTCGAGTATGATTTTATTGTGTGCTTAATATAGCCTTGAGAAGACTCGAGTTTATTTGGAATTAGAATAAATTTTAGTAAAGAGTACTTTAATGTAGAGGAATCAGGTGACCTTGAAGGTTAAGTTAATTAAGTGATAAAAGATGGCACAAGATGAGCAATTGGCAAAGTGGTGATGGCGCCATAAATTGGACTTGAAGGGAGAGGTTCGAAACTCCTAGCATGCAAATTGGGAGCTTTTATTTTTGCTTTTTCCTAGCATGTGTCGGCCAAGCATCAATTATGGATAAGATGGACTAAATTTTTTTATGGTAAGGAGACTTAAGGTTATGGTAAGCATGAATTAAGGGATAGAATTGCTTGATTTTGGGGATAGGATTTCTTAAACTTTGGGAAAGTGGAAGATTACAAGGCATGTATCAAGGTGGATGTTTTGGAAACTACTTCATGGCCATTTTGACCATGAACTTGGACGGCATTATGGACAAAAGGGGGGAGCCGAAATTTGGTGGTTAGCTTGGGGTAGGATGGTAGCTTGTTAGAATTCTTTTGGTCATTTTTGTTTTGTTTGAAGACATTTTTTTTCCTCCATTCATCTTTTTCTTCCTTTGGCCGAATGTATTGGTAGAAGAAAACAACTTTTGCTTTATTTCTTTTGGTCATCTTTTTGACCATTTGGTCATTTCTTTGCTAATCATTCTAGTGTCTTTCTCCTAGTGCCGAAACTACCAAGACAAAAAGGCCATTCTTTTTCCTTCTCCTCCCCCATTGCCGAATGCACATTTCTCCTAAACTCAACTCTTTTCTTTCTCTTTTCTCTCTTGAAAACCGAATCATCATCATCTCCTTTCTTTCATCCTTTTATTTTCTTCTCAACTAAACTTTCTTCATTAATTTTTCTCTCATGGCCGAATGCTAGATTACTCCATTGCTGAACCATTTTCCTTTTCATTGTTTATTCATAGCCGAATCTTCCATTATACATAAGTATTCTTCTCAATCATTTCTTTTTCAACCGTGGACAATAGGTAAGAGTTTCTTTTTAGTTTATGTTGGTTATTAGTTGCTTTGGCCGAATCTTAATGATGATAGGGAGAATCTCTTTGATCGAAATCATCGTTCATTCTCTTAAAAGTTTCCTTTCGTTATATTTTAGTGTGATATTGGAGGGCCGAAACTCAAGTGTTCGTAAGCATCGTGAATCGTTGGAATCGATCTTAAGTGTTAAGGGGACGTTATCACTCGATTTACATATTGTGGAACAAGGATATTTGTGGTAAGCCAATTTCATCCTTAAAACTGTTCGTCATAAATTCGGTATATTATTAGTCAGACTAATGATCTTTTGTCAATGGAGACAATCAAGATAGGGACGAAACGGGCAGTGAATAGTGTTTGGAAGAGGGGTGGTTCCGCTATTCCCCCTAAGTTTAAGCGAAGGGCTATTTCAGAAATCCGAGATTTTCCACTGGGTTGTGGACGCTCATCCGAGGAGAATCAGTTGTTTGAAGTCGTTCGTACTCCCGAACCTTTGTTTGTCCGTGGATTTTCATCGGATAACGAACCAACAATCGGGGAGAAACCGCAAATAGAAGTGGTTCAAAATTTTGAGGGTAAAAGTCTAGATCGTTATTTCTAAGATTCGATTTGTAAATAAATTATAGTATTCTAATTTATCGTGATGCGTTTAGGTATCGACGAGCGAGAAATTCTAGTTCTCACCGTAACCAGATGTGTAACTTCACACTTATCTTGGGTTAGATACTATACCGTAAGTATTGGGATAAAATCGTAAAGATGGCAAAATTGGAAAATACGTAGTAATTAACACTTTTGTGTAAATACATGAAAACAGTTAAAGTCGTGAAATTTACGAAAAACTGCTAGATCGTTAAATGGGTCGAAAAACTGCTAGATCGTTAAATGGGCCAAAAAACTGCTAGATTGCTAAATGGGCTAAATGCTATTTTGTCTTATGGGCCAAAATGAAAACTTGAAATATAGACTCACATGTATTATGGGCTTTCTGTTAAACTATCATATGGATATAGATTATTATGCATACATGTTTGCATGGGTTGGGATAATTGATGAAGAGAAGAAAGGCCTGTTGCCAAAAATCTAGTTCGGTGGCTCTGCCACAAATTTTTATGGCTTAATGCCTCTAGTTCGGTGACTTTTTCACAATCTAGTTCGGTGGTGCACCTCAATATTATTTAAAATGGCTTTATGCCTACGTTTGGTGTGTTGGCGGGGTGGGTTGACTTGATCCCCACAGGTGTGTTGGTTGGTACGGGAGGTGTGTAGCGGATGGAAATTAGGTTTGGTTGGGAAATTTCATTTTACATGCATTTCATTTATTATTTTGCTAAATCCGTAAATGGGCTCAAGCCCAAAATAATGTCTTGATGATTTGGCCCAATGAATACGGTAAGTGAGTTACACACTGAGTTCTGAGTAACTCACTCTGTTTAATTATCCATCTCAGGTAATAGCAATTGACGGAAGCTTGGGCCGAGGATGACTTCGTGGAGGCCATACTGCGGATATGGGTTTTATAAACTATGAACTTTTATTAAGTGATTTCTTTTAATTACTATTTTGGGTATGATGTAATAAGGCCTTTAATTAACATTTTTATGGATTTTTATGTGTGGATTGATTTAATTTGGTTTTAAGACACTTAATATGGGCTATTGTTAATTCTATAAGGTTTCATTTAAAATTTTGTTTTAAATATTTGAGATTCTTTAACTATTCTTGTTTTCAAATTCTTTTGAACTCTTTAAAAACTACTTTATGGTTTTTGACAATTAAATACTAATTGATAAGATTTCAAACTAGTATTTCTTATAATCATTGATTTAAATCATTTTCTTAATTTTTACTAAACTTCGTTTTCAAAAGGTTCTGTAGAACTGTTTACTTAAATCATTAAAGGATTAAATGGATGTTTGATCTGTGTGACAAACCAAATCTCGTCTTAACGCATAGACCTGGATTGGGGTGTTACATGTCATGCCTTATACATTGTTTAAACGACTAGGTCTAAGGAAACCCAGACAAACTAGGATGAGCATTTAGTTAGCTGATAAAACTATCAGAATTCCTAGGGGTATAATAGAAAATGTTCTAGTCAAAATTGATAAATTCACATTCCCTGTAGATTTTGTTGTCTTAGACATGAATGAGGACAATTCGATTCCTTTAATTTTAGGAAAACCTTTTCTAGCAACTGCCAGGACTAAAATTGATGATGGTACAGGAGAACTCATTCTTCATGTAGGCGACGAATCAATCAGTCTACAAGCTCCTAACTCGGCTAGGACATCAAGTGATGAAGGTAAGAAAGTAAATTCATTTGGTAATCAAATTGTTCAACTTTCACCACAGGAAACACCACAAGGCTACAAACTTGAGCTGAATCATGGGCCTCAAGCCGTACAAGCTCATAACAGTAAATTGTTAGAGGAATCTGACCCCAAGGCAAGAACATGTGGTAAGTGAAGGTAAGATTGAGGTGTGCCGTGATATACCAAAACCGGCAATTACAGAGTACCAACCTCGTGTGCCATATCCTGATGCAATAAAGAAAAACCACATAGAGGAAGAATTCGGTGAACTCACACTTCGTGAAGATGACGAAATAATCACTTTTCAAGCTCTTGACTCAGCTAGGACATCAAGTACTAAAGGTACGAACGTTAAATCTATTGATAATCATTTGGTTCAACCTTCTTTACAGGAAGCATCACAAAATCACTTAGCTGAGCTAGATCTTCAACCTCGTGCCAACAAAGAAGAAATACATGAGGAACAAAGCCTTAGGGTTGACAAACTAAAAGAGCAGGAAACACAAATCAAGGAGGAACAAGAACCGCACAAAGTGAAACCGAAGGAGCCCCCAGACAAGTTGATAGGAACAACGAATCACTTCAAATTAGGGGATCAGGTATTGTTGAATAAGGAAGACACTCGAATCACCAATTCAGACCTCAAGACAAACGAAGAAATCACTTTTGAGGTACTTAATGTCTTCCTATATGGCACAGTCAAGGTAAGCAATCCTAAATTCGACACTTTTGAGGTAAACATTACTCGACTTAAACTATATATCCATAACCGAAGTGATCGCATAAGAAAGGATTTTCACCTCCTCAAACCACCATAACCATACGAATGAAAGGTAAAGTCTAGCTTAAGACTATAAACGAGCGCTTCTCGGGAGGCAACCCGAGCACTGACCCTATTTTTGCATTTTTTATTTTTTTATTTTATTTTCTTCCTTTTATTTTTCCTTTTAAGCACCTAACCATAAACTAACCAAAGAGCATATTTCTAGGACACACGGCCTTACACACGGGCGTGCCCGTGGCCATGTGGAAACCAGGGGATGAACCATGGGCGTGCCAGTAGCTGTGCACAACCAGAGAAGAATTTCTTTTCCCAACACGAGCTGCGATACTAGGCCACGCCCGTGCTAACTACCCGTACGAAGTTACTGATTTGTCGAGCATGGAGTACACACGCCCGTGCCTCACGACCGTGTAAACTCATCGACTTGCATACCACGGGCTAAACACGCCCGTGCTACCTACCCGTGCAAAGTTACTGATTTGTCGAGCACGGTCGTGTCAGCTATAACACGGCCGTGGCTACCTCACCTGAACACACCCAAAAATTCAAAATCCCAAAACACAGGCTACATCTCTATTTAAACCTCATTCTCCCTTTTTCTAGTTCTCTTTCATTTTCCATTATTTATTACTTTAATTTTATTTCCATTTTACCATTTTTCTTCTTATTCTTTATGATATTTAGATCTAGCTTAGGATACAATAAAACCAGACCGGCTGCTTCGAGGATTCAATTTTAAAAGGTTCAAGACGCTTCCCTACGTTCACCTCCAATCCCATCCGGACTCTTCTCATTGACTTCATCCAAAATTCAGGAAGTTTCACTTCTCTCCCCATCTTATGATTTTACGCTTATTTGATATTATCTATCTTTGTACATTGAGGACAATGTACATCTTAAGTGTGGGGGGTAAAAAGACCTAACTTTTTTCATTATTCTCAAATCCCTGATTTAGTCTTGTTTTTATGCAAAGTTGTCATATTACTAATTAGGATGAAATTTCTAATGATTTGTGATGATTATTAACATGTTTTAGAATAAGTCATAGTTAATTGTACATTGATAATTAAATTTAAAGAATACTATAGAATCAAGCATGATAAGTCTATTTTTCAGGAATTAAAATTTTTACTAGGTTGTTGATCCAATTTTGAATATCGCCTTGAAATTCAAATTTTATAAGGATGATGTCAAAACACCCATAATTTCTGTGAGTATTTGAACCTTATAGAGCATACATTCTTTTTCGTGCTCATTTTTTGATTATGAGTGTGTCAACTATGAACTGTTATTCTAGAACTTGCCTCGTTTTTACATGTCAAGACCACAGTTATGATTTGATAGACCGAGATGATAAAGGCACTTAGGTTTTAACCCACTTACTCCACTTAAAAGCCTACCTTCATAATTAAACTCTAGTGAACCCCGTTGAGCCTAACAACCCTTTTTATTAACTCACCTACTAATTGTAACCAAAAACCCTTTGTATTTGTTATCACCAATTTTTTTAATTACCCTTTTTTGTCGAGATTTGATTTTGAACAAGTTTCCTAACTATGTTCTATATTTCAGTTGTAAAAATTCTTCCTTATTATTATGTTAGTTTGTTCTTTAAAAAAAAACGAAGTATATTCATTATTAGTTCTATGATTAAGTGAGCTTGCATGTTCAAATTCCAATTCTCAAGGAAAAATCTCATATTATTTTTTAATTAATGTAAGATTAAGTTCATTTTTTTTCTAATTAGGAAATTTATCAGGTCAATCTCGATTCTAACCTTCTAATTCAGCCTTTATCCATACCCCTAACCTAAGCCCTGTTACAACCCTGTCAAAGACCTTTTGATCTATTTATCATCTCATTTTACAGTGGTGGAGATTTGATTTTCAGGCAAGCCTATGGGATTAACTTTTCATGTCGACTTATGAGTGCTTAATTTTGACCCTTAAACACTTTTTGAGTGATTTGAGTGAATCTTTTGTGAGGATGTCAATCCTTGTCGGTTTTGAATTGAAAAGGTAGTATTTAAAAGAGGGGACACACCTATGTTTTCGAGGAACAAAATCATGACTTATCGCGTTTGAATCTGTAGGACTCTTTGAGTTAAATTATCCATGTATAAATTATCTATGAATTATGATAAGACATTGTTGATAGAAATTATGAATCAGGGAAAGTTCGTTTTAATTGTAAGTTGAGAATTTTGCTTGAGGACAAGTAAAAGCTTAAGTGTGGGGGTATTTGATAAACCGTAAAAGTAACATATTTTAATCCCACATTTAATATGCTTTTGGGATGATTTATCCCTTGTTTTATATAAAAAGGTGCTTTTAATCCTTTCTTTTCATGTCTTATACCCAGGAAAGCATCTAAGGATAAAAAGAACACAAAACAAGCCTAAAAAGAAGTAAATGGGCCTTAGCACGAAAATGACACGGCCTGGCCCAAATCACACACGGCCGTGCCTCGACGAACACCTAGAGCACGACCTTAACTCAGTCACACACGGCCGTGCCTTAAGAGAAATCCGAACACGGTCAGGTCTCGATCCACACGGGCGTGTGCCATGGCTGTGCTTCTGTCGCTGGAAAGAGAAATTTTAGTCGGAAAAGGATACATAGGGAGAAAGAATCGCGTTCCAAGAGCCTATATATATCCCCCAAGTACCACCTTTTAGGGGGGATCGAAAGCGAGGCCAAGGAGCCAAGCCGAGAAGGTCAAAGTTAGGGAGTAACGCGAGGATAGCCAGTTGATCCATCCCAAGAAGCCGGAATTGTACTTAAGACGGTGGAATTCTCCTTAAATTCCTTCAGGGGGTTTTAGGATTTTCTTATGTTTTGTTTTATCTTTTCTCTTGTGATGTTTTGTTTATTCATTATGAACTAAACCCCTCAGATACCTGAAGAGGATGAAACCTAGATGGATTTTATTATTTGATTTTTAAGTTATATGATAAATTACTTAGTTTGTTCTTAATTATGTTGCTTAATCCAAATCTAATGTGCTTAGGTGGATTCTTCCTGAGGGTATCGTCGTAATCAACTGAGTTTTCCTTCAAAGTTATTTTCCTATTCGTCCTTTTTGTCTTTGTGTCCTTAGTTTAGTCTTCGTCAAAAGTAATCTTTACTCTAACTTTAAGGCTAAATAATAAAAAGAAAGTGAGTATTAATACTTTTAGTTCCTTTGGGTTCGATAACCGGTCTTGCCTAAGCTATACTACTGTTCGATAGGTACACTTGCCTTAATATCATTGTCAGAGTTAGTCTCCAGGTTTGATCGTTCTTTTATAAATATTTAAAGCTCTGATTTGCAGCGATCACTAGACATGTGCATAAACAACTATTTGTATTATGCTTGGATAATCAAAGTACTTGTATGATTTGTTGATGGATTCCTATAGGAGAGTCCTTTAATATTTTTATATTTTGTAACATAATGAACTTAGATGTTTGAAGTCAAAGGTGGTAAGTCAACTATTCATCATGTTGAAGTTGTTAGTAAACATGAAATGCCTAAGTCATATGCTCTGAAGGCAATACTTGTATCATACTTGTTCAAAAGTTGTCATGTTTATTTGTCATCTTTGTTTATGTTGGTTGAGGACAAAAAATGACTTAAGTGTGGGGGAGTTTGATCTATCGAAATTTGGTGTAGCAGATTAAATTAGTTTTCACACTTAAGGAGCCTGAATACAAGCATTTTCGTTTCATTTTAGTTAAGTTTCTTTAGCTTTACTTATATTTAATAAAATGTGAAAATTGAGTCTTTTATTGACCCTAAGGGATGGATTAGGCCTATGGGAGAGGTAACGTATTTAATGAGTGTGTAGGAGACCATGAGAAGGAATTTTAGGATGATACTAGACGCTATGTCATAACACAGGAGGATTTATGTCGTAATATAGGGAACATAATGAAGAAAATTCAAGTCAGCCTTCAATGTCATGACACAGATTGAGGATGTCGTGACATACCCCTGAAGATGGCAACAGAGGAGTATATTTGTTGCCATGTCACGACACAGGTCCAACTGTGTCACGACATCGACTTTAGGACTAAAATTAAACACGTAGTAGGGGAATTTTGGTCTGCACAATTGAACTTGAAGCTCGAGAACATAAGCTAATCTAAGGTTAAGGATGATGACCACCTGAAGGCTATAAATAGGCTCTTTTGGCACTTATTATGGAAACCTTTTCATTAACTTAGTTTCTTCTTTTAGATTTAGTTTCATTTTCTTAGAGTTCTAGTTTTTAGTTTATTTTGTTCATTATTTTCTTTCAAGAGATTTGGATTGTGGAATCATTCAACTTTGTGGATTTATGCTGAATATCAATAAAATCAGGCTCTTTCATTTACTCTTATCTTTTCGATTTAATTAACATACTTTCTCTTTACATCTATTATATATTGTTTATGATCACCATGAGGAACTAATCCTTCTGCGGGGGATTAGTGAGTGGAGGTATTGTCTATTAACTATTTTGTAAGGTTATTCAACGGATCACCCATTTGGGAAAGGGAGAACGTGAAACAAACCCCAGACCTGATAACCCCGGGAAGTCATCAAGGTGGGAATTAAACCAAAATTGGTATTGCCTATCCTTGAACACCTTAACCCAAATCAATCTGGACTGTGAGGTTGGAAGATAAGTAGTTCCTGCTGACTTGTTATGTTAGTGGAAGACCGGAAGATCCTGCTAGTGTAACAACTAGTTGATTAATGAGGAACCTGAAGTGACAGTTGATGGGGATTATCAAAGCGAGCTAATCACACATAATCAGATTTGATTTATTCTTCCTTTTTAATCTTTTTAATTTTATCTTTTTATGCTATTTTATTTTCATTATTAGAAAAACCCTAAAAACCATTTATTTTATATTCTTTGTACTATAACTAAATTTAAAACTACTAATTAGATCTTTTAGTGTTTAGGTTAGAATTGATCTATTGCTCGCCTCCCGTGGGTACGATCCTCGGAGTACTCATCCACTCCATTGTAAAACTATATTACAAATAGATCCGTATACTTACGGGTACCACACTGAATTCTATATTTTAGTGCAATATTTACAGTTTAGATGTTAGTATGTTTGGAGGCGGTCAACCCCTCTACACTTTAGTTGATACACTCTAACTTTTTAGAGTTCTGTGATACCTTCAAAATAAATGGCGTTTCTGATGATGCCATAAGTTTTCGGTTATTCCCTTTTTCATTAAGGAATAAAGCCAAACAGTGGTTAAATCGTTACCACGAGGGTCAATCATTACATGGGAATAGATGACCGAAAAGTTTTTATTGAAATATTTTCCACAGGCCAAAACGGCCAAATTACAGAATGATATATCTTCTTTTGTGCAGATGGATCTCGAGACATTATATGACGCATGGGAGAGATACAAGGATCTCCTGAGAATGTGTCCACACCACGGTCTACCCTTGTGGCTACAAGGCGAAACATTCTATAACGGTGTAAACCCCTCAACGAGACAACTAATCGATTCAGCCGCTGGTGGAACCCTTAACAACAGAACTCCTAAAGCAGCCTACGAATTCATTGGAGAGATGTCACTGAATAACTATCAGTGGCAAGTGACAAGGACGAAACCAACAAAATCAGCTGGAGTTTACAACCTCGATGCGATAACCATACTATCAACACAGGTAGAGATGATGAATAAAAAGATTGATAGTTTGTGTTCTTCGTAGGCACATCTAGTCGTGCAGTGCGACACAAGTGGAACCATGGCGAATCCTGAGTACCCACCCTACCAACCAGATGCAGAGAGCGAACAGATGAACTATATAGGTAATAATTTCAGATCCAATAAAAATCCTTATAGTAATACTTATAATCCAGGTCGGAGAAACCACCCAAATTTTTCGTAGGGAGGTCAAGGAAACTAAAGGCAACAAGCTCCTCAAAACTTCCAAAATCAGCCTTATCCACAAGAGAAGAAGCCAAACCTCGAAGAGATGCTATCAAAATTTATGGCAAACACGAAAAACTATTTCCATGAAACTGAAAGAACAATTAAAAACAACGAGAATCGAGTTTGGGAACTTACCAAGTCAGTCAAGGAAGTCACTAATGCAGTCGAGCAACTCGCAAAGCTAATGTCTGAATGACCGCAAGGACGTCTACCAAGTAACACCGAGATTAACCTTAAGTAGCAAATTCAAGCCATCACAGATCATGATAGCAAAGGGTTAGACGAACCAAACCAAGAGGTAGACGAATGAAAATAGAGGTAACGCAAGAAAAGCTAAAACCGGTAATAAAAGAGTACCAACCTCGTATACCTTACCCCAAAGCAATGAAAAGAGACGATTCAGAGGAACAACTCGGTAAGTTTCTTAAACTTTTAAAGAAATTACATATTAACTTACCTCTTCTTGAAGCTCTTTTTCAGATGCCAGACTCGAGGAAATTTCTAAGACAGCTCTTGACAAACAAACGCAAAATAGATGAAGAGCACCATGTGGAATTAAACGCAGCATGCTCAGCAATGTTACAGAATAAACTACCGCAAAAGCTAAAAGATCTAGGGAGTTTTACAATTCCATGTTTAATTGGTAGTTTAATTATTGATATTGCGTTACCTGATTTAGGGGCAAGCATAAATGTCATGCCTTATACATTGTTTAAAAGACTAGGTGTAGGGAAGCCCAAACAAACTAGGATGAGCATTCAATTAGCTGATAAAATGGTTAGAATTCCTAGGGGCATTATCGAAGATGTTCTTGTCAAAATCGATAAATTTGTTTTCCCATTAGATTTTGTTGTCTTAGACATGGATGAGGATAGTTCAATCCCCTTAATTTTAGGAAGACCTTTTCTAGAAACTGCCAAAACTAAAATTGATGTTGCCACAGGCGAACTCATTCTTTGTGTAGGTGACGAATCACTCAGTCTCCAAGCTCTTGACTCAGCCAGGACAACAGTCGATGAAGGTAAGAAAGTCACTTTATTTGATAACCAAATTGTTCAACTTTCATCGCAGGAAACACCACAGGAATACAACCCTGAGCCAAATCTTAGACCCCAAACCAACAAAGATGAATTACATAAGGAACAAAGCCTTAGGGTCGACAAATTGGAAGAGCGGAAGACATACGCCAAAGAACAACCAGAACCACACAAAGAAAAATTGAAGGAACCACCTGAAGAACTCGTAGGAACATCAAATCACTTCAAAACAGAAGACTAGGTGCTGTTAGACAAATCTGATCCTCGCATCACCACATCAGACCTGAACGTAAGCGAGGAAACTCCTCTAAAGGTACACGATATCTTCCCCCATGGAACAGTCGAGGTAAGCAATCCAACATTCGGCACTTTTAAGGTAAACGCTTCTTGACTTAAACTTTATCAAGAAAATAGAACTATAAGCATGAGGGAATATATTCAAACCTTTAAACCTCCTTGATTTTTTTCAATTTCAAGGAAAGTCTAGCTTAAGACTATAAACGAGCGCTTCTCGAGAGGCAACCCGAACAACTAACACTATTTAATTTTAAATTTATCGGTTTTTTTTCTTCCCTTCTTTCTTTTCTCTTAAACTAACCAAAAGTGTAGAATTTCAAGGCCACACAGTCTTACACACGGCCGTGTCTGTGACCGTGTGGACCACCAGAATCTCCGTACTGACTTATCAGAGGCCGTGCGAATCAGTCCCAACCACTTTTCAACGTCACGGATCCAACCACTACCCCACAGGCTCCGTAAAAGTGGCACGCCCGTGCCTCTCGACCGTGTGAAGCTACTGACTTACACACCACAGGCAGAACACGCCCGTGTCTTACAACCGTGCGAGGTTACTGACTAGTCGACCACGAGGAGAACACGCCCGTGCCTCCCAACTATGCTAACATACTGACTTCACATACACGGGCATGGTTAGCAGAAGAACGACCAGGGAGATTCAACACGCACAGACACACGACCGTCCGATACGGCCGTGTAAATCGACACGCCCCTGGTCCACGGGCGTGGGAACGTGCCAGATTTGAAATCCTATTTAAACCCCACAGCCCTTCCCCTTCTCCCCATCTGATTTCTTCTTTCTTTTCTTTCTCTCTTCTCCCTCTCAGACTTTTTCCTTTTTATAATAGAACCTTAAGTCATCCAAGATCAGGTCAAAGAAGCGAAAATGGCGAACCATAGTCTTCTCAAAGAAGAACGATCAACATGAGTTCATGCCGGTAGCTTCGTCTACTCACCAAAGCCAAGGGTCTTTGAGACCAATTAGTTTTTATTTTTCTTTTCTCTTTTGCTTCAATTTCCTTCTCTTTGACAATCTTATGCTTAGTTTAGTTTAACTTATTTTAGTTTTATAGTGTCAGGTTCGCCAGGCTGCTAGGGAATCACGCCACTTCTACCACCACCAGCACCTCCGCAGCCCTAGAAGTCACACCCATCTCGCGAACCATCCATCAATAAGGACTCTCCGGTCCATCCACCTTTCCTTTTATTTTTATTTTCCTTCTTAGTCTCCTTTCCTTTTTCTTTCTTGTCTTAAATTATATATTTAGGTTATTTTAAATGTGTCTTAATAATCCCTGTCTAATCCTCTACGAGCTCCCCAGTTTCTTCATCTAGCACAGGTTCGTCATCCAGACCGACCTCTTCAAACATACACACCACGACCTCTACCATCCTCTAAGGACACCATCCAAAATTCAGGGAGTATTCTTTCCCCTTCTCTTTTGATTTATCCCATAAATGTTATACCTATCTTTGTACATTGAGGGCAATGTGCATCTTAAGTGTGGGGGGTGAATATTTATCTAAATAAGGGCCTAACTTTCTGCATTATTCTCAAATCCGACCAAACTTTTTTCATTATTCTCAAATCCCTAAATTTAGTCTTGTTTTTTGTTCGCTGCAAATCAGAGCTTTAAATATTTATAAAAGAATGATCAAACCTGGAGACTAACTCTGACAACGATATTAAGGCAAGTGTACCTATCGAACAGTAGTATAGCTTAGGCAAGACCGATTATCGAACCCAAAGGAACTAAAAGTATTAATACTCACTTTCTTTTTATTATTTAGCCTTAAAGTTAGAGTGAAGATTACTTTTAAACTAAATTGTCAAAGACTTAAACTAAGGACACAAAGACAAGAAGACGAATTAGAAAATAACTTTGAAGAAAACACAGTTGATTTTGACGATACCTTCGGGAAGAATCCACCTAGACTTCACTTATTATCTAACCCCAAATTATATGATTTCTTTACTTAGCTTGATTCGTGAGACTCCCTAACCTATATTAAACCCTCTCTCGAGGCGAATAACGTCTAACCCTAGGTTAATTAGTGGAACTCTCGTTCGCTTATAATAACCCCCTAGGATAGCAGTAAATCGATCAATGGACTCCCATATTAGGTTTCACCCTAATCCGGCAAAATCTCGTAACCCTATCTTTAGGCGTTTGATCAACTCCGCTTAATTATGTTAGATCTACTCTTAGGCAGGGTCTATTCCTCCTCCACCTAAGCACATTAGATTTGGATTAAGCAACATAATTAAGAACAAACTAAGTAATTTATCATATAACTTAAAAATCAAATAATAAAATCCATCTAGTTTTCATCCCCTTCAGGTATCTGAGGGGTTTAGTTCATAATGAATAAACAAAACATCGCAAGAGAAAAGATAAAACAAAACATAAGAAAACCCTAAAACCCCCTAAAGGAATTGAAGGAGAATTCCGCCGTCTTGAGTATAATTCTAGCTTCTTGGGATGATCAACTGGCTATCCTTGCGTTATTCCCCAACTCTGACCTTCTCGGCTTGGCTCCTTGGCATAGCTTTCGATGCCTTTCAAAGGTGGTACTTGGGGGATATATATAGGCTCTTGGAATGCGATTCTTTCTCCCTAAGTATCCTTTTCCGACTAAAATTGCTCTTTCCAGCGACAGAGGCACGGCCATGGCACACGCCTGTGTGGATCGAGACCTGACCGTGTTCGAATTTGTATCTTGAGGCACGGTCGTGTGTGACGGAGTTGAGGCCGTGCTCTAGGTGTTCGTCGAGGCACGAACGTATGGACTTTGGGCCACGCTGTGTCAATTTTGTGCTAAGGCCCATTTACTCCGTTTTGGGCCCGTTTCGTGTTCTTTTCATCCTCGGGTGCTTTCCTGGGTATAAGACATGAAAAGAAAGGATTGCAATCACCTTTTTTATATAAAACAAGGAATAAATCATCCAAAAGCATATTAAATGTGGGATTAAATATGTTACTTTTAGGGTTTATCAAATACCCTCACACTTAAGCTTTTGCTTGTCCTCAAGTAAAATTCTCATCTTACAATTAAAACGAACTTTCCATGATCTATAATTCTTATCAACAATGTCTTATCCTAATTCATAGAGAATTCATACATGGATAATTTGATTCAAAGCGTCCTAAAGATTCAAACGAGATAAGCCATGATTTTGTACCTTAAAAACATAGGTGTCTCCCTTTATTTAAATGACTACCTTTTCAGTTCAAAATCGACAAGGATTGATGTCCTCACTGAGGATTCACTCACATCACTCTAAAGTGTTTAAGGTTCAGGAAAATATTGCTCATAAGTAGAACCTGAAAAGTTAATCCCATAGGCTTCCCTGAAAATCAAATCTCCACCACTGTAATATAAGATGATAAACAGATCAAAAGGTCTTTGTTAGGGTTGTAACGGGGCTAGGGTAAAAGGTGTGGTCACAGGCTGAAATTAGAGGGTTAGAATCGAGATTGATTTTGACAAGTACCTACCTAAAACTTTTTTGAAATTTCATTATCTGAAAAGTAATCATCCTATTAATACGAGCTTTTCTTTTGAAAACGGTCTTTGATTGTGTAAGCTCTCTTTTCATACTACTAATATTTAATAACTTGGATTTTTTTAAGAACAAACTAAGTAATACATGATAAATTTAACTATCAGAATAATATACTTAGGCAACTTGATCAAATCAAATCTCAATTACGGGGTAGTCAAAAGAAAAGGGTGATAACAAATTCAAAGGCTTTGGGTTAATATTAGTGGGTGAGTCAATAAAAAGGGTTTATTAGGACCAATGGGGTTCACTAGGGGTTAATTGTAAAGGAAGGCTATTTAGTAGGGTTAGTGGGTTAAATACTAGGTGCCTTTATCATCTCTATATATCAAATCATAACTGTTCTAGAATAACAGTTCATAGTTGACCCACTCATAATCAAAAAATGAGCACGAAAAAGAATGTATGCTCTATAAGGTTCAAATACTCACAAAAATTATGGGTGTTTTGACATCATCCTTATGAATTTTAAATTTCAAGGTAATATTCAAATTTAGGTCAACAACCTAGCAAAAATTTTAATTCCTGAAAAACAGACTTATCATGCTTGATTCTCTAGTATTCCTCAATTTCAATTATCAATGCACAATTAACAATGACTTATTTTAAAAACATGTCAATAATAATCACAAATCATCAGAAATTTCATCCTAATTAGTAATATGAAAACTTTGCATAAAAACAAGACTAAATCAGGGATTTAAGAATAATGAAAAAAAGTTTGGCACTTTTATTCCACTTTTACCCTCAGGGATTTGAGAATAATGTAAAAAGTTAGGTATATTTTACCCCCCCACACTTAAGATGTACATTGTCCTCAATGTACAAAGGTAGATAATACAGTTATGTTCAAAATAAAAAAGAAGGGGTTAGGATACTCCTTGAGGTGTGGACAGTTTTTCTGGCAGATGGCAGGGGTCGTGGAGGTTATGGTGGCGAAGGCGTCGGTATGGTGGTCGTGTTGGTTCCCAAGCTCTGTGCTAGATGAAGAAATTGGGGAACTCGTGAAAGATTAGCCAGGGGTTATTAAGACATAATATAAATAAACTAAATACGAAATTAAAGAAAAGCAAGCTAAAATGAATGAGACTAAGAAGAAAACTGAAAAGAAAAGAAAATACTAATGGACTATGGAGTCCTTATTGAAGGATGGTTCGCAAGGTGGGAATCAACGCTAAGGTTGGGGATGTGATGGCGGTGGTGGAAGTGAAGAGGTTCTCGTGGTGGTCGGCGTGATTCCCAAGCAGCCTGGCGAACCTGACACTAAGAAACTAAAAGAAAATTAAATGAAAAGAGCAGTTGAGAAGCTTAGATAAGGAAAATAAAGAAGAAGAGAAACAAAAAGGAAAAATAATTTGGTCTCAAAGACCCTTGGCTTGGTGTTGAGACGAAGCTGCCGGCATGAACTCCTGTTTATCGTTCTTTGTTAAGGAGTCTATGCTTAGCTTCTTTCGCTTCTTCGGCATAGTATTGATTTGCTCAAGGATCTAGAGTCATGGAGAGTCTGAGATAGAGAAGAGTGAAAAGGAGAGAAAATAAAGAAGAAGTCAGATGGAGGGAAGGGGAAAAGGTGAGGGGTTTAAATAAATGTTCAAATTTGGTGCTCCCCCACGGCCGTGGTCATAAAGTGTGTCGATTTACACAGCCTCCTCGCACGGCCGTGTTGTGGTGTGTGTTTGCCACCCCATGCCCGTGCTTCAGATCTGTACGCCCGTGTTTTTGAAGTCAGTAGCTTCACATGATTTGTAGGCACGGGCGTGTTCTTCCCGTAGTATGGAAGTCAGTAGCTTCACACGATTGAGGGCACGGTCGTGCCCTATCTGTCGGTGCCCGTGGGGAGGGTGGTTGGATCCGTGACGTTGGGGGGGTGGTTGGGCTGACTGCACGGCCTCTACCCTGTCAGTGTGGCGATTTAGGTGGTCTACACGGCCACAGACACGACCGTGTGTAAGGCCGTGTGGCTTGAAAAACCTGCATTTTTGGTTAGTTTAAAAAGGTAAAGAAACAGGAAAAAGGAAAAGACAAATAAAAACAAATGTAAAAAGAAATGGTGTTAGTATTCGGGTTGCCTCCCGAGAAGCGCTTGTTTATAGTCTTAAGCTAGACTTTTCCTCGTTATTTGAAAATTTTAGGGAGGTTTAAAGGTTTGAATATCTTCCCTCGTACTTATGGTTTTATTCTCCTGAAAATGTTGAAGTCGAGAAGCGTTTACCTTGAAAGTACCGAATATTGGATTGCTTACCTCGACTATTCCGTGTGGGAAGATATCATGTACCTTGAGAATTATTTCTCCCTTTGCCCTTGGTTCTGTTGAAGTGATGTGCGGATCGGCTTTGTCTAACAGTACCTGGTCTCCTATCTTGAAGTGGTTTGATGACCCATGAGCTCTTCTGGTGGTTCCTCGGGTTTTACTTCATGTGGATCTAGCTCTTCTTTGATCTCTGTCTTCTGCTTCTCTAAATTGTCGACCCTAAAGCTTTGTTCCTCGTGTAATTCTTCCTTGTCGACGTGGGGTTTATGGGTCGGCTCAGGGTTCAGGCCTTGTGATGTTTCTTGCGATGAAGATTGAACAATTTGATTATCGATTGAAGTGACTTTCTTACCTTCACCGACTATTGTCCTGGCCGAGTCGAGGGCTTGAAGATTGAGCGGTTCATCTCCTACACGAAGTATGAGCTCACCTGTAGCAACATCAACTTTTGTTTTGGCAGTTGCTAGAAAAGGCCTTCCTAAAATTAAGGGGATTGAATTATCCTCATCCATGTCTAAGACAACAAAGTCTACTGGGAAGACAAATTTATCGATTTTTACAAGAACATCTTTGATAATGCCCCTAGGAATTCTAACAGTTTTATCAGCTAATTGAATACTCATCCTAGTTTGTTTGGGCTTCCCTAGACCTAGTCGTCTAAACAGTGAATACGACATGACATTTATGCTTGCTCCTAGATCAGCTAATGCACTATCAATATTTAGACTACCAATTAAACATGGAATTGTAAAACTCCTTGGATATTTTAGTTTTTGAGGTAGTCTGTTTTGTAGTATTGCCGAACATGTTGCGTTTAGTTCCACATGGTGCTCTTCATCTATTTTGTGTTTGTTGGTCAAGAGCTGTTTTAAAAATTTTCTCGAGTCTGGCATCTGAAAAAGAGCTTCAAGAAGAGGTAAGTTAATATGTAATTTCTTTAGAAGTTTAAGAAACTTACCGAACTGTTCCTCTGAGTCGTCTCTTTTTATTGCTTCGAGATAAGGTATGCGAGGTTGGTACTCTTTAATTATCTATTTTGGCTTTTCCTGTGTTACCTCTACTTTACCTTCGTCTACCTTGTTTTCTGGCGTTAAATTGGGTTCTTCTAACCCCTTGCTGTCCTGAGCCGTAATGGCTTGAATTTGCTCCTTAGGATTAATCTCGGTATTACTTGGTAAACGTCCCTGTGGTCGTTCTGACATCAACTTTGCGAGTTGCTCTACTGCGTTAGTCACTTCCTTGACCGACTTAGCAATTTCATCAATTCGACTCTCTTTGCTTTTAAGTGCTCTATCAGTTTCTTGTATACGTTTCTCTGTGCCTGCCGAGAATTTTGCCATCATCTCCTCGAGAGTTGGTTTCTTCTCTCATGGATAGGGCAAGTTTTGGAAGTTCTGAGGAGGTTGTTGCCTTTGATTTCCTTGATTGCCTTGGCCTCTCCACGAAAAATTTAGGTGGTTCCTCCAACCTGGATTGTAAGTGTTACTATAAGCGTTATTATTGGATTGGAAATTATTACCTATATAGTTCATCTGTTCGTCCTCTGCTCCTGGTTGGTAAGGTGGGTACTCAGGATTCACCACGTTTCCACCTGTGAAGAACATAAGCTGTCAAGCTTTTTGTTCACCATCTCTATCTGCATTGATAACATGGTCATGGCATCGACGTTAAAAACTCCTGCTGATTTTGTTAGTTTAGTCCTTTAAGCCTGCCATTGATAATTGTTTTGTGACATCTCCTTAATGAACTCGTAGGCTGCTTCTGGAGTTTTGTTGTTCAGCGTTCCACCGACGGCTAAATCTATTAGTTGCCTCGTTGAGGGGTTTACTCCGTTATAGAAGGTTTGGACTTGTAGCCACAAGGGTAAACCATGGTGTGGGCACCTCCTCAAGAGATCTTTGAATCTCTCCCATGCGTCGTATAGCGTCTCTAAATCCATCTGCACAAAAGAAGAGATATCATTCTGTAATTTGGTCATTTTGGCCAGTGGAAAATATTTCATTAAAAACTTTTCGGTCATCTGATCCCATGTAGTGATTGACCCTCGTTGTAACGGGTTTAACATTGTTTGGCTTTATTTCTCAATGAAAAAGGGAATAACCAAAGACGTATGGCATCATCATAAACACCATTTATTTTGAAGGTATCACAGAACTCCAAAAAGTTAGCTATGTGCGTGTTTGGATCTTCGTCCTGTAAACCAATTGAACAAACTGTTGAATAATTTGTATTGTATTAGGCTTTAATTCAAAATTGTTAGTAGATATAGCAGGCCTAACAATACTATATTCTACTCCTGTTAAATGCGGTTTCGCATAATCAAACATTGTACGTGGAGCATTATTTTCCCCCACATCGTGTGGTCGTGGGTTGTTTTCGTCCATCCCTTCAGTAGGATTGGATCTGTTTTCTTCATCTCTTTCTGTTTAATCTAGGGCTCGCCTGGTTTCCCGACGATTCCTACGAGCGGTAGCTTCGATTTCACTGTCGAATATCAAAGGTCCTCTCGGGTTCCTTCTAGTCATAAAGTAGAGGTACCTGCTAGAAAGAAGAAAGAAAGAAAATTTCAGCTAAAAGTAAAAATAAAAACAAAAACAAGAAATAAATTGCGAAAAACAAAAATTAGGCTAAAGTAATAAAAATAGAGTTTTCTTAATATTTTAGTTCCTCGGCAACTGCGCCAAAAACTTGATCGTGTCAAAATCAGAGCTTTAAATATTTATAAAAGAATGATCAAACCTGGAGACTAACTCTGACAACGATTAAAGGCAAGTGTACCTATTGAACTGTTGTATAGCTTAGGCAAGACCGGATTATCGAACCCAAAGGAACTAAACGTACTAATACTAACTTTCTTTTTATTATTTAGCCTTAAAATTAGAATGAAGATTGCTTTAAACTAAATTGTCGAAGACTTAAACTAAGGACACAAAGACAAGAAGAATGAATTGGAAAATAACTTTAAAGAAAAACTCAGTTGATTGCGACGATACCTTTGGGAAGAATCCACCTAGAATTCACTTATTATCTAACCCCAAATTATATGATTTCTTTACTTAGCTTGATCCGTGAGACTCCCTAACCTATATTAAACCCTCTCTCGAGGCGAATAATGTCTAACCTTAGGTTAATTAGTGGAACTCTCGTTCGCTTATAATAACCCCCTAGGATAGCAGTAAATCGATCAACGGACTCCCATATTAGGTTTCACCCTAATCTGGTAAATCTCGTAACCCTATCTCTAGGCGTTCGATCAACTCCGCTTAATTATGTTAGATATACTCTTAGGCAGGGTCTATTCCTCCTCCACCTAAGCACATTAGATTTGGATTAAGAAACATAATTAAGAACAAACTAAGTAATTATCATATAACTTAAAAATCAAATAACAAAATCCATCTAGGTTTCATCCCCTTCAGGTATATGAGGGGTTTAGTTCATAATGAATAAACAAAACATCGCAAGAGAAAAGATAAAACAAAACATAAGAAAACCCTAAAACCCCCTGAAGGAATTGAAGGAGAATTCTGCCGTCTCGAGTATAATTTCGGCTTCTTGGGATGATCAACTGGCTATCCTCGCGTTATTCCCTAACTCTGACCTTCTCGGCTTGGCTCCTTGGCCTAGATTTCGATGCCTTTCAAAGGTGGTACTTGGGGGATATATATAGGATCTTAGAATGCGATTCTTTCTCCCTAAGTATCCTTTCCCGACTGAAATTGCTCTTTCCAGCGACAGAGGCACGACCATGGCACACGCCCGTATGGATCAAGACCTGACCGTGTTCGAATTTCTAACTTGAGGCACGGCCGTGTGTGACGGAGTTGAGGTCGTGCTCTAGGTGTTCGTCGAGGCACGGTCGTGTGGACTTTGGGCCAGGCCGTGTCAATTTCGTGCTAAGGCCCATTTACTCCGTTTTGGGCCCGTTTCGTGTTCTTTTCATCCTCAGGTGATTTCCTGGGTATAAGACATGAAAAGAAAGGATTACAAGCACCTTTTTATATAAAACAAGGAATAAATCATCCAAAAGCATATTAAATGTGGGATTAAAATATGTTACTTTTACGGTTTATCAAAAGCCCAAACTACATCAGTAGCGGGCGTTGGTAACGCTAGGTCTGGTAGGCCTGAATTTTAGCATTGTGGTAGACAACATCCCCGATAAGTGTAGAATGAATGACCGGGCATGTTTTAAGTGTGGCTCACAAGACCATTTTATTCGAGATTGCCCGGAGATGGTTGAAAAGGATAAGTTTCAGACTACAAGATTAGGTAACACTGCTACTAGAGGGAGGCCCCCATGGAATACAAGGAATGTGACCAGTAGTAAAGGTGTGACTAAAGATACAGCTGTAAGATCCTAGGCTAGGGCACCTACTAGAGCCTATGCTATCCGTGCTCGTGAAGAAGCGACATCTCCTGATGTTATTATTGGTATTTTTTCTCTCTATAATACTAATGTAGTTGCATTGATTGATCCTGGATCAACTAATTCTTATGTTTGCATGAAATTGGTAGTTAGTAAGAGCTTACCTGTTGAGTTTACTGAGCTTGTGATTAAAGTGTCAAACCCCTTAAGCAAACATGTATTAGTTGATAGATTTTGCAAGAATTGTCCATTGATGATTCGAGGTCACTATTTTTTGGCTGATTTAATATCGTTGCCATTTGATGAGTTTGATGTTATTTTGGGTATGGATTGGTTGACACTGCATGATGCTGTAGTGGATTGTAGACGAAAAATTATTGAACTGAAATGTGAAAATGGTCAAATTCTTCGGATTAATTCAGATGAGTCGAGTGAGTTACCTGTTGTAATTTCTTCGATGTTTGCCTAGAGATATGTAAGGAAAGGTTGTGAAGCTTTTCTAGCTTATGTGTTGAATACAAAAGTGTCTGAATTGAAAATCGAATCAGTGCAGGTAGTTTGTGAATATCTGGATGTTTTTCCAGAAGAATTGCATGGGTTGCCACCGATTAGAGAAGTTGAGTTTAGTATTGATTTCACCGATATCGATTGCTTTATGTAGAATGGCTCTGATCGAATTGAATGAATTAAAAGCTCAATTGCAAGAGTTGACAAATAAGGGTTTTGCAAGACTGTGTTTTTCTCTCTCGAGTGCACCAATATTATTTGTAAAGAAGAAAGACGGATCTATGAGACTTTGTATCGATTATCAACAGCTCAACAAAGTAACAATAAAGAATAAGTACCCTTTGCCAAGAATTGATGACTTTTTTGACCAGTTGAAAAGGGCAACAGTGCTCTGAAAGATTGATTTGAGATCTGGCTACTACCAGTTGAGAGTTAAAGAGTCGGATGTATCGAAAACTGCTTTTAGAACAAGGTACGGGCATTATGAATTTCTTGTCATGCCTTTTGGACTAACTAATGCTCCTGCTGTTTTTATGGACTTGATAAATCGAATCTTCCGACCATATTTAGATAAATTCGTGGTTGTGTTTATTGACGATATTCTGATTTATTCTCGAGATGAGACTGAGCATGCCGAGCACTTAAGAACTGTATTGCAGACTTTGAGAGATAAGAAATTATTTGCTAAATTCAGTAAAAGTGAGTTTTGGCTTCTAGAAGTTGGATTTTTGGGACATATTGTTTCAGGAGATGGTATTCAGGTTGATCCAAGTAAGATTTTGGCAATTGTTGATGGCAAACCGCGGATAAATGTATCTAAGGTTAGAAGCTTTTTGGGCTTAGCCGGTTAGTACCGACGTTTTGTTAAGGGTTTTTTGATGTTTGCTACTCCTATGACTAAGTTGTTGTGAAAAGATGTTAAGTTTGAATGGTCCGAGAAATGCCAAAAGAGTTTTTAACAGTTGAAAGCCTTATTGACTGAGGAGCCATTTTGGTACAACCTGAGCCGGGAAAAGAGTTTTTGATTTATAGCGATGCATCACTGAATGGATTAGGATGTGTATTGATGCAGGAGGGAAAAGTGATAGCCTATGCCTTGAGACAGTTGAAACCGCATGAGAAGAATTATTCGATGCACGATCTGGAATTGGCTGCCATCGTGTTTGCTTTGAAGATTTGGAGACATCACTTGTATGGTGAGAAATGTCATGTCTTTTCAGATCATAAAAGTTTAAAGTATTTGGTGACTTAGAAAGGTTTGAATTTAAGATAATGGAGATGGCTCGAGCTACTAAAATATTATGAGTTGGTAATTGACTACCATCCCGAAAAGGCGAATGTAGTCACAGATGTTTTGAGCAGAAAGTCCTTGTTTGCCTTGAGAGCTATGAATACGAGGTTGACTTTATCTAAGGATAGTTTGATTCTAGTTGAGTTAAGAGCTAGACTGGTATTTCTTCAGCAAATTTGTGAAGCTCAGAAAAGTGATAGTGAATTGCAAGCCTACAGAGCTCAGTGTGAATTGTGTAGTGATTCAGGCTTTCGGATCAATTCTGATGATTGTTTAATGTTCCAAGATAGAGTATTTGTTCCGAAAAATGATGAGATTTTCAGAAAATTCTTTATGAGCCACATAATGGTTGTTTATCTTTTCATCTAGGTAGTACGAAAATGTATAATGATTTGAAGAAATTGTATTGGTGGTCAGGTATGAAGCGAGATATTTCAAAGTTTGTTCCAAGATGTTTGGTTTTTCAACAAGTAAAAGCCGAAAACCAAGTACCTCTGGGTTTACTTCAGCCAGTGATGGTACCCGAATGGAAATGGGACAAAATTACAAAAGATTTTGTAACGGGTTTACCTTTGACTACAAAAAAAAATGATGCAATTTGGGTCGTTGTTGATAGATTGATGAAATTGGCTCATTTTATTTCGGTACGTACCGACTATTCACTTGATAAGCTCGATGAATTGTACATTGCTGAAATTGTTAGATTGCGAGGTAGAATTTCTATTATTTCGGATAGAGATCTGAGGTTTACTTCACGTTTTTGGAAAAAGTTACAAGAAGCTTTCGGTATAATGTTGAACTTTAGTACAACATTTCCTCCACAAACCGACGGTCAATCTGAAAGAACGATTCAAATTCTCAAAGATATGCTCCGATGTTGTGTTTTAGAATTCAAAGGTAGTTGGGAAAAATATCTACCTTTAGTTGAATTTGCTTATAACAACTGTTTTCAGTCGAGTATTAAGATGACACCGTATGAAGCATTGTATGGCTGCAAGTGTCGAACTCCGTTGTATTGGACTGAGCTCAGTGAGAGACAGATTCACGGGGTTGATTTGGTTAAAGAAACCGAAGAAAAGGTGAAAGTAAATTGTGACTGTTTGAAAGCAGCTTCAGATCGACAGAAATCGTACACGGATTTGAAAAGAAAAGAAATTGAGTTTCAAGTTGGTGATAAAGTATTTCTAAAAGTATCTCTGTGGAAGAAAATTCTTAGATTTGGTCGCAAAGGCAAGTTGAGTCCGCGTTTCATTGGACCGTAAGAGATAGTTGAAAGAATACGGCTAGTGGCATATCGATTAGCTTTGCCGATTGATTTGGAAAGGATTCAAAATGTATTTCATGTGTCGATGTTGAGATGATATCTATCAGACCCTTCGGATGTGATTTCTCCGACAGAGGTGGAGACCCGACCCGATATGACTTATGGTGAAGAACCGATCAAGATTTTGGCTCGGGAAGTCAAACAATTGAGAAATAAAAGCATAGCCCTAGTGAAGGTTTTGTGGCAACGACACGGGGCCGAAGAGGCTACGTGGGAACCCGAGGAAGCTATGAGAAAAAAGTACCCAAACCTCTTTTCCGGTAAGATTTTCGGGGACGAAAATCTCTAAAGGGGGAGAGTTGTAACAGCTCGATTTTGGGTCTAGTCAGAACAGTGGTTTTGAGACCACAAATCCAACGCAGTAAAATTTATTTTTATTATATTTTTATGGTCTGAAGTTTTATGGAATGATTTTGTGAAAATTTCGTTCGAAAATTTTGATGTTTGGGCACTCAATTTAGTTAAAAGGACTATATTGTGAAAGATGCAAAATGTGTGTTCTAGAAGCTAGAGGTGTCTAATTGCTATGAAATTTTAACTTGGAGGACCTTAAATGGTAATTAGACCATTATATTTTGGTATGGACAAAAATGGACATGGTTAGGTGAAATTTTAAAGTTAGGCATTAAGGGCATTTTGGTCATTTGGTAAATAAAGACAAAATAAAACAAATAAAAAGATGTCATCTTCTTCAATTGAGTCCCTTAGTGCCGAAGTTTCAAGGGAGACCATAGCTAGGGTTTGTTCATCTTCCAAGCTCGATTGTAAGTCTGTTTCTGCCCCATTTTTAATGCTCTTTACAATTTTGAAGTTGTTGTAACCCGATCTATCTATTTCTACCACTAATTTAAGATATGATCAAGGTCTAGGGTTTGAACCATGTTAGACATGGGTCTATTTTGATGTTTAATGGTAGACTATGCAAATTTGATGTTGGATAAACAACTTTTACTAAGTTATTTTTTATGAAAAAGTCAAAAAGGACCCACTAATCGAGTAGCTACGTCTTGACTGACAACTTGCGTGAGCAGGCCCGAGGATAGCTGGAGAGAAAGCCTATATGCGTTATGATATTTGTGATAGCATTGGCTACATGTGTGGCACTTATGTGCAAAATGTTTCGTGTATCCGATAGTTTTCCAAGTGGTTCAACGTTTATGTCAAAGATGAGAAAGTGTGTGATTATGTTACGAGTTGGTACAGGTATGTACGAAAAACTCAAATGAAATGGATTCAATATATGATGAACTATTGGTAAGTTGGTGATTGAGTAAGTAATGCTAATGAAGTTTTAATGACAATTTATGATATATGTTATGTTATTTATATGACAAATGTATCATTAATGTTGTTTATTATTTGCATATGAACTTACTAAGCTATAGCTTACTTCCCTTCCTTTCCCTTATCTTATAGTGTCACCAAGCTAGCTTGGGATTGGAGATCATCGGAGATCCATTCACACTATAAACCATTATTTTGGGTACCATTATAATGTCAATATTTTGAGTTATGGCATGTATAGGGACCTGGTCATTTCGTTATATGTGTCATTGGAAATATGGCCAAATGTATTGGCTTATAATGGTTAATGATTCCATTCTGTATATGGCCATGTAAGTTGCCTAATGTTGGTTATGAGTATATTTATACGTTGATACCATTCATGAATATGGAAACTTGCATGATTTGCATTGATAAATTATGATGATAAAGCATGTTTGATGTTAGCATATGGATGTGATGTTAATACCTTGGTTGTGGATGTTTTGGTTGCCTAAGTATGCTATGAGTTGTGCCATTGAATTGGTGTAAGTGTAGGTGTAAATAAGGGTGAAAAATGGCTTGGTAAATAGCCTTATTTTTGTCCACACGGGTAGACACATAGGCATGTGTCTAGGCCGTGTGTGACACAATGTCTACCCCATGGGCATGTGTTCCGGCCGTGTGTCCCCTGCACCTTAATTTTGTAAAACAAAATATCTAGAATATAGAATATAGGCAGAGACACGGGCGTATGTCTCAGCCGTGTGTGCTACACGGCCCAGAACACGGGCGTGTGTCTTGGCCGTGTGAAACCTGCAGTTAATTCGAATTAAATAAATTAACCACACAGTCTAACACATGTGTGTGTGGCACGGCCATGTGGCGCAAGTCAGAGAGCACCCTAAATTGAACACGGTCTAAAGCACGGGCGTGTCTGAGGGCCACAGGAGCGTGTCCCTTGGACCACACGGGCGTGTGAGCCCTGTATGTAGCAAAAATTTTCTAAGTTTTATAAAAATTCCCTAAGTTCTTGGTTTAGTCCCGAACCATTTCCAACGCATGTTTTGGGCCTCTTAGGCTCGTATTAGGGACTTTATGATTCAGTATGAATGGTTTTAATTTGGACACAAATTTTATGATTCGATTTGTATAAATGGTTGTGTTGTATGTCAGGTAATGCCTCGTACCCTGTTCTGACGTTGAATACGGGTAAGGGGTGTTACAATATATGACATTTAATATATGAAAACATGAGAGGATGATATTTGAACAAGGAATTCATTTGATGAATATGTTCATCATTGAATGTAGACTTGTATACTGTGAGTGTACTACTACTTGTATGACTATGATATTTTGAGTAAAATGAGTACAATTTTGATATGAAATAATTTGAACTCAAGATTTGTTATATAAAAATATACTTGAGATGCAACGAAGCGATTTATACATGTTGCGGAAAATATATGTGCATGGAGACTTGATTGTTATTGAGCCTATACATGTTTTGATTTTATTATGAAATACATGACTAATAAGGGCAATGAGAATATGTGTAGGGATTGAGGTCATATTGATTGAATGTGCCTTACATAGTTACCTCAAAATGGTATAAATGGTAAGTTAAGTACCATGTTATACGAACTTACTAAGCATGTAATACTTACTTAGCTTTATTTCCCTGTTTTATAGTAAATCAGAAGCTTGTTGGGCTGGAAGCTTGGCGGAGATCACTCACACTATCCATCGGCCTATATCAATATATATAGTAAATCAATTATGGTTGTAATGGCATGTATAGGTTATATTGGCCCAATTGACATGTAAATGTAAATGATGCTTGTAATCTAGCCATTGGAATGGCTAATAATGGTTTGTTTTGACATATATTTGTAATGTCACACTATGGTAGCTACATATGTGTTAAGTAGTTGATCAAATCATGTCTAACATATGGACTAAACCAAGGTAAGATTATAAACATGAATGCATGTAATGATATGCTATGTTGAATGATGGAGTTTGCTTAATTTGAATGCTTGAAATGGTTGGTATTTGGATGTAAGTTTTAAGTGCAGGTCAATGGTGTGATTTTGGGTGAGAAATGAAGCTAGAAATGGCTTCATTTTGTCCACATGGGCAGACACATAGGCGTGTGTCTAGATCGTGTGTGACACATGGGCGCGTGTGTCTAGATCGTGTGTGACACACGGCCTAGTATATCGGCGTATGGTTAGGCCGTGTGTCCCCTGCACTTAAATTTTGAGAAACAGAATGCTCAAAAGTGAACACACGGGCAGGGACACGGACGTGTCTTGGCCATGCGAAACCTGCACCTAATTTCGAAATGAATTAATTATCCACACGGCCTAGCACATGGGCGTGTGGCATGGTCGTGTGCACAAGTCAGAGAGTTACACGGGGTCGAACATAGCCTGTGACATTGGCGTGTTCTAGGGTCACACGGGCGTGTCCTTTGGATCACATAGGCGTGTGAGCCCTGCACCTTAGAAAAATTTTGTAATTTCACAAAAAATTCTTAGAGGTTCCAATTAAGTCCCGACTCGATTCTAATGCTCGTATTGGGCCTCGAGGGTCTATTTAAGGGACGTTATGAATGATCTCGGTTAATGAATAGTAACTTCTATGAATTACCTGTAAATGTTTTTGAATGTTTCGGTAATACTCTGTAACCTTGTTTCGACGACAGATACGGGTTAGGGGTGTTACATTTAGTGGTATCAAAGCTACGGTTTAGTTGGTTCTCAGACTGAACGTAGCATATGTGAAGTCTAGAAATACATGCCATTATAAAACGTATGATAGTGTGATATCTCCTGACTTTGATGAAAATTATTTTGCATATAGACAGAGATGCTTTTCAACCGGGTTAATTCCGAGACTGCTGAAAGTGATATTCACATGCCTGAGTAAAAATGTTCCTTATGATGAAACGAGACTCATAAGGGTATGAAATAAAAATTTTATAGTGAACATGTTACTAATACACGTTAAATGATGTGTGTATTTATGAAAGTAAAATTTTGAGGCTTACGATCTCCACCCCCTTACCAGTACAGTTTTATAGGATGAAAATTCACAAGATTTATGTTGACTAAGTTCATAAGTGTGAAAAAAGAGTTCAAAGGCTGAATGATTAATGATGTAGTTAGAATTGAAAATGGGTTAGTAAGTAAAAATGGTACTAAAAGAGATATTAGATTTTTCTGAAGATTTTTCTGAATATGTGATGTTATTGTTAAGAAAGAAGTTATTTATGAGTATTCGACTTATTCAGGTGTGATATATACAGAACAGATTAGCCGAAAATTCTTCCGAATTGACTCTTTCAGTGAACTGAATAATGTAAGATTTTAGTCTGTGGAATAGTGAAGAAATTGCAAAGATATTTGAATACAGCTATTATAATTAAGTATATTACAACAATTTATTTTGGGTATTCTATATGTTCTGTTACTTTCAGAGGCATATGAAATTGTGCATGTACAGATGCAATATTTATCGTATTGAAAGATTAGTAAATTATGATAGATGGAATTGCTGAAAGTCTGGTTGATTCATGAGCGGTATTGCTCTATTTTACATGGGTTGCTAATTCATCATGATTGATAAAAGATTTGATGATAAGGTTCATATGATATTATTTTCTACTTCTACTGATTGAAGCCCTGAATTGTGAATATGCAAATTATATTATCTTTATCACAGTTGTTTCTATTGAGTATGTGTGATATTAATCTTTTGAATTTTCTCTGAGATATCATCAATCTTTTTATTATGTAAACATGGGTTATCTGTGAAAGATATTCTTTGATCGGAGGAAATTACATTTATTACCGTTATAAATATTGACTCGATCATGAAATTTGGTGATAGAAATCACAGATTATAGAAAATTTATTATTGCATTGGTTATTATTGGGGCCACTTTCGGTCCTCTCTTCTAATTTGAGGTACACTATTGATGGTGAAGTGTTGCTTTATCTATACGGTTGAAATGTCAGTCATATTATAACACTATGGTTTTAAATCTATCTGATGGTTCTGGCTTTGGAAAAACTCAAAGCTTCAATGTTAACAATTGAAATAGCTATCTTGATGACCCAGTTATTACAAAAAAGATGTAAGATTTCAATGGACCGATAAATATCAATAAAGTTTTGACCAGTTGGAAGCTCTGTTAATCGAAGTATTAATTCTGGTTCAGCCTGGATCGGGTAAGGAGTTTGTTATTACAGAGATGTATTATTGAATGGGATTAGATTGTGTTTTGATGCAGTAAGGCAAGGTAATAGCCTGTACTTTCAGACAGTTAAAAATCACATGGAAAGAATTACTCGATACGTGATCTAGAATTGGCAGCTACTAATTCTGTATTAAAATCTAACAACACTACTTGTTTGGTGAAAAATGACATATATTCATCAATCATAAAAATTTAAAGTATCTGATGTTGCTAAAAGATTTGACTTTGAGATTGTGTATATGGCTTGAATTGTTGAAAGATTATGATTTGATAATTGAATATCACTTGGAAAGAGCGAATGTGGTTAAAAATATTCTGAGTAGAAAATCTCTGTAAACTTTGCAAGCCATGGATACCGATTATGGTTGTCTGATAATAGCTCAATTTTGGCTGAGTATAGAGCTTAACCGATGTTTCTACAACAGAACAGTGAAACTCAGAAAAGTGATAATGAGTTGTAAATTTAATGAATACAGTGTGAAATAATTTATGATTTAGTTTTTTAGAATAGATTCAACAAATGTCTGTTATTCAGAGACAGAGTCTATGTACTGAAGAATTTGGAGCTTGTACGGAAAATTCTACATGAATGATCACAGTGGTAGTATGTCTGTTTATCCAGATAATGATAAAATGCATAATAATTTGAAAAAAGATTTATTAGTAGCTCGGAAATGAAATGTGGTATTTCTGAAATTGTATTTAAATGTTGGATGTACCGGCAAGATAAGGATGAAACTTTCAGGATGGTTATAGCCAGCGAAGATACTGAAATGGAAATGGGACAAAGTTACTATGATATTTATATCGGAATTATCCCTATCTATGAAAAAGAAAGATACGATTTGAGTAATTGTCGATTGTTTGACGAAGCCTGCACATTTTATCCTGGTATGAATGGATTTCTCACTTGATATATTGCTTGAATTACCTTTTTTTGAGATTGTCATATTTCATGATGTGCTAGCTTCTGTTATTTCTGATAGAGATCTATAGTTCATATTCCAATTCTGGAACAAGTTACAAGAAACTATGGGTATACGGTTATATTTTAGTACCGTATTTCATTTTCAGACGGATGATCATTCTGAACATTTGATTCATATTTTGGAAGATATGCTTTGATGTTGTGTACTTTAATTTAAAGGTAACTGAGAAAAGTATTTGCCCTGGGTTGAATTTGCTTATATTAATAGTTAACATTCAAGTACAAAATTATATTGCACGAGGCTTTATATGGTCACAAATGTAAAACTCTAGTGTTTCGGATTGAGTTTAGTGAGAAAAGATACATGTAGTAGGCTTAATTCTTTGAAACCGAAGAAAGGTGAAAGTGATCTGAGACAATTTAAAAGAAATATTTGATCGTCAGAAATATAATCTGGATCTAAAATGAAAAGAATTGGACCTGTTTCATATTAATTGGCATTATTGACAAAGTTGGGTAAAATTGATAATGTTTTTCCTGTGATTATGTTATGACATTAAGGATCTAATCCATCACATGTTATTTGTAACACCCCAAACCCGGCCCAAACACTACAATCGGATCTGGTATGTCACTAAAGTTATTTTATAAAAAAATGTAGCATTTTGGAAAACAATTATCAGGTTTAAATATTTATACTGAAAACTTAATAATTTATTAAGTCATACAAGATATAAAGTTATAAATTGCCTTGGTGAATTTTAAATAAAAACCGAAATTTTATACGTGTCTTAACTTAATTTAAACATAAAATTTAAATAAAAGCCCAGTAATAAAAGCCCAACATAAAACCAAAACATAAATAATAGTCTAGTGGCCCAAGGCCTTATTACAACGAAATTTAAACCCTTACTCAAAAATATTAAAAACAATATTCTAAGTAAAATCTTCTGCTAGATTAAGTACTCTCTCGCATGGCCACCTCGCGCTACTCTCCAGCCCGGTCCGATGCACTAGGTGCTACCTGAAATTGTTAAAAATAATAGGGTGAGTCGCGAGACTCAGTGTGCAACCTTCATGCACCATCAGATTTGGGCCTTAACCTCACAGAACATATAACAGAATATAATATACCAGAAAATATGCAAAGCCCAACCCAAATCCTAGGTTTCCATCCGCTACACACCACCCTTACCTGCCAGTCACACCATTGGGGATTTCTACAATCAACCAACACCGCTACACACCATTGATGGCAGCCATGCTGCTCATCGTCAGATCATGGCTGTAGCCACTACAACAGGTCATGGCAAAAGCCACTACAACAGGTCACGACAGAAGCCGCTACAACAGATCATGGCAAAAGCCACTACAACAGGTCACGGTAGAAGCCGCTACAACAGGTCATGCCAGAAGCCACTGCAACAGGTCACGGCAGAAGCCGCTACAACAGGTCACGGCAGAAGCCGCTACAATAGAACACTTCCCCTTTCAATAAACCCAACCCCATGCAATCACAGAAAACAGCATACTTATCACATATGTCATCTTAACAGGAACATTCACTTAGGAATGACAGAGATCACTAACCTGGTGATTCGCTTTTACCCTCCTTGGGTTTCAATCATTATGCCGGGATTTCGGCATTTATCAGAATATAAAAGATTAATAAACATATTCTAACAGGCAATCTAAATGGTGTGGAAGTGTTACACACCTGATATCACGTAGTTTTACTCCCTTAGTTAAATCCTTACTATCTGGATCTACAACCCTTAGTCTAAAACCTTGCTCAAAAGCCGGAAGAATACGAAGATTTGGCCTCCCCTACATTCGGCCAAGGGTTAATAAATACCCGAATTTACACGTTAAAAATCAGTAGATCTCCTTACCTTGAAATCTCGGAAGTAACACGATTCGAGTGTTACTGAACTCCGACTTAGAGATCTAAGCGATAAACTCCCCTTCAAATCCCGGAATGCCGAGAATAAGAAAAACTCAAGATCAGTTTCCTTATAGCCATTCGGCTAGAGTCCCTAAAAGGCTGGAAAAGATTGAAATCTTATGAATCAAAACTTACCTTTAGTTTCCTTCGAGATTCGGCAGAAGCAGATACCCAGAGAGAATTCGGCAAACACAGGAGATGAGATCTAATGATTTTGGCTTTTATGGAAATCCCGGAAAAGATGAACTAATGCGTTTTTCGGCTTTTAGAAGATCTGAATAGAGTGTTTCGACTTTGGCTTAGAAAGAAAGTAAAAAGAAATCAAGAGAAGGCTTAGAGATTTCGGCTAAAATATTTGAAAGAGATGAGGAAGAGATTGTCAAAGAGTTCGGCCAGTAAGGGAAAAAGAAAAGAAAGAAAGTTGAGAGGGAGAACTGAGTGGAGGTTTTGGCAGAGAAAAGAAAAAAGATGAAGAGAACTATACAGCAAATTTCAACACAAGGAAAGAAGAAAAGAGTAGGGTTCAACTGCCGGAATTGATGAGATATCCCCCCTATTTATAGAAATTTCGGCTCTCACCTAACCTTGCAGATAAATCCTATCTTTTCTCCTTTATCTTAATCTACTAACTCATCCAAAAGAGACTTAATTAGCTCCAACTCCTCCCTCCTTTATCAGCTTATTATCCACAAATTAAAAACATTAAAATCTCCTAAATAATAGCCTTGTGCCGTCCCACCCTTAGTTCCTCCTTAAGTGCCAAATTTGGCCCAAAAACATGGGCTCCAAGTGGCCAAAACTTGGGCCTCCTCCTTTGCCAATGACGCCAATTCCCTTCCCTCTTAGTGGCGCCATTTTGCCACTGGGCCACAATCCCAATCTTGATATTTTAAACTATAAATACAATATTTTAAGCCCTAAAGCATCTAAACAAAATATTCAGTCAGGACCTCAGCCCAAACCTGAGCCCAATTTGCACCTCTAACAGTTAAATTAACACATTACACATGTTCACCCATTAAACGCATAGGCCCTAAAATTCAAGATGTTACAGTTCTACCCCTCTTAAAGAAATTTTATCCTCGAAATTTCCAACTAACTATTAATCGTACTACCCAAGTCTCACCACTATGCTTTCGCTGTGCACTCTAATTTAATAATATATAAACATTGCACGCATACAGTTTCTATACCAAAAAATATAGCATCCACACAAAACATACCCGACTTAATGGTGATTGAACAACCCCGAGCCTTATGTTCCTCAGACCCGCATCTTAAACACGTTCCTGACTTCCTCCAACATTCACCCGGATGATGCCTTCTACAATATTCGCAAACCCGAAAGTTTGGACGCACCTTAACATGCTTCACAAAACGAGAGTGCAACCCTAGAAAACTACGATCTCTTTTTTTCTTATAGTCCATGCACCCAACCCGAAGTGTTTCACCGATTTCTTTAACCTCCTTCAGTACCTCCCTAACTAGCTGAGTCAGCACATCAGTCCTAACACTTCCACGGCCTCAGCCGCGACCTCTTCTTCCTCTTCTAGCGCTCATCGTTGATTCTTGTATTATCAGAATTAGAAATTTTATGAATTATTAATTTCTTTCACTGATTAACCATGAACAATCTTATGGGAAGTTTTTAAGAGTAGTTCTTTCGAATTCGAACCTATCTACAGTTTCAGTCTCAAGTTTATCTCCTAATTCTAGAAACCACATACATTCAACCATCACACATCAACAAACATATAACATCCATGAACTCACATTCATCACATAAGGGTATCTTCGTTATTTCACTACCCAGAGGTTTTTCCGTAGTTTATCCTACAGGGGTATTTTCGTAATTTTCCAAAATAGAGTTCCTCGTTGATTTCATGAAATAAGGGTATTTTGGTAATTTTTGCAATCCAGGGGTATTTCGGTAATTTTGTAATCCGGGGGTATTTTGGTCATTTTACAAATCAGGGTATTTTGGCCATTTTACGAATCAGGGGTAATTTGGTAATTTTACAAATCAGGGATATTTTGGGAAATTTTTACAAGTCAAGGGTATTTTCAAAAATTTTACAAAACTAAGGGGGTATTTTTTTAAACAAGGGTATCTTGGAGAATTTGATTTCAAAAGAATAATAGTAGTGTTCAGGTGTTTGTGGGTTTTTGGTTGTTGTCGTGTGTTGTGTGTGTGTTTTTTAAGGAAAAATTCCGTTGACTTTATAAATCAGGGTATATTTGCAAATCACGGGTATCTTGGTATTTGTTTTAGCAACTTGAAAAAAAATAAGGTGGCTGGTCCCTTTCGGGTTTTAATTATAGATTTAGGCCCGTCAACAAATCCTCGTGGCTAGGGTGAACAGTCACTACGCACCAGGTAGGATTCCAGCGAAGAGGAGGTGAGTCACTAGGACTACTTAAGTACCAGGCTCTTCCGGATCCAATCCTAGACATGCGTATGCCTGTTGCCACACCCTAGTCTTGCGACTCGTTCACGGGTTTGTTTAGTTGACTTAAGTCTTATGAGATTTAAGAAGTTGTTTAAGCTAAGCCTAGAGTCCATCAAGTTCTAATCTAAATAATCTACGTCCCATAAAGCCCATCAAGCCCACATATATTTCACACAACGGTTTAGAAAACTTACCTGGCGGACTTGGGCCGGAGACGCAGGTGCCATGCCGAGCTAACAGACCTGTTATCATTTAAAAACATGCATGTTTCACAAAACCCATTTCTAGAAAATGTTTTGAGCCCCAAAACCCTAAAGTCAAGTTTTGAACCGGGCTCCGATACCAATTTGTAACACCCCAAATCCAGCCCAAACACTACAATCGGATCTGGTATGTCACTAAAGTTATTTTATAAAAAATGTAGCATTTTGGAAAACAATTATCAGGTTTAAATATTTATACCGAAAACTTAATAATTTATTAAGTCATACAAGATATAAAGTTATAAATTGCCTTGGTGAATTTTAAATAAAAACCGAAATTTTATACGTGTCTTAACTTAATTTAAACATAAAATTTAAATAAAAGCCCAGTAATAAAAGCCCAACATAAAACCAAAACTTAAATAATAGTCTAGTGGCCCAAGGCCTTATTACAACGAAATTTAAACCCTTACTCAAAAATATTAAAAACAATATTCTAAGTAAAATCTTCTGCTGGATTAAGTACTCTCTCGCATGGCCACCTCGCGCTACTCTCCAGCCCGGTCCAATGCACTAGGTGCTACCTGAAATTGTTAAAAATAATAGGGTGAGTCGCGAGACTCAGTGTGCAACCTTCATGCACCATCAGATTTGGGCCTTAACCCCACAGAACATATAACAGAATATAATATACCAAAAAATATGCAAAGCCCAACCCAAATCCTAGGTTTCCATCCGCTACACGCCACCCTTACCTGCCAGTCACACCATTGGGGATTTCTACAATCAACCAACACCAATACACACCATTGATGGCAGCCATGCTGCTCATCGTCAGATCATGGCTGTAGCCACTACAACAGGTCATGGCAAAAGCCACTACAACAGGTCACGACAGAAGCCGCTACAACAGATCATGGAAAAAGCCACTACAACAGGTCACGGCAGAAGCCGCTACAACAGGTCATGCCAGAAGCCACTGCAACAGGTCACGGCAGAAGCCGCTACAACAGGTCACGGCAGAAGCCGCTACAATAGAACACTTCCCCTTTCAATAAACCCAACCCCATGCAATCACAGAAAACAGCATACTTATCACATATGTCATCTTAACAGGAACATTCACTTAGGAATGACAGAGATCACTAACCTGGTGATTCGCTTTTACCCTCCTTGGGTTTCAATCATTATACCGGGATTTCGGCATTTATCAGAATATAACAGATTAATAAATATATTCTAACAGGCAATCTAAATGGTGTGGAAGTGTTACACACCTGATATCGCGTAGTTTTACTCCCTTAGTTAAATCCTTACTATCTGGATCTACAACCCTTAGTCTAAAACCTTGCTCAAAAGCCGGAAGAATACGAAGATTTGGCCTCCCCTACATTCGGCCAAGGGTTAATAAATACCCGAATTTACACGTTAAAAATCAGTAGATCTCCTTACCTTGAAATCCCGGAAGTAACACGATTCGAGTGTTATTGAACTCCGACTTAGATATCTAAGCGATAAACTCCCCTTCAAATCCCAAAATGCCAAAAATAAGAAAAACTCAAGATCAGTTTCCTTATAGCCATTCGGCTAGAGTCCCTAAAAAGCCGAAAAAGATTGAAATCCTACGAATCAATACTTACCTTCAGTTTCCTTCGAGATTCAGCACAAGCAGATACCCCAGAGAGAATTTGGCAAACACAGGAGATGAGATCTAATGATTTCGGCTTTTATGGAAATCCCAGAAAAGATGAACTGATGCGTTTTTCGGCTTTTAGAAGATCTGAATAGAGTGTTTCGGCTTTGGCTTAGAAAGAAAGTAAAAAGAAATCAAGAGAAGGCTTAGAGATTTCGGTTAAAATATTTGAAAGTTATGAGGAAGAGATTGTCAGAGAGTTCGGCCAATAAGGGAAAAAGAAAAGAAAGAAAGTTGAGAGGGAGAATGGAGTGGAGGTTTCGGCAGAGAAAAAAAAGATAAAGAGAACTATACAGCAAATTTTGGCACAAGGAAAGAAGAAAAGAGTAGGGTTCAATTGCCGAAATTGATGAGATATCCCCCCTATTTATAGAAATTTTGGCTCTCACCTAGCCTTGCAGATAAATCCTATCTTTTCTCCTTTATCTTAATCTACTAACTCATCCAAAAGAGACTTAATTAGCTCCAACTCCTCCCTCCTTTATCAGCTTATTATCCACAAATTAAAAACATTAAAATCTCCTAAATAATAGCCTTGTGCCATCCCCCCTTAGTTCTTCCTTAAGTGCCGAATTTGGCCCAAAAACATGGGCTCTAAGTGGCCAAAACTTGGGCCTCCTCCTTTGCCAATGACGCCAACTCCCTTCCCTCTTAGTGGCGCCATTTTGCCACTGGGCGACAAGCCCAATCTTGATATTTTAAACTATAGATACAATATTTTAAGCCCTAAAGTATCTAAACAAAACATTTATTTAAGACCTCAGCCCAAACCTGAGCCCAATTTGCACCCCTAACAGTTAAATTAACACATTACACATGTTCACCCATTAAACGCATAGGCCCAAAAATTCAGGATGTTACATTATTTCTTTGATAGATATTGAAATCTAGCCTGACATGATTTACAATGAAGAATCAGAATTCTAGCACGTGAAGTGAAAGAATTGAAAAAAAAATAAAAATTGTAACTTTAGTAAAAGTTTTCTATCAATGACATGATATTGAAGGAGCTACCTAGGAATTGGAGAAAACTATGAGAAAGCAATATCTGAATCACTTTACTGATAAAAATTTTCGAGGACAAAAATTTCTTAAGGGGGAGAGTTGTAACAACCCAATTTTGGTAAAATTAGAAAAGTGGTTTCGGGACCACAAATCCAAGCCGAAAATAAAATTTATTTTTATTTCATTATATGGACCGTATTATGTTAGAAATGTCATGTGAAAATTTTGAAAAGAAAATTTTATCGATTATTTGCTTAATTATGTGTAACATCCTTAAACCGGGGTTCTGCATTTTGCTTGTGTTGCATGTGATGAATTGTCTTTGATGTTCATTTGTCATGTTCTGGGGTCTAGTTATAACCCTAGGTTAAGCCTGAGTTGGGGCTAGGAATTTTGTGTTAGCACTTAAGGAAATGGAGCTAAGGGAGTTAGGGGTTAAAAGAAATTTTTGGGAGTTTTAGACACAAGAATCCCAGTGGAAAAGTGGCAAGGAGGCGCCACTAGGGTGTCCAAGGAGTGACGCCACAAGCAGGTTGGGAGTACCTGTGTTCGAGCGGCAGGAATTGCACTCCCTACTATTTCTTTTTGACGCCACAAGCTAGAGGAGGAGTGCTCAGGTTGGACTCTTTTGAATGGATGGAGAGGAGAAATTTGAGGAGTTGACCTGTTCAAACAGATTTGAACTAGTGGAAGGGAGGAAATTTAGGAAGTTTGAATTATTTCAAACTCATGGGTAAAGAGTTGGCTGAAAGGTGGACCTTGGCAAGAGGTGCAATCGGTTTTGGGATTCATTTTGGGGTGGTGGCCAAATGTTTATGGTGGACTTGAGGAGTATTTCGGCTAGTTAGGAGGGGGGTTCTTTCTTTGTCGAATTAGTGTCAAAATTAAACCATTAGTGCTTTATTTGTTGAATAGCCGAAACCTCAGTAGCCATCTGCTGCTTTTCTTTTCGGTTCACTTGGGGTAGCTTATTGCCGAATCCACCTCTTGTGCTCTTCTTTTTCTTATTTGGTTCAAGCCGAGATCACCTTGGTCACACCTTCTTCTTCTTCTTTCTTTCTTGTCCAATTCCCTTTGTGCCGAAATTTCTTTCACTCTCCTTGCCGAATCCATCATTGTTTACCCTTGCTTTTCTTATCTTTGCTCCAAGCCGAAACCAACACCCCTTCCTTCTGCCGACATCTTTCTTCTTCTAAGTGTCTTGTATCAGAAGTTTTCTTTCTCTTTGCCGAATCTCTTCCTGTCCATTTTACTTTCTTCTTTCAATTGTGTCACTTTCAAAAGCCGAACCCTTAGTGTTGTTACCTTCTTGGCCGAATACTCTTAGTGTGCTTTCTTTCTCTTTGTGCGACTTCTCTCCATCACCTTAGGTGCCGAAATCAAGTGTGTTTTGGGGGTTGTGGTCGAACCTCTTGGCAAGTGATATCTTTTTCCTTTCTTGGCCGATTTGTGTAGTGACCGAAACTCACTTCTCTTTCATTCCTTTTCCATGATTAGATCTAAGTATTAAAAACTCTGTTCTTGTTCTTTGAAGGGAGCCGAAACCTTTAACATCAGTTAGGGGTGCAGAACATTGGTGTTGGAGTAGCCGAATCTATCAGTAAGGTAAGTGTGTGACAACTCATGTGGTTTCGGGATTTAAGTTATGGCCGAATGGTCTATGGGTTCTAAGAGTTGTGTTGAAACTGATTTTAGGGAGGACTATAGCCGATTGCTGAGAGCCTTCGGGATTTGGTTGGAAACCAAATCGGCACTAAGGTAAGGAACTGTCTTCATGTGTTGTATTTTCGGGATTTTGTGGATAAGCCGAATGGCTTTAGATCTAAAAGTATGTGTTGGCCGATTGTAGGAGGAAAACAACGTCTCGGGATTTCGCTAGTTTCGTATAGTTTCGGGATTCTTACTTAGAGTTGCGATTAGACAGGTGTGTAAACGCTTACACACTTTATTAGTTTAACGATGCTTATTATGTTACTGTATAACCTTTGATATTAGCGACTTTGCCTTGTGGGCATAAGCTTGGATTCCGGGTAAGTCCCCTACTATGTGATTTACGATGTATATTTGTTTATGTCATCTTGTTCTGTTAAAATGCCATGTTATACATAAATGCATGATATATGAGATTATGACACGTATGATATGAGCATGACGATGAGGGGATTGATGAGAGGAGGGGGATGATTATTTGGACTGTCACCAGTGGTTTTGACCACAAGATGGGTTGGCCCCATCATTTGATTTGTGACTACGGTCACCAGTGGTTTTGACCACATTATTAATATTTGTGACTAAGTCCCAGTGGTTTTGACCACCAGTGGTTTTGACCACACTATTGATATTTGTGACTACGGTCACCAGTGGTTTTGACCACATGTGGATATTGTGACTCGTCCCAGTGGTTTGGTACCACAGTGGGTTGGCCCCACATGATTATCACGGGATTGTCATCAGTGGTTTTGACCACACGATGGGTTGGCCCCATCACTTGATTTATGACTACGGTCACCAGTGGTTTTGACCACAACGATATATATATATATTTGTGACTTCGGTCACCAGTGGTTTTGACCACACGGGGTAGTTAGAGGAGATTGGATGGCTAGGTTATGTGTTGCATAATATGCATGTTTTACTGATGATCTGTGTAAATGCTTGAATTATCGGGTCGGGGATTTATACACTGAGTCTTGGTGACTCACCCCTTCCCTTACATTTTGCAGATGAGGCATAGATTGCGGATATGGAGCCGAGGAGGACTCGAGGTGGCCATGCATCCCAGTTTTGGTTTTGGACTTTAAACTTCTATTTCGTTTTTATTAGCTTTCTTTTAATTTGGTTTTTGGTTTTGTAATAAGGCCGCTAGTATTATTTTGGGGTTTTAATTACTTGCTTTTACTTTGATTATATTACTCATAAATTGGATTTATAGACTTGTTAAATTAACCGGTAAAAAGCATGTTTTCAAAACTATAACTCTTTCGGGTTTTAAAAACGTTACCATCGGGTAACAGAGTTCACAAAATAATGAGGTAACTTGAATGCTTTTATAACTTAAATTTTCAAACAACTTCAAAAGCAAATGGTTTTTAACTTGATTATACTCGACACACTCGGTTTTAATAAAAACTAAACATTTTTCAAAAATTTGTAGAATCAAGTGAATTTTTCTAGCATAGGTTTAAAACAACCTTTACAACACTTAAACAACTTTTAAAACGATCAAAGATTCTCTTGGGAAACTTTCTGACACATTTGTGGTTTCAAACGGCTTTCACTCCATAACATGCCAGATTCGGTCGTGGTGTGTTGACCGGGTTTGGGGTGTTACAATTTTGGTATCAGAGCCAGGTTCAACAACTCGGCTGTGGGCCCGAGGCCTAAAAAATGTTTTAAATAGGGGTATGAAAGGTTTTTATGGGAAAAAGAACAGTGGTGAACGCATGGCACCGAGTCTCCGGCACCAATCCGCCCAGGTAAGTTCCCCAAACTTTTGCTTGTTGATGATATGATTATGTTGGTAATGGCATGATTGAATGGTAGTAGGAACTACTCTAGAGACTCAAACTATAGGATGATGTGTACTCGCGGAAACAACCCCTTTACTAAAACTTTTCATAAGATTGTGCTTTAATAGACAGTGGAATAAAAGTCTAACGCATAAAACTTTTAATCAGCTTGAATATAACGGTAGATATGAGTGCACGTGGACGTGGGCGTAACACTCGTGGACGAGGTAGGGGTAGGATGACGGTCTCGGAACCGGCAAGGTCTGGTCATGGATCGGAAAATGAGGTACCACCGCCGCCAGCTGTGGGCGCGAAATATCTGGATCAGACGGGTGGTAATGACACAGTGTCGCAGGCTGTACTACGGGTGCTAGAAAGGGTTGCGAGTGCAGGCGTTGGAACTGGAGCTCGGAAATCGGTGACCGAGCGACTCAAGGCTAATGGTGCAGAGGTATTCAGAGGTGTGTCTGGTGTGGCACCTAGTACGGCAGAATATTGGTTAGAGGCGACGGAACGCATTATGGATGACCTGGACTTTTCAGCTGAGGAAAAGCTCAAGGGCATAGTATCTCTGCTGCGGGATGAGTCATATCAGTGGTGGCTCACAGTTAGGGACGGAGCGATGGCAGACGATCTCAATTGGGAATTCTTTAGAACAGCCTATCAGAGGAAATACATAGGGGCTAGTTATGTGGATGCGCAGCGCAGAGCTTTCTTGAACTTGGTCCAGGGCAATAAGACTAGCGGAATATGAGGCGGAATTTCTTCGGTTGAGTCGGTATGCACGGGGTATTGTGGGTACTGAGCATGAGCGCTGTGTCAGATTTGAGGATGGGCTGAGAGACGAGCTGCGGATGATAATTGCCCCACAGTAGAAACGGGAGTTTGCCGTTCTAGTGGAGAAATCTAAGGTTGCTGAAGGGGTAAAACAGTCGGTAAGGCGAAATCAGGATAGGGGTTGGAATAAAATGAGTTCTGGATCATCTGGGTTTTCTGGGAATCAGCAGAAGAGGGTTAAGTATAGTGGGCCGAATCAAGCTGCTAGGTCTGCTGCTACTAATACTCAGTGGCCGCCGCGGTGTGCTCGGTGTGGAAAGACTCACACGGGGGAATGTTGGTCTGGCAACAGGGGATGTTTTGAGTGTGGATCGCTGGGGCTTCGAGTTAGGGATTGTCCACAGAGATCAGCTGGGCTGCAGTCTGAGGATCAGAATCGTGCATAGTTTAGGAGGGATAATCAGCAGCCACAGAGGGGCCGTGGTTCAGTCAGGGGAGGTAATGGCTTTGGTAGAGGCCATGGAGCACCAGGCAGAGGTGCAGGTGGTACAGAGGCGAGATAGCCAGGGTTAGTCTATGCAGCAAGGTGTCGGGAGGAGGGCGACGCACCGGACGTCATAACCGGTACGTTCTTAATTTCTAGAGTACCTTATAATGCTTTAATTGATGTTGGTTTGACGCACTCGTATGTTGCTAGTAGCATAGTGGAAACCCTAAACTTAGACTCTGAGATTACTTCTAGGAAGATGACTGTGATAAGCCCTCTAGGTCACTCTGTAGAAGTAAGTAAACTGTATAGGGATGTACCCCTAGAACTTCAAGGGGTCGTGTTTTTGGCTGACTTGATGGAACTGCTGTTTGGGGAGTTCGACCTGATTCTCGGGATGGATTGGCTAGTGAAGTATCAAGTTAGCTTGGACTGTGCAGCTAAGTGCATGATGTTAAAGACCATGGAGGGTGAGGAAGTGGTGATGATAGGTAATAGGAGAGATTACTTATCTAGTGCGATTTCTGCACTGAAGGCTGAGAAATTGGTTAGGAAGGGTTGTGAAGCATTTCTGGTACATGTCTGTGCCTTGGAAGCAAAGGATGCAGCTGTGAAGAATGTCCGAACTGTAGAGGAATTTGCTGATGTTTTCCAGAGGAACTCCCGGGTATACCTCCTGACCGCGAGGTTGAGTTCGGTATAGACTTGTTACCGGGAACCGCGCCAGTATCTATTACTCCATATAGGATGGCACCGAAAGAATTAGTGGAGTTAAAGGCTCAGATTCAGGAATTGTTGGACAGAGGTTTCATCCGGCCGAGTGTATCGCCTTGGGGAGCTCCAGTACTTTTTGTTAAGAAGAATGATGGTACGATGCGGATGTGTTTAGACTACCGCCAACTGAACAAGTTGACAATCAAGAACAAGTATCCGTTGCCTAGGATTGACGACTTGTTTGATCAACTCAAGGGTGCATCGGTTTTCTCTAAGATTGACCTTGGGTCGGGGTATCATCAGCTCAAAGTGAAGGAGGCTGATATTCATAAGACGGCATTCCGTACTCGGTATGGGCACTACGAGTTTCTGGTAATGCCTTTCAGTTTGACCAATGCACCGGCAGCATTCATGGACATGATGAATCGGGTGTTTCAGTCGTATTTGGATCGGTTCGTCGTAGTGTTTATAGACGACATTTTGGTGTACTCGAAATCTGAGGAGGATCATGACGCACATCTTCGAGTGGTTCTACAGGTTCTGAGGGAGAAGCAGTTGTACGCCAAGTTTAGTAAGTGCAAGTTCTGGCTTAAGGAGGTAACTTTCTTGGATCATGTGGTATCGGCTGAGAGAGTTAGGGTGGATCCTCGTAAGATTGAGGCAGTATTGGATTGGAAACCACCCAAGTCGGTTGCAGAGATTCAGAGTTTTCTGGGTTTGGTAGGATACTACAGAAGGTTCGTACAGGGTTTCTCTTTGATCGCAGCGCCATTGACTAAGCTATTGAGGAAAGGGGTTCCATTTGTGTGGACTAAGAAACAACAGGAGAGTTTTGACAAGCTGAAGAAGATTCTGACTGAAGCTCCAGTCTTGATTCAGCCTGAGGCAGGGAAGGAATTCACGGTTTACTGTGATGCATCACATACTGGCTTAGGGTGTGTGCTGATGCAAGATGGGAAGGTAGTCGCCTATGCATCTCGACAGTTGAGACCTCATGAAGGTAACTACCCGACACATGATTTGGAGTTAGCCGTAGTGGTTTTTGCCTTGAAGATCTGGAGGCACTACTTGTATGGGGAAAAGTCGATAGTCTACACGGATCATAAGAGTCTGAAGTACCTCTTGACTCAGAAGGATTTAAATTTGAGGCAATGAAGGTGGGTCGAATTCTTGAAAGATTACGACTGCTCAATTGAGTACCATCCGGGTAAGGCTAACCTGGTAGCTGATGCGTTGAGTCGTAAGGTGGTAGCGGACTTGCGAGCAATGTTTCCTCACCTAAGTCTTTATGATGATGGGAGTCTTTTGGCGGAATTGCAAGTAAAGCCATCGTGGATTGATCAAGTTAAGGAGAGACAACTGGCAGACGAGGTTTTAAGTGCTCGGTGGTTGCAAGTGCAGAATGGTGAGTCGGAAGATTTTAGCTTGAGCAGTGATGGAGTATTGTGCTTTCAAGGGAAAGTATGCATGCCTAAGGATGTGGAATTGAGACAGCAGATTCTTCAGGAAGCTCATAGCAGTATGCATTCTGGAGGAAGTAAGATGTATCGCGATTTAAGGGAACAATTCTGGTGGCCAGGACTTAAGCGGGAAGTAACAGAGTTTGTGGGCAAGTGTTTGACATGCCAGCAGGTCAAAGCTGAGCATCAGTTGCCGTCGGGACTGTTGCAGCCAGTTAAGATTCCCCAGTGGAAGTGGGAAAGGATTATGATGGATTTCGCCAGTGGACTTCCCTTGACGCCTAGCAAGAAGGACTCAGTTTGGGTAATTGTGGATCGTCTGACTAAGTCGGCTCACTTCATACCGGTAAGGGTTGATTATTCGCTTCAGAAATTAGCCAAGTTGTATGTGGCAGAGATAGTGTGGTTGCATGGAGTGCCAGTGTCCGTTATCTCAGATAGGGATCCCAGGTTCACGTCGAGGTTTTGGAAAGCTTTGCATCAGGCTTTGGGTACCAGGTTGGATTTCAGCATGGCTTTTCATCCGCAGTCTGATGGACAATCTGAAAGGGTAATTCAGATTCTGGAAGATATGTTAAGGGGCTGTGTTCTGGATTTTAGTGGTAGTTGGGAGGAGTATCTACCTTTGGCAGAGTTCGCTTATAACAATAGTTATCAAGCGAGTATTCAGATGGCACCATATAAGGCACTTTATGGACGGAAATGTCGCACTCCTACGTGTTGGACTGAACTGGGGGAACGACGGTTGTTGGGTTCAGAGTTAGTGGCAGAAACGGAGGATAAGGTTAAGGTGATTCGGGCTCAACTTAAGGAGGCATTGGACAGACAGAAATCTTACGCCGATCTTAAGCGCAGGGATATTGAATATGCAGTGGGTGATAAGGTCTTTCTGAAGGTATCGCCTTGGAAAAATGTGTTGAGATTTGGTCGGAAGGGCAAGCTAAGCCCTAGGTTCATCGGGCCATATACAGTGTTGAGGCGAATAGGACTGGTAGCTTATCAGCTTGAGTTACCAGCAGAGTTAAGTCAGATTCATGATGTCTTTCATGTTTCAATGCTTAGGCGCTATCGATCAGATCCGTCACATGTTGTACCAGTTGAGGAGATAGAGGTGAGTCCTGATTTGTCTTTCGAGGAAGAACTTGTACAGATCTTAGATCGGGATGTCAAAGTTCTGCTTAGGAAGTCAGTACCCCTGGTAAAGGTATTATGGCGGAACCATGGTACGGAGGAGGCTACGTGGGAACCGGAGGATGCGATGCGACAACAATACCCTCAACTTTTCTGACCAGGTAATTTCGGGGCCGAAATTATTTTTTAAGGGGGTAGAACTGTAACATCTTTAAATCGGGGTTCTGCATTTTGCTTGTGTTGCATGTAATGAATTGTCTTTGATGTTCATTTGTCATGTTCTGGGGTCTAGTTATAACTCTAGGTTAAGCCTGAGTTGGGGCTAGGAATTTTATGTTAGCACTTAAGGAAATGGAGCTAAGGGAGTTAGGGGTTAAAAGAAATTTTTGGGAGTTTTAGACACAAGAATCCCAGTGGAAAAGTGGCAAGGAGGCGCCACTAGGGTGTCCAATGAGTGATGCCACAAGCAGGTTGGGAGTACCTGTGTTCGAGCAGCAGGAATTGCACTCCCTACTATTTCTTTTTGACGCCACAAGCTAGAGGAGGAGTGCTCAGGTGGGACTCTTTTGAATGGATGGAGAGGAGAAATTTGAGGAGTTGACCTGTTCAAACGGATTTGAACTAGTGGAAGGGAGGAAATTTAGGAAGTTTGAATTATTTCAAACTCATGGGTAAAGAGTTGGCTGAAAGGTGGACCTTGGCAAGAGGTGCAATCGGTTTTGGGATTCATTTTGGGGTGGTGGCCAAATGTTTATGGTGGACTTGAGGAGTATTTCGGCTAGTTAGGAGGGGGGTTCTTTCTTTGTCGAATTAGTGTCAAAATTAAACCATTAGTGCTTTATTTGTTGAATAGCCGAAACCTCAGTAGCCATCTGCTGCTTTTCTTTTCGGTTCACTTGGGGTAGCTTATTGCCGAATCCACCTCTTGTGTTCTTCTTTTTCTTATTTGGTTCAAGCCGAGATCACCTTGGTCACACCTTCTTCTTCTTCTTTCTTTCTTGTCCAATTCCCTTTGTGCCGAAATTTCTTTCACTCTCCTTGCCGAATCCATCATTGTTTACCCTTGCTTTTCTTATCTTTGCTCCAAGCCGAAACCAACACCCCTTCCTTCTGCCGACATCTTTCTTCTACTAAGTCTCTTGTATCGAAAGTTTTCTTTCTCTTTGCTGAATCTCTTCTTGTCCATTTTACTTTCTTCTTTCAATTGTGTCACTTTCAAAAGCCGAACCCTTAGTGTTGTTAACTTCTTGGCTGAATACTCTTAGTGTGCTTTCTTTCTCTTTGTGCGACTTCTCTCCATCACCTTAGGTGCCGAAATCAAGTGTGTTTTGGGGGTTGTGGTCGAACCTCTTGGTAAGTGATATCTTTTTCCTTTCTTGGCCGATTTGTGTAGTGACCGAAACTCACTTCTCTTCCATTCCTTTTCCATGATTAGATCTAAGTATTAAAAACTCTGTTCTTGTTCTTTGAAGGGAGCCGAAACCTTTAACATCTGTTAAGGGTGCAGAACATTGGTGTTGGAGTAGCCGAATCTATCAGTAAGGTAAGTGTGCGACAACTCATGTGGTTTCGGGATTTAAGTTATGGCCAAATGGTCTATGGGTTCTAAGAGTTGTGTTGAAACCGATTTCAGGGAGGACTATAGCCGATTGCTGAGAGCCTTCGGGATTTGGTTGGAAACCTAAACGGCACTAAGGTAAGGAACTGTCTTCATGTGTTGTATTTTCGGGATTTTGTGGATAAACCGAATGGCTTTAGATCTAAAAGTATGTGTTGGCCGATTGTAGGAGGAAAACAACGTCTCGGGATTTCGCTAGTTTCGTATAGTTTCGGGGTTCTTACTTAGAGCTGCGATTAGACAAGTGTGTAAACGCTTACGCACTTTATTAGTTTAACGATGCTTATTATGTTACTGTATAACCTTTGATATTAGCGACTTTGCCTTGTGGGCATAAGCTTGGATTCCGGGTAAGTCCCCTACTATGTGATTTACGATGTATATTTGTTTATGTCATCTTATTCTGTTAAAATGCCATGTTATACATAAATGCATGATATATGAGATTATGACACGTATGATATGAGCATGACGATGAGGGGATTGATGAGAGGAGGGGGATGATTATTTGGACTGTCACCAGTGGTTTTGACCACAAGATGGGTTGGCCCCATCATTTGATTTGTGACTACGGTCACCAGTGGTTTTGACCACCAGTGGTTTTGACCACACTATTGATATTTGTGACTACGGTCACCAGTGGTTTTGACCACATATGGATATTGTGACTCGTCCCAGTGGTTTGGTACCACAGTGGGTTGGCCCCACATGATTATTATGGGATTGTCATCAGTGGTTTTGACCACACGATGGGTTGGCCCCATCACTTGATTTGTGACTACGGTCACCAGTGGTTTTGACCACAACGTTATATATATATATATATTTGTGACTTCGGTCACCAGTGGTTTTGACCACACGGGGTAGTTAGAGGAGATTGGATGGCTAGGTTATGGGTTGCATAATCTGCATGTTTTACTGATGATCTGTGTAAGTGCTTGAATTACCGGGTCGGGGATTTATACACTGAGTCTTGGTGACTCACCCCTTCCCTTACATTTTGCAGATGAGGCATAGATTGCGGATATGGAGCCCAGGAGGACTCGAGGTGGCCATGCATCCCAGTTTTGGTTTTGGACTTTAAACTTCTATTTCGTTTTTATTAGCTTTCTTTTAATTTGGTTTTTGGTTTTGTAATAAGGCCGCTAGTATTATTTTGGGGTTTTAATTACTTGCTTTTACTTTGATTATATTACTCATAAATTGGATTTATAGACTTGTTAAATTAACCGGTGAAAAGCATGTTTTCAAAACTATAACTCTTTCGGGTTTTAAAAACGTTACCATCGGGTAACAGAGTTCACAAAATAATGAGGTAACTTGAATGCTTTTATAACTTAAATTTTCAAACAATTTCAAAAGCAAATGGTTTTTAACTTGATTATACTCGACACACTAGGTTTTAATAAAAACTAAACATTTTTCAAAAATTTGTAGAATCAAGTGAATTTTTCTAGCATAGGTTTAAAACAACCTTTACAACACTTAAACAACTTTTAAAACGATCAAAGAGTCTCTTGGGAAACTTTCCGACACATTTGTGTTTTCAAATGGCTTTCACTCCATAACATGCCAGATTCGGTCGTGGTGTGTTGACCGGGTTTGGGGTGTTACATTATGAGAAGGACCAAATCGCATAAAATGCAAAAGTTGAATTCTAGTAGTTATAATGATTAAATAGCTATTGAATTCAAAACTTAAGGTCCTTATAAGGTAATTAGACCATTAAAAAAAGTATGTAGATATTTTGGTGACTCATCCATGTAAATTTAGAAAAAGGGCAAGGACTAAATTAGAAAGTAAAAATATTTAATTAATTAAAAGATGATAAAAGAGATATCATCTTATTTTCTCATCTTCTTCCCCAAAATAATATATGCAAGCCTTAGGAGAGAGAGAAAAAACTTTCATGGCCAAATTGGGTAAGTTTCCTTGGCCCGTTTTTAGTAATTTTGATATTTTTGAAACCGCCATAGCTTAATCTATCTATTTGGGGGATTAATTTGAAAAGTTCTCGTAATATGGAAATTAGGTCATGGATGTATATGCTGAAAATTTGAAATTTATGGTAGTAAATGAAAGGTTGTTGATAGATAAGCAACTTTTACAAAGTGATTTTTGATGAAAACATGATTTAGGGGCTAAAATGCAAAGTGGTGAAAATTGATGAAAAATTATAAAATTTATAGAAAATATGTGCTGTAAATTTTATGTTGGAATTTCGGTTATGCTTGGAATAGGGAGTAAATTGCATAAATTTCATTTTCCGAGCCTAGGGACAAAATTGGAATTTATGGAAAAGTTAGGGGCAAAATGGTAAATTTGCCTAGGATGTAAATTGAGTCCACATGAATATGAATGTGATAAATTGACATTAAATTTACTTGTATAGATCCGGATAGACCAAATTCGGAGTTAGAATGAGGAAAAGAGGAAAATGTCGGATTAATAGATTTATGCACACGAGCATTTGTCGAGGTAAGTTTGTGTAACTAAATTTTATATTTTTATTCTTGAATTAAATGTTGTGTTTGTGAATTGTATAAATTCCATAAATATGTGAAATGATCACATAGTCGTTAAAACCAAATAAATGATAATGCCATATAAATGAAAAATGATAAAAATGTAAATTTTATGCTTGAGTTGAATGTGAACATTTGAATTGCATAAATGCATAAATATATGAGATTGACCACCTGTTTAATAATGCTTGAAAGATGTTAAATTTTGTTTGAATAAATAAAAAATTCGATGGATATGCGATTTCCCGAAATAAATGAGATCCTCAATTTGTTGCTGTCGGGATTTAGTTCGGACGAGTAATCCTATTGATCTCATTATAGAAAGGATTTAGCCCGGGCAGGTAATCCTGATATAAGTCCTCTTGAGCATATCTTCTGGATTAGATTTAGCCTGAACGGGTAGTCCAGATCAAGCTCTTTAGACCATATGTCATAAAAAGGATTTAGCCTGGACTGATAATCTAGATCAAGCTCTTTAAAGCATATGTCATAAAAATGATCTAGCCTGGACTAGTAATCCTGTTGTATATATTTATGGCTCGAGAGTGTACTCTCTAAAATAGTACCTTATGGGTACCATTGAATATGAATTGACGGATGTACTGATTTGTACACTTTGTGTGTACTACATGTGTATCCATCGATATTCCGAATAAATTCAACGGGTAAAAATCTTAACATGAGAGAATATGAATAAGAAATGAGTTGTTACACGTATTTGTCTGAAAAACATGAGAATGATGATATATGACATTTAATATATGAAAATGTAACATCCTGAATTTTTGGGCCTATGCGTTTAATGGGTGAACATGTGTAATGTGTTAATTTAACTGTTAGGGGTCCAAATTGGGCTCAGGATGTGGTCAAGGCCTTGGTGAAATTTTTGTTTGGGCATTATAGAGTTTTAAAAGGTGGTACCTGTGTTTAAATTATCAAAATGGGCTTGTGGCCCAGTGGTCAGTGGCGCCACTTAGGGAGCAAGGAGGTGACGCCACACAAGGGAGTAAGGGGCCCAAATTTAAGTTTCATGGAGCCCAATTCTTTTAATTTAAGCTAGCTAATTTTAAGCATTAGGGTTAGGTGGAGTGGACAGCAACAAGGCTATTATTTAGGGGATTTTTAATGTTTAAAATATGTGGATATTATGCTGATAAATGAGGGAGGAGTTGGAGCTAATTAAGTCTCTTTTAGATGAGTTAGTAGATTAAGATAAAGGAGAAAAGATAGGATTTATCTGCAAGGTTAGGTAAGTGTCGAAATTTCTATAAATAGGGGGGATAGTTAATCAATTCTGGCATTTGAACCCTACTCTTTCTTCTCTTCCTGTGTCGAAAATTTGAAGGCCATCTCACTTGTTCTCTTGTCTCATCTTTTCTCTTCTAAAAGCCGAAAATCACCATTGTTTTCTCACATTTTCTTTCTTTTTCTTTGAAATTTCCTTTTAGCCGAATCTTCTGATCTCCATTGTTATCCTTCTCCCATTCATTAAAAGCTGAAACTCCCCATTGAATTCTTCTAAAAGCCGAAAAACACTTCAGCCTTCTCTTGTTCATACTTTTTCGGGATTGTCTTAAAAGCCAAAATTCCTAGATCTCTTCTCTTGTGTTTGCTGAATTTTCCTGCAAGGGGTAGCCGAAATCTTCTGAAGAGGTAAGTGTTGAATACGTTATTCTTTCAATCTATTCCGACTTTTAGAAACCATAGCCGAATGGCTACATGGTAGATTAATCTCATGTTTTCTTTCATTCGCGGCATTCTGGGATTTGAAGGGGGATTCAATCGCTTAGATTTCTAAGGCAGAGTTCAGTAGCACTTGGATCGTATTACTTTCGGGATTTCAAGGTAAGGAGATCTGTTAATCTAAACGTATAATTCGGGTAAAACTCTAACCCTTGGCCGAATATAGGAGAGGCCCTATCTTCGCATTCTTCTGGCTTTTGAGCAAGGTTGTAGATAGAAGGTAGTAGATCTGTTTAGCGAGGGTATCGACATAGAGAGTAGTCCTATGCATTAATCAGGTGTGTAACTTCTCACACCATTTAGATTGTCTGCTAATATGTGATTATTAAATCTGCTTATACTCTGTTAAATGCTGAAATCCCGGCATAACGGTTGAAAACCCGAGGAGGGTAAAAGCGAACCACCAGGTTAGTGATCTCTGTCATTCATAAGTGAATGTTTCTACTGATGATATGTTTTGTATGTATGTTGAATTCTGTAATTGCATAGGGTTGGGTGATTGATGAAAGGGGAAGTGTTCTGTTGTAGTGGCTTTTTACCATGATCTGTTGTAGTGGCTATTTGCCATGATCTGTTGTAGTGGCTACTTGCCATGATCTGTTGTAGTGGCTATTGCCATGATCTGACGATGAGCAGCTAACTGCAGCATGCCTGCCATCGATGGTGTGTAGCGGTGTGGGTTGATTGTAGAAATCCCCAATGGTGTGAATTGTAGGTAAGGGTGGTGTGTAGCGGATGGAAACCTAGGATTGGGTTTGGCTTTGCATAATTTCTGTTATTTCATGTTTTGATATCTGTTCTGTGGGGCTAAGGCCCAATCTAATGGTGCACGAGGGTTGCGCACTGAGTCTCGTGACTCACCTTATTATTTAACATTTTACAGGAGACACTTAAAGCATCGGACCGGGCTGGAGAGGAACGCAAGGTGGCCATGCATGAGATTATTTTGGATACTGCAACAGACATTATTTTATTTATTTATATTTAATATTTTGGTATAGTTGGGTTTTTATTTCATTGTAATAAGGCCATGGGCCATTAGCCTTATATTTTTCGATTTTATTTTGGCTTTTATTACTATCAAACATTTGGACTTTACGTTTTAATTAAGCTAAGGCATCTATCAAATTTCGGTTTCTAATTCATAAAGGCATCGTATAAAATTTATATCTTATATATACATTATCATATTACTAAGTTTTTCCGGTATAAATGATTAAACTCAATAAATGTTTTCCAAAGACACGACATGTTTTATAAAATCTTCTTAGTGACATGCCAGATCCGGTCGTGGTGTTTGGGCCGGGTCTGGGGTGTTACAGAAAACGTGAGAGGATGATATTTGAACAAGGAATTCATTTGATGAATATGTTCATCCATGAATGTAGACTTATATACTTTGAGTGTACTACTGCTCGTATGACAATGATATTTTGAGTAAAATGAGTAAAGTTTTGATATGAAATAATCTGAACTCGAGATGTGTTATATGAAAAAGTACTTGAGATGTAACGAAGTGATTTATACATGTTGTGGAAAATATATGTGCATGAAGACTTGATTGTTATTGAGCCCATACATGTTTTGATGTTATTATGGAATATATGACTAACAAGGGCAATGAGAATATGTGTTAGGCTTGAGGTCAAATTGATTGAATGTGCCTTACATAGTTACCTCAAAATAGAATGAATGGTAAGTTAAGTACCATGTTATACGAACTTACTGAGCATGTAATGCTTACTTAGTTTTATTTCCTTATTTTATAGTAAATCAGAAGCTCGTTGGATTAGAAGCTCAGCGGAGATCACTCGCACTATCCATCGGCCTATATCAGTATATATAGTAAATCAATTATGGTTGTAATGGCATGTATAGGATATATTGGCCCTATTGGCATGTAAATGTAAATGATGGTTGTAATTTAGCCATTGGAATGGCTAGTAATGGTTTGTTTTGATATATATTTGTAATGTCATACTATGGTAGCTACATATGTGTTAAGTACTTGATCAAATCATGTCTAACATATGGACTAAACCAAGGTAAGATTATAAACATGAATGCAAGTAATGATATGTCATGTTGAATGATGGAGTTTGCTTAATTTGAATGCTTGAAATGGTTAGTATTTGGATGTAAGTTTTAAGTGCAGGTCAATGGTGTGATTTTGGGTTAGAAATGAAGCTAGAAATGGCTTCACTTTGTCCACACGGGCGTGTTTCTAGACCGTGTGTGTCACACGGCCTGGTATATGGGCGTGTGGTTAGGCCGTTTGTCCCCTACACTTAAATCTTGAAAAATAGAATGCTTAGAATTGAACACACAAGCAGGGACACGGGCGTGTGTCTCAGACGTGTGTGCCACATGGCCAAGAACACGGGTGTGTGTCTTGGTCGTGTCAAACATGCACATAATTTCAAAATGAATTAATTAACCACATGGCCTAGCACACGGGCGTGTGGCATGGCCATGTGCACAAGTCAAAGAGTTACACGGGGTTGAATATGGCCTGCGATACGGGCGTGTTCCAGGGTCACACGGGCGTGTCCCTTGGATCACACGGGCGTGTGAGCCCTGAGCCTTAGAAAAATTTTGTAAGTTTGCAAAAAATTCTTAGAGGTTCTGATTAAGTCCTGACTCGATTCTAATGCTCGTATTGGTCCTCGAGGGTCCATTTAAGGGACGTTACAAATGATCTCTGTTAATGAATAGTAATTTGCATGAATTACCTGTAAATGTTTTTGAATGTTTTGGTAATGCTCCGTAACCCTATTTCGGCGATGGATACGAGTTAGGGGTGTTACAATAATTATCCGTCTAGCCCAGAACATAGGTGTAATTTTGGGAAAGGCTTATTGTTATAAATATTACAAATCAGATTTTTTTTTCCAACGATTGGTTTTAAAGCTAGGTTGTGCTATGTTTATAGTATAAAACAATACCGAAAATTTTCTCTCTTCTTCATGTGTGATCTGCCGCAATTCGTTGTAGCAGATTAAACTATTTTCTGTACTTAAAGAGCTCATATAAAAACAGTTTAGTTATGTTATTATTTAGTTTTCATATTTAGTTCATAGATAATAAAAAGTGTAATTTGAGCTATTTATATGACCTTAGGGCCCAAATTAGGCCTAAAGATAGGCTAACATTTTTTATGAGTGTGCAGGACAACATTCGGAGGCATAGGAACACGAGATTGGCCACGATGTTGCGACACAAAGCATCGATGACGCAACATAGTGAACAGGGCACTCAAAAGGAGCAAACTTCCTTCAGTGTCGCGACATAGCAAAGGTTGTCGCGACACAGCTCTGTAATCAAGCCTTAACTCATAAACTACCATAAGTGTCGTGATACTGGCCAGAGGGTGTAGCGACACTGAAGTGACGAGATGAATACGAACTAAAGGCATTTTGGTCTAGACAACATACTTTAATGCAAAAAGTCAGCCGAATTAGGCCAATTGACGATGGCCAACCCTAAGCCTATAAATAGACAACTCTAAACACTTTATAGATAGTTTTTATTCAAGTTTTAGTTTATGACTTTCAATTAGCCTTATTTTCAGTTTCTCTTTAGCTTATTTTGTACTTAGGTTTCTTTTCATATTGTAATTCTATTTTATTTCTTATTTTGTTCTTTGCGGAATTCAATTTGTGGATCAATCAACTCTTCGTGGATTATTGTTTGCGTTATTATCAATAACTAGAATTCTTCTTAAACTCTTTTCTTGATCTATTATTTATGTCTATTGTTTATGATGTTTACTAGATCCATAGAGAACTAATCCATTAACGGGAGATTAGCGACCGCCTTCGAATGTACTAACGTCCAGAGTGTGAATACTGCAATAAAATATAGAAAGACAAGGTGGTTTCCGCAAGTATACGGGTTAAGTTGTAATATAGTTTTACAACGACGTAGGTAAGTACTCCGAGGATCGTACCAAAGGGAGGCGAGTGCCAGATCAATTCTAACCTAAACACTAAAAGATCTGATTAGTACTTTTGAATTAGTTATAGTAAGAAAATATAAAATAAAGGATTTTTAGGGTTTTTATAATAATAAAGAAAAAAATAACATAAAAGAAATAGACTTCAAGAGATAGAAAGGGAGAATAAATCAAATCTTGATTATGGGTGATTAGTTCACTCCAGTAATCTCTATTAACTGTCATTTCGAGTTCCTCGTCAATCAACTAATCGCTACCCTAGCAGGAACTTTCGATCTTCCACTAACATAACTAGTCAACAAAAACTACTTATCTTCCGACCTCACATCCAGACTGGCTTGGGGTGAAGGCGTTCATGGATGGGCCATACCAATTTTGGGTTAATTCCCACCTTGATGACTTCCCGGGGTTCTCAGGCCTAGGGTTTGTTTCATGTTCTTCCTTTCCCAAATAGTTGATCTATGAGTAACCCTACAAAACAATTAAAAAATCATACCTCCACTCGTTAATCCCCCAGATAGGGATTAGTTCCTTATGGCTTTCATAGGCAATATAGAATCAATGTAAAGAGAAAGCATGCTAATTAAATCGACAAGATAGAGTAAATGAAAGAGTTTGATTGTACTGAGATTAATCGCAAATCCACAAATTTTGAATGCTTCCACAATTCAAATCTCTTGAAATCAACAAGAACAACTGAAATGAATCTAAAACCTAATAATGAAATAACATACTAAACTAAATTTTACAATAGAATCTAGGCTAAAGGAATGGTATCCACAACAAGTGAAAAATGAGCCTATTTATAGCCTTCAGATGGTCGTCGTCGTTAACCTGAGGTTAGCTGGCACATCAGGACCTGTGTCACAACATAGTTGTAATACCCCTATCCCGTGTCCGTCGCCGGATTAGGGTTAGGAGCGTTATCGGATAGATCGGAAACTTTCATAACATTACATACATTTTATTATCAATCATATATATGCAATGTCCCTTAAATGAGTCATCGTAACTGTAAGCATGATTATAAACCGAGTCGAGACTAAATCGAAACACATACAAAATCTCACGAAAAATTTAAAACTTTTCCAAGTTACAATGGGGTACACGCCCGTGGGAGGAAACCATGTGCCCTCCATGGCTGCTAGACACCCTCGTGTGTCCTCCCCATGGTCGAAACTGACTAACCTTCCACGTCCACCAAGCACGCCCGTGTGCCCTGACCGTGGTCGAACCTGCCAAAACCAACACGGTTATCCAACACCCCCGTGCCAAGGCCGTTTACTATTAAGCCATAAACTGATTTGCTCACACGGTCATTAGGCACGTCCGTGTACCATAGCTGTGTGACAATATAGGTCATATACAAGACCAAAATGCCACCCAAAAGGGTCATGCCTACAATCAACATATACCAAGACATTTCATGCACCTATAACCACCAAAATCATACCAAATGTAACCATTCAAACCATGCATTCAATACCAATTCCAACTATGACAATTTCAAAGACCAAAACTTATATCATCACAAGCTTTATTCATTCATTTGCTTACTCAAAACTTAACCATTTCATGTATCATCTAACCATGCCAAAACTTGCATCACATATCCCATTCATTCAAAATAATTTCTCAACTCTTAACTAACCAAATCACATGGCTAAGTTCATATAACAACTTATGCCAATACTAGCCTATACATGCCATATTTAGCTATATACATTTTCAAAGTGTACCAAAATAAGTTTAGTAGTGTGATGACAATCCTTGATGATCCCGAGCCTTCAGTAGCTTTGACGACCTATAAAACAGAGAAAACGCACACAGAGTAAGCTTTCCAAAAGCTTAGTAAGTCATATACAAATAACTTGGCATGGGAGGCATATATGTGCAAATAAATACATTAGCACATATCAATCACTTAGCAAATTATCACATATATGCTTTGATTCATGTACTTTTGACCACATTTGCCATATTCACAATTCAAGAATCATATAAACACAAAACTCATCTAACCGAAACTTTACATATCATATCATCAATTCCATATTCATAGCATCATAATAAGATCACATAGATGCTTACCTTGTATACACAATTAGTGTATAATCAACGTACATGAAACTGACATTCGTTATCATAATTGACCATAGCTCGTATTTGCAATTCATATCACAGACTTGCCCGTTGAACCAATAAGAATCTAGAAGAATGCTCAGAAAGCTCGGAATAGTCGTACAATGCCAACGTCCCAGATGAGGTCTTACATGTACTCAGATATTGATGCCACTATCCCGGACAGGGTCTTACACAAAGCAATACGATGCAAATGTCCCAGACATGGTCTTACACATAAAGTTCATATTGATGCTAACGTCCCAGATGTGGTCTTACACATAAAGCTCATATCGATGCCTACGTCCCAGACGAGGTCTTACTCATAAAGTTCATATCGATGCCTACGTCCCAGACAAGGTCTTACACAGAATTTCAAATCAATGCCAACGTCCCAGACATGGTCTTACATGATAAAACAGAACAGATACCTATACATTCCTAAGTTCATACGGAGCTTTTCGGACTTAATCACTATATCAAACTTATCTCAGAATTCATGTACACAATCCTCTCATAAGCATCAATTATCAACAGTAGTCATATAAACAATTACAATTTCATAAAAGTACGTTTACTTGCATAATGACTTACCTCGGATTCAATATATCAGAATGAAAATGGCTACTCGTTTACTTTTGTTTTCCCGCGATCTAAGTCCGTTTTCCTCGGTTCTTGATCTAAACATATTCAAAATTAACCCTTGTATTCACTAATTCATACAATTCAATCCATGGACACACATTTAGGGCTATTTGCAAATTAACCCTCATATTTGCACACTTTATCAATTTAGTCCATTTTTCTCAAAACATCAAATTCACATAATCCACACATGCACATGCTTAGCCAAATATACATACATCTCATACAAGTCCATATTTTCCATCAAACTTGCTATTTAGTCCTTCAGGTTACCATTTTCACAATTTAGCCCTATTTAGCTAAATTCATCAAAAATTCAAGAACAAAGTATTTTCATCTAACTCATACCTTTCCTTTAACACCAAAAACCATCAAAAAGCTTGACATTTCATCAATGGCATATCACACAAACATCATCAATTCACAAAATTAATACATGGGTTTTGTAGCTATCAAAGTAATGATTACAAAAACGTAGAAATTATCGAAAACCGACTAAAACATACCTTGAATATAAGCCCTCAAATGGCCGAACCTCAACAAGCTTAATCTCTTTCTTTTTCTTTATGGTTTTCGATGGATGAAAGCATGAAAAAAATGTCCATTTTCATACTATTTTACTAATATAATGTTAATAATTCAATTACCAAAATAGCATTCATTCATATAATTAAAACAAATTATACAATATGGGCATTTATGACTTTAATCCATCCACTATCTATAATTTGGTATAATAACAACATAAGGCCTCCACCTTAACAAAGCCACAACACATTGATACTTTAACAAATAGCAAGCAACTTTCACATTTATGCGATTTCATCCTTTTGTCAAATTAAACACACAGACGGACAAATTAGCTTACGAAAATTTAGCACATGTTTAAACACTCATCAATGGCACAGAAAATAATATTAAAATAATATACAGACTCGAATTTATGGTCCCGAAACCACTGTTTCGACTAGGGTATAAACCGGACTGTTACAATAGTAAACAGTATCAGGGGTATGTCGCGACACCCTCAACCTGTGTCGCGACATCGAAGGCAGTCTTGTCCTTTCTCTATTTTGCTCCCTATGTTGCGACATCGAACATCCTATATTGTGACATATCGTCCTATATCGGTTTAGTACTCCTTCTAAAAATCTCCTGCACACTCACAATGTAACACCCCTTACCCGTACTCAATGCCGAAATAGGGTACGAGGCATTACCGGACTTACAACACAAACATTTACACAATTTCGAGTCATAAATTTTCATCTGAACTAAAATCATTCATAATAGATCATAAAGTCCCTAATACGAGCCTACGAGGCCCAAAACATGCATAAAGTGGTTCGGACTAAACCAAGAACTCAGGAAATTTTTACAAAACTTAGAAAATTTTTTATGACCCTGGACACGCCCGTGCTCCAGACCGTGTTCAATTTAGGGTGTTCTCTGACTTGTGTCACACGCCCGTGCCACACGCCCATGTACTAGGCCGTCTGCTTATTTAATTTAATTCAAATGAAGTGCAGGTTATACACGACCAAGACATATGCTTGTGTTCTAGGCTGTGTAGCACACGCGACTGAGACACACACCCCTTGTCTTTGCCCGTGTGCTCAAATCTCGACATTCTATTTTGCAACAATTAAGGTGCAGGGGACACACGGTTGAAACACATGCCTGTGAGGCAGACCGTATGTTTGCCCGTGTGGACAAAATAAGGCTATTTACCAAGCCATTTGCCACCTCTTTAATGCACACACCTACATAACATAACATAGCACCAATTCAAGCTTATACATACAACCAAATCATCCATAACCCAGATATGAACACATCATTCACATGCTAACATCTATCATACATAAACATCGCATAACTTATCAACTCAAATCATGCAAGTTTCCTCATTCATGAAAGGCATCATCATACGAATATACTTATACCAATATTAGCCAATTTCAAATGGCCTTATACAAAATGAACTTCTAACCAACATAAGCCAACGCATTTGGCCCAATCAATTATGACACATAACAAAATGATCAAGTCCCCTATACATGCCATAACTCAAAATGTTAAATTCATTGATACCAAAATAATTGTTGATAGTGTGTATGGATCTCCGACGATCTCCGAAACCTTGAGCTAGCTTGGTAACACTATTAGATAAGGGAAAGAAAGGGGAGTAAGCTATATAGCTTAGTAAGTTCCTATGCAAATAATAAGCATCATAACCACACATTAAACATACAATTTACATGATAAAAATTAGCATGAATGTTATTAAAATCTTATAATCATAACTTACTCAATCACCACCTTACCAAGGGTTCATCACATATCGAGCTCATTACTTATGAGTTCATACCTGTACTAACTCGCATCATAGCCATATCCTTTCACAACTTTGACATTCTCGTTGAACACTCGGAATATTAACAGATACTTGGAAATCTTGCACATAAGTACCATATATGTAGCCAAAGCTACCTCATATATCATAATACATATAGGCTCGCTTTTAAGCTATTCACGAGCCTGCTCACACAAGCTGTCAGTCAGGACGTAGCTACACAGTGCTGCTCACACAAGCTGTCAGGTATCCGCAACACATGCAGGACTACCCAGCCACTGGTAGGATGTACAAGCCAGCACCCGGATCACATAATCGCATATACACATGGGTTCCTAGTAACATGTCACTCATATCCTATTCTATTCCTAAGGTTCAACTGGGATTTCTCGTTTGTCGAAACTTTGTCGAATACGTCCAAAGAGTCAATCACAATTCATACAATATTAAAGCATTTAAAACATAAATATAACAATGCATTATTTACATACGAACTTACCTCAGTACAAAAATAGTAGAAGTGGACCTAATCGACAAACACTTTGTTTATCCCCCGATCTAGGTCCGAACATTATTTTTCTTGATCTATAATAAAATAAATTAACTCATTTAATACTCACATTATTCATTTTAGCCCAAAAATCATATATGGAAAAATTACAGTTTTGTCCCTAATGTTTTATATTTTTTCAATTTAGTCCCTAGGCTCGTAAATTGAAATATATTCCATTTCTTCAAAACCCAAGCCTATCCGAACCATTTTCATACTAATACGAGACCATATTTTCCATTTAATCACACTTTTACTACTCATTTTATAACTTTTACAAATAAATCATTTTTGACATTTCCATCAAAAATCACCTAGTAAATGTTGTTTATCTAACACCAAACATACATTTTCTACCATTAGACATCAAAATACACAAATATTGAAACACCCCAAACACGTATTCGTTGCCAAATTAGGGTTAAAGGCATTATTGGACAGATCGGAAACTTTTACAGACATTTAGTATTACAATTCATCAATCACAATCAAAGTGTCCCTTTTATAGGTCAACGAGACCTTAATCATGCTTCAGAATAGAGTCGAGACTAAACCAAACACATATGAAAGTTCTCGAAAATTAAAAAATTTTCTATATTATAGAGGTCACACGCCCGTGTGGGTAGGCTGTGTGCCTCCCACGGCTACTAGACACACCCATGTGTGCTGGCCGTGCCAAATTAGAGCATGAATACTAATTTATCCACACAGCCACCAGACACGCCCGTGTGCCATGGCCGTGTAGAAATATGCTAGCTAATGACTTCATCACACAGCTACCAGGCACGCCCATGTACCATGACCGTGTAAGATTATGCTAGCTACTGACTTATTCACACGGCTACCGAGCACGCCCGTGTGCCACGGCCGTGTATGCAAAACAGACCATTTGCAAAGCCAAAAATGCCACTCATACAAGAGTCAATCCTACAAGCAAAATGCCAATTCATTTCAAGCACACTTTACATCCTAAACATGGCAAATAAATCAACAAGTTCTCACATTCAATCTCATTTCCATTCATGCCAATTTACACAACTAAAACACATATACATTCAAGCATGATTCATTTACATTTACCTTTCGTATAATCATTCCTTTGCTCAAACATACATACTCATAATGCTTTCATATGCTTACCAAAGTCTTGGCCATTTCATTAGTTACCAAGCCATACCAAATCATGCATCATATTACATATTTACTCAAGCACATTACCAACATTAATCTAGCCACATCTCATGGCTAATTATACACATTCAAACATAATTCAAAATGACTAGCCTATACATGCCATATTTAGCTATATACATATTTCAAAGGTACCAAAATAAGTTGAGTAGTCTGATGATGATCCTCGACGGTCCCCGAGCTTTCAGTAGCTTTGACAATCTATAAAACACAGCAAACACACACAGAGTAAGCTTTCAAAAGCTTAGTAAGCCATATACAAATAAACTTAGCATAAAATACACATATTCATAATGATACAATGTCATTTATAGTTCTCATAGCAAATTCATCTCATATTCTTTGACTCATATGCTTAGCCATATCTTACCGCATTCTTCAACTCAAATATCATATATACACATAACTTATTCAAGCATATTTTCACATATCATCTCATCATTCCATTGTACATATTAATCTTAGTAAGTTCATATAGATACTTACCTTTCTTACACACTTAGTATACATATCAAACGTACCTGAAACGAATATACAATCACATAATTGTTCGTATCTCGGATTTGCCCATTGAACTATTCGGGATCTAATAGGACAGACAGAGTGCTCAGAATAGTCGTACAATGCCAATGTCCCAAACGTGGTCTACATGTAATCAGATATCGATGCCACTGTCCCAGACAGGGTCTTACACGAATCAATACGATGCCAATGTCCCGGACATGGTCTTACACGTAAATCTCATATCGATGCCCACGTCCCGGACATGGACACATATTTAGGGTACTTTACAAATTAGCCCTCACATTTTCACATTTGGACAATTTAGTCCCTATTTCACAAAATCATCAAATACACAAAATCACCATATACCCATGCTTAGCCGAATATTCATGTATCTCATGTAAGTCCATACATTTCATTTATTTCAAAAATTAGTCCTTCAAAATTATTATTTTCACAATTTAGCACTAATTTGCTAAATTCACCAAAAATTCATGAACAAAACATGTTCATTAAACACATATCTTTCATTTAACACCAATACTCATCACAAAGCTCACTATTTCATCAATGGCACATCTCATGAACATCATCAATTCTTCAAATTACAACATGGGCTTGATAGTAGACTAAGCAACCATCTCAAAAACATAAAAATTATCAAAAACTAAAGTCAAAACATACCTTAATTTGGATCAAAGGCTAGTCGAATATTTGAAGAATTCAAACCCTTTCTTTTCTTTCAATAATCGGTGGAAACAAGATGATAACAATTGCTATTTCATGCTTTTGTTTTATCATTTTAAACATAATTATCAAATTCCCTTTTTACCCTTAATGAATCCTTAATAACTAAACATTCAAACCATGGACATACTTGTCCATCCACCGTCCACTATCCTTATAATGAGCCAAATTCCTTTTTAAGGGCTCCAAATTATAAAGACATCAACCATTTGATACTTTCGCATTTAACCATCAAACTTTCATTTTATGCGATTAAGCCCTTTTTCTCAAATTAATCACACAAACATACAAATTAACTTACGGAACTTTAACACATGCTTAATCACATATCAAAGGCATAGAAAATAATATTAATATATTTTATTAACTCAGATTTTTGGTCCCGAAACCACTGTTCCGACTAGGGTCAAAACCGGACTGTTGCAATTCTTCCCTCCTTAGGGATTTTCGTCCCCGAAAATCTTACCGTTAAACAGATTTGGATATTGTTGTTTCATTGAATCTTCATGCTCCCACGTAGCCTCTTCCACTCCGTTTCGATGCCACAACACTTTTATTAATGGAATTTTCTTGTTTCTTAATTCTTTCACTTCACGAGCTAAGATACAGATCAGTTCTTCTACATAAGTCATATCGGATCGGATTTCAATTTCAGACGGAGAAATCACATGTAACGGATCAAATCGGTATCATTTAAGCATCGATATGTGAAATACATTATGAATCATTTCTAGTTCAGGTGGCAACAACAATCTATACGCAACTGGCCCAATACGTTCAATGATCTCATACGGTCAAATGAACCTTGGATTCAAGTTGCCTTTATGTCCGAATTGAAGCACTTTCTTCCAACGGGATACTTATAAAAATACTTTGTCACCGATCTAAAATTCAATATCTTTTCTTTTCAAGTCTGCATAGGACTTCTGACGATCAGGCGCTACTTTCAGATTGTCACGGATTACTTTCACTTTTTGTTCAGTGTCTTTTATCAAATCGACCCCGTATATCTTATTTTCACTGAGCTAGGTCCAATACAGAGGTGCTCAACATTTATGTCTGTACAAAACTTCATAAGGTGCCATTTTGATACTTGACTGAAAACTATTATTATACACAAATTCAATCAGTGGTAAGTATTGTTCCCACGTACCATTAAACTCAAGAATGCAACATCTCAACATATCTTCAAGAATTTGAATAATCCATTCAGACTGATCATCTGTTTGCGGATGAAAAGCGGTACTGAAATGCAATTTCGTGCCTAAATAATCTTGGAGTTTCTTTCTGAATCGTGATGTGAACCTCGAATCTCTATCAGACATAATAGACAAGGCACTCCATGCAATCTCACAATATCATAAATGTAAAGCTCAGCTAACTTATCAAGTGAATAATCAGATCGTACTGGAATAAAATGGGCAGATTTTGTCAACCGATCAACTACAACCCAAATCGTATCTTTCTTTCTCGAAGTCAAAGGTAATCCAGAAACAAAATCCATTGTCACTCTATCCCATTTTCACTCAGGAATCAGAATCGATTGTAGCAAACTAGATGGAACCTGATGTTCAGCTTTTACTTGCTGACAGACTAAACATTTTGAGACAAAATCAGAAATATCTCTTTTCATACCAGACCTCCAATAGTGTTGCTTTAGATCATGATACATCTTTGTACTTCCCGGATGAATAGATAGACGACTATTATGAGCTTCACTCAAAATTAGCTGTAATAACTCAGAATTTCTCGAAACACAAATATGATTTTGAAATCTCAAACAATCATTAGCATCAACTCGAAATTCAGAATCAGAGTTCAAATCACACTGAGTTCGTTTTGCTAACATTTCATTATCAAACTTTTGAGCATCACATATCTGCTGTAAAAACAACGGTTTCGCTTTCAATTTAGCTAACACAGAATCATTTTCAGACAGATCTAAATGAGCATTCATAGCACGTAATGCAGACAGTGATTTTCGACTCAAAGCATTAGCTACAATATATGCTTTACCCGGGTGATAATCTATCACAAGCTCATAGTCTTTCAACAGCTCTAACCATCTTCTCTGTCGGAAATTCAAATCTTTCTGTGTCATCAGATATTTCAAACTTTTATGATCTGAAAACACATGAAATTTTTCACCAAACAGGTAATGTCGCCAAATCTTTAATGCGAATACAATTACAGCTAGCTCAAGGTCGAGTGTCGGATAATTCTTTTCATGCGGCTTTAGTTGTCTCGAGGCATAAGCTATAACTTTGCCTTCTTGCATCAGAACACATCTCAGACCATTTAATGAAGCATCACTATAAATCACAAACTCTTTGCCTGATTCCAGTTGTATCAACACTAGAGCTTCAATCAAAAGGGCTTTCAACTTATCAAAACTTTTCTGACATTTATCGAACCATTCAAATCTCAAATTGTTCTGAAGCAATCTAGTCAACGGAGTAGTTATCATCGAAAAGCCTTTTACAAACCGACAATAATAACCAGCGAGTCCCAAAAAGCTACGGACTTCGGACACATTTTTCGGAGGTTTCCATTCCAGAATAGCAGAAATCTTACTCGGATCAACTCGTTTTCCAGAGGCTAATACAATATATCCCAGAAAACTGACTTCAGTAACCATAATTCACATTTACTGAATTTCGCATACAATTGCTTTTCTCTCAAATTTTGCAACACAATTCTCAGATGTTCAACATGTTCAATTTCATCCCGTGAATAAATCAAGATGTCGTCAATAAATACAACAACAAAATGATCTAGGTACTGTCTAAAAATTCTGTTTATCAAGTCCATGAAGACAACAGGAGCATTCATTAGTCCAAAAGGCATAACTAAAAACTCATAATGCCCGTGTAACATCCTGGAATTAGGGGTTGTAACACCCCTTACCCGAGACCGTTGTCGGAGTCGAGCACGAGGCATTACTAGACTTAACTGACTAAATCAGGGCATAAAAATTGAAACTGTCCATCTGCGTCATGTTCACTAAATTGACTATAACTCGAGTTACGAAACTCGAAATTTAGATCCGTAAATTTTTCCTGAAACTAGACTCATATATCTTCTTACTATAATTTATCCATAATTTTTGGTGTCGCCAATTAGTACAGTTTATTAGTTAATGTCTCCCCTGTTACACTGACCGACAGTTCTGACCCCTCTTCACTAAAAATCAATTATCTCATAGTATACAACTCTTTTTCCTACACCGTTTTTTTTATATAAAAATAGACTCAATAATATTTAATTTTATATCTCATGCACACCCTAATTCGATTTCTACTATCCTTGGTGATTTTTCAAAATCACGTCACTGCTGTTATCCAAACTGTTCCCCTGCATATAATTACATGATTTCTCTATAATAACTATTAACTAGGCATTACAAAACATCCAAAACATGCTCTTAATTAGCCATTTTAATAGCTAATCATTACCAAGCATTTACAAGCCAATCTTAAACCATATCATAAGGTCATACACACAAAATGACTAAGTCCCTATACATGCCATAACTTAAAACATTCGAGTCACAAAATACCAATATAATCCTTTGATAGTGTGTAACGATCTCCGACGTCCTTTTGATCCCCGAGTTGGCTTGTAATACTATGAAAAGAGAGAAAAGAATGGGAGTAAGCATTAAGCTTAGTAAGTTTGCATGTAAATAAATAACAACATTCATAATACATTATTTATTCTTTTCTTATCAAGATCACTTAAGCTTTTAACTCAATGTACTTAAAATTTCATTCTTACCTATACCTTTTAACATGAACTTGTCTTACCCTTCCTTTGGTATACTCTTTGAATTTTCCCGTTGAACCACTTGGAATACTAAGGATACGCGGGTACCTTTCCTGGTGAAACTTAACCATTGCCATGTCTTGACATGGTCATACGTGGTATCCTTGCCTTATGAACTCACCAATGCCATGCCTTGGTATGGTCTTACATTGGACCTTTGCCTTATAAAGTCACCAATGCCATGCCTTGGCATGGTCTTACATGGGACCTTTGCCTTATAGAAACTTATCAATGCCATGTCTTGACATGGTCTTACATGATCTCCTTAAACCCTAATGTCATGATATTTGTATCCTACACATTCCTAAGGTTCAACCGGAACTTTCTGAAATAGCTTTTCCGTCAATTCATACTTGAGTCTTTCAATGATAAATTTATAAAATAAATATGTAAATGTTGGAATTTAATAGTATTAAATGTAAAATAATAGAATATTGCATTTATTTTGTAACATCCTGAAATTGGGCTTGGTAGGATTGAGCCCAATGGGCCTTAGGCGTAGTAGCGTTTAAAATTTTAGAGAACGGTATTAATGCAAGTTAGACTTATTAGGTAAGTAATTTTGGAAGGTTATAGGACTTCTAGGAAGTCCCGGGATCAAATTTAGGCTTTAGGGAAATTTTGGTTTTAGGCGGAAAAAACCCTGGAAGTTGGCAGGTAGGCCTTAAGAATAAAATATGGAGAAAATGACACAAGTGGAGTGTGTGGTGTAGTGGCAAAGTGACGCCACATAAGAGACAAGGGGCTGACGCCACAAGGAAGGAAGGAGGTCCAAGGTTCAAGTCTTGGCTTTTGCATTTTAGTTTCTTTTACTTGGATATTAGAATTTGGGCCATAGTTTATATTTAGTTGCGCATGGTTTAAGACACAAGAGGAGCTTGTGGCCAAGTGGTTAGCGGCGTGGATTATGTTGCAAAGGAGCCTGGGTTCGAATCTCGTGAGAAGCAAAGGAGTATTTATTTTGCGGATTGGACGGCAAGAGTTTCAGTTGAATTTAAACTCTACTGGCGAAGGGATCCCACATCGGAAAGACACAAAGAATGAAGGTGAAGAGCTAGCTATATAAAGAGCATTCCAGGAGGAGAGTTAAGATACCTTGGTAGGCGTTTGGGCACAGGAGTGGTCAGAGCGCGGATTAACACCAGAGTCCTATCAGGTGTGTACTTCTCTACTCTAGCTGTAGAGCGGCAAAATGCCGAAATGCCGGTCACACGGCATTAGTAGCCACACGAGCGTGCGAGCGCACGTGTGGGGCTTCGACGCGATAGTTAAGGCCATCAGTAGGATTCTTGTGGGTTGGGGCTGCTTGGGCCTCGATGGGCCGAAGTGGGCCCAATGGGCTCGTGGGCCCATATGAGTAAATTGTATGATTGGTTAGTATATGTTGAACTAGACTAGGTGGAACTTATATACGTGGCTAGATTTGTGCTAGGTGGGCCACACGAGCGTGTAGGCCCGGATGGGCCGAAATCGGGTTTTAGGCCCAATCGTCCGGTACAACCGGAAATGGTGGCTGAGTCGCTAGTGGCAACATTAGGCCTTCGAAAAGGCCATTGCAGGTGCGAATTTACGAAAATACCCTTAGGAGGTAAAATTACGATTATACCCTTATAGGTTGATTAGCTTGATTTTGTTGTTTTATGTCTATCTGATTATGATGGTAATTCATGTTATTCTTATATTTGATATATGTTTTGCATACATGACATACTGCATACACGAATTATTATGTTTGCATGGGGTTGGGGATATGATAATGAAAAGGGGAAGTGTTCTGGTGGTTTTACCACATTAATCTGGTGACTCATGTCACAATATTATGTATTCGGTGACGTTGTCACATTATCCGGTGGCTATGCCACTTATTAAGGGCGATGAGCAGTTGACTGCAGCGACTGCCTTCGAGGGTGTGTAGCGGATGGAGGGTCGATTTAGTAATCCCCACTGGTGTGATTGGCAGGTACGGGTGGTGTGTAGCGGATGGATATTTAGGCTGGGACTGGGTTTTGCATCATTTGGCATGTGTTATCTGCTATACTGTGATGTTAGGGCTATGGCCTGATTCGATTTATGTGTGCTTCGGCCAAGTATGTTATTGTGAGGGCTAAGGCCCAATCTGCTTTTGTGGGCTTAGGCCCAGTTATCACTCGTAAGGGGAATTACACACTGAGTTTTCGTAAACTCACCCCTCTTTTTAAATGTTTCAGTTAATCCCTAGTGTGAGGACTTGGAGCTGAGGCGGACTCGAGGTGGCCATGCGTTACTATTTCTTCTGTAAACTACATTACCTTATTTTGAACTTATTATATTGGGATTCTGTTATGTAATAAGGCCTATGGTATTTTATTTGATTTTAGCTTTTAATTTGGTTACTGCTTATTATTTTAAATGTTTAATTCAGGATTTTCCTAAAATGTTAATAAACCGTTTTTTATTCAAAATTACTTAAACTCAATTTTTCACAACAAATATAAAGAATATGAACTTTTTAACGTACGCACAGTTTTTTAGACATTCCTTTCATGTGACGCCAGATCCAGTCGTAACGTCTAGGTCGGGTTTGGGGTGTTACATATTTACCGCAAGCTTACCTCGAAACAAAATACGATAAACTATATCGATTTAGTCTACTATCTTTTTCTTTCCCCGATCTAACTCTGGATTTCATTCTTCTTGATCTATAATAGCAAATTTAGCTTATTTAATACTCACATTTATCAAAATAGTCCTTAACTCTAACTTTGGCAAAGTTACAATTTTGCCCCTAAACTTTTACATATTTACACATTTACCCCAAAGCTCAGAAATTAAACTTTATCCCTTATTCTTATGGTTTATGACATGCTGGTCATTTTTCTCTTCTATGACAACATCAAATTCTCACTCTAACATGTACTTATGAACATTAGGTATTTTTACCGATTAAGTCGTTTTACTCGTTTTTACTTAAAATCACTTAGCAAAAGTTGTTTAACATAATTTCAGACTTCATATTCTATCATAAAACATCAAAATAAACACACTTCACCTATGGGTATTTTTCCAAATATGAACCCTAGCATGAATTATTGATAGAATAAGCTAAACCGAGCTACCGGGGCTTCAAAAATGTAAAGAACATTAAAAACGGGGCTTGGAATCACTTACTATGGAGCTTGGAAGCTTGAAACAAACCCTAGCTATGGTGAACCCTTGAAAATTCGGCCTAGTGAAGAAGATGAGCATATTTTGCCATCTTTTTCCCTTTTAATATCTTTTTATTACCGAATGACTAAATTACCCTTCATTAAAAACTTTGGTTCTTTCTACCTATATATGTCCATTTTTGTCCACGAAAGCCTAATGGTATAATTACTATTTAAGGACCTCTACTTCAATTATGCTCTTCAATTAAATCCTTTAACATCTAAAACTAATATTTATCAACTTTTGCAATTAAGTCCTCATAGGCAAATTAGAGATGCAATTCATGAAATTTTCTATCGATATTCTAACACATGCATCTAATCACTCGATAAATCATAATAATTAATTGTAATAAACTTTTCCATCTCGGATTCGTGGTTTTGCAACCACTGTTCCGTTTAGGCCCTATTTCGGAATGTTACATTTCTCCCCCCTTTAGGGATTTTCGTCCCCGAAAATCTTACATGTAAAGATATTTGGGTACTATTTTCGCATAGTCTCTTCGGGCTCCAATGTAGCCTCTTCTATCCCATGCCTATTCCATAATACTTTCACAAGTTCAATACTTTTTTTCCTTAATTGTTTAATCTCACGGGCTAGAATTTTTACCGGTTCCTCACCGTAAGTCATATCTGGCTGAATCTCAACCTCTGTCTGCGAAATTACATGTGATGGATCTGAACGATAACGACGTAGCATAGACACATGAAACACATTATGAATCTTCTCTAACTCAGTCGGCAAAGCTAACCGATATGCCAATGGCCCAACTCTCTCGATCACCTCCAACGGTCCAATAAAACGGGGACTTAATTTGCCTTTCTTGCCAAATCTGAGAACTTTCTTCCACGGAGATACTTTCAAGAATACCCTATCACCAACTTGAAATTCAATTTCTTTTCTTTTTAAATCTGCATAGGATTTCTGCCTATCTGAAGCTGCTTTTAAGCAATCTCTGATGACTTTTACTTTCTTTTCTATTTCTTTGACTAAATCAACCCCGTAAATCTGATTTTCCTTAAGCTCTGTCCAATACAAAGGTGTACGACATTTACGTCCATACAAAGCTTTATAAGGTGGCATCTTCAGACTCGATTGATAATTATTATTGTAGGCAAACTCTATTAACAGCAAATATTTCTCCCAACTACCTTGAAATTCCAATACACAACATCTAAGCATATCTTCAAGTACCTGAATAACTCTTTCTGATTGACCATCAGTCTGGGGATGGAAAGCTGTACTAAAACTCAACTTTGTACCTAAAGCTTCCTGCAATTTCTTCCAAAACAGTAAAGTAAATCTCGGATCTCTATCTGAGATAATCGATAATGGTACTCCATGTAGTCTAACTATCTCTGAAATATACAACTCGGCCAACTTGTCAAGTGAATAATCCATACGAACTGGAATAAAATAAGCCAACTTCGTTAACTTATCAATCACAACCCATACTGCATTTTTCTTTCTCGGTGTCGAAGGCAATCCTGTCACAAAATCCATAGTAACTCGGTCCCATTTCCACTCGGGAAATAATACAGGCTGCAATAAATCTGAAGGTACCTGATGTTTGGCCTTTACCTGCTGACAGGTCAAGCATCTAGAAACAAACTCTGAAATATCTCTTTTCATTCCTGTCCACCAATACATTTTCTTCAAATCATTATACATCTTTGTACTACCTGGGTGAATAGACAAAGAACTGCTATGTGCTTCCTGTAAGACTTTCCAAATAAGTTCATCATTCTCGGGTACACATACTCTATCTCTGAACATCAAACAACCGTCAGAACCAATTTGAAAATCAGACTCTACACCTGACTCGCACTAAACTCTTTTGGCTTGCAACTCACTATCATTCTTCTGAGCTTCACAAATTTCTTCAAGAAACGTCGGTTTAGCTCTCAACTCTGCTGAAATAGAACCATCATCTGATAAGGCCAAACTAGTGTGCAAAGCTCTCAATGCAAATAATGATTTTCTACTCAAAGCATCAGCAACAACGTTTGCCTTACCCGGGTGATAATCGATCACTAGTTCATAATTTTTAATCAACTCTAGCCATCTTCTTTGCCTCAAGTTTAGATCTTTCTGAGTCATCAAGTATTTCAAACTTTTGTGATCAGTGAATATTTGGCACTTCTCACCATACAAGTGATGTCTCCAAATTTTTAATGCAAATACAATAGCACTTAGCTCTAAATCATGTGTCGGATATTTTTTCTCATGTGGCTTTAACTGTCTAGAGGCATGAAATTACCCTTCCTTCCTGCATAAGTACACAGCCAAGTCCATTCAAGGATGCATCACTGTGAATCACAAACTCTTTACCCGGTTCTGGTTGTACAAAGACAGGAGCTTCAGTCAACAACGCCTTTAACTTGTCGAAACTCCGCTGACACTTCTCAGTCCATTCAAACTTGACATCTTTCTGTAGCAATCTTATCAATGGAGTAGCTATCATGGAAAATCCCTCTACAAATCGTCTATAATAATCGGCAAGACCAAGAAAACTTTTGACTTCTGATACATTCCTGGGAGGCTTCCAATCAACAATGGCTGAAATCTTGCTCGGATCAACTCTAATACCTTTACCTGAGACAATATGTCCAAGAAAAAAAACTTCCCGTAACCAGAACTCACTTTTGCTAAACTTGGCATAAAGCTAATTATCTCTTAAATTCTGTAAAACTGTTCTCAAATGCTTTGTATGCTCAGTCTCATCATGAGAATAAATCAAGATGTCATCAATGAACACAACTACAAACTTGTCCAAATAAGGTCTAAAAATTCGGTTCATTAAATCCATAAAAACAGCAGGAGCATTGGTTAAGCCAAATGGCATCACAAGAAACTCATAGTGACCATACCTAGTTCGAAAAGCAGTTTTCGGAACATCTGACTCTTTAACTCGCAACTGATAGTATCCGGATCTCAAATCTATCTTAGAGAACACAGTGGCTCCTTTCAATTGATCAAACAAATCATCTATTCTAGGCAATGGATATTTATTCTTGACGGTTACCTTGTTAAGCTGCCGATAGTCTATGCAAAATCTCATGGAACCGTCCTTCTTTTTCACAAATAACACTGGCGCGCCCCATGGTGAATAACTAGGTCTTACAAAGCCTTTATCAGTTAACTCCTATAGCTGAGCTTTCAATTCTTTCAATTCTATCGAAGCCATTCTATAAGGAGCAATAGAAATAGGTGTGGTACCTAGAATCAATTCAATACCAAACTCAACTTCTCTGATAGGAGGCAAACCTGGTAGTTCTTCCGGGAACACATCAGGAAACTCATTTACCATAGGCACTGGTTCAATTTTCAACTCTGGATCTTTAGTATTCAACACAAAAGCAAGATAAGCTTCACATCCTTTCCTCAAACATTTCTGAGCAGACATAACAGAAATCATGGAAATTGAACTATCTGACTCATCTGAATTAACCCGAAGTATCTCACCATTTTCACATTTCAACTCAATGAATTTCTTTCCACAATTCACTATCACATCATGTGCAGTTAACCAATCCATACCAAGAATCACATCAAACTCATCAAACAGCAATAGCATGAGATCGGCTGGAAAACAGTAACCTCTAATCATCAAAGGGCAATTTTTACATACTTTGTTTACTAACACATGCTGACCTAAAGGATTCGATACTTTAATCACAAATTCCGTAAACTCTATAGGCATGTTCATACTAGGCATTAATTTCATACAAACATAGGAATGGGTTGAACCCGGATCAATCAAAACAATAACAGTAACATCATGAAGAGCAAATGTACCCGTAATTACGTCAGGGGAAGATGCCTCTTCACGAGCACGGATAGCATAAGTCCTTGCGGGTGCTCTAACATCTGATCTTGTTGCTGTATCTCTAAATGTTCCTCTACCTGCCCCTACTTCGGGATTTCGCTGAGATCTACCTCTAACGGGGGCATTTCCTGATCTTGCACTCGGTATTACTTCTTTTTTAACCATTTCGGGACACTCCCGAATGAAATGATCTGGTGCACCACATCAGAAACATCCAGTCTCAGTTGCTTGACATTGACCTGGGTGACGTCGACCAGATTGAGGACACTCGGGTCTATCAGGCTGAATACTGCCAACACTTACAATCGAAGTGGTTTGAGCTTTTGGATCCATAAATCTTCTACCTCTATTTTGGCTAGAATACCCGGCTGAAAAATTAGATCTCGTAGAAAACTCTCTGGGCCTCTTGGATGTAGACTAAAACAACTTGCTCATCTGTCTTTTCTTCGTATCTTGCATCTCAATTTCAGCTTTACCCTTTCTTTTTAACAACTCCTCTGCCTTACAGGCTCGGTCAACTAAAACAACAAACTCCTTTATCTCTAGAACACCAACTGACAGTCGGATATCATCATTGAGCCCATCTTCAAATCTTTTACACATGATAGCCTCTGTAGACACACACTCTCGAGCATAATTGCTGAGTCTGACAAATTCACGTTCATACTCAGTCACAGTCATCTTACCTCTGACAAATTCACGTTCATACTCAGTCACAGTCATCTTACCCTGTTTTAATTCAAGGAACTCTTTTCTTTTCTGGTCAATATACCTCTGACTGATGTACTTTTTACGGAACTCCTTCTGAAAGAAATCCCAAGTAACTCTTTCTTTCGGTACTACTGACACAAGTGTCTTCCACCACTGGTAGGCCGAATCTCTAAGAAGTGACACTACACATTTAATACACTCTTCCGGTGTGCAGGATAACTCATCAAAGACTCTGATAGTGTTCTCGAGCCAAAATTTAGCTTTCTCAGCATCATCATCTTTGGTAGCCCGAAACTCTTCAGCCCCTTGTTTTCTGATCTTGTCAACGAGTGCCTTCTCTCTTCTAACTGTATCTGTAACTGGGGAAGCTACATGGGTGGTCTGAGGATCACGATGGGGTGGAGGTTCAACAGTCGGGTTCGTACGAATGAACTCAGTAAACCATTCATTCATAACTTGGAAGAAGGCTTCTCGAGCCCCTCCTCCCTGACTAACTGTAACGGGCCTTTCACTACTATCTGGTGGCATCGTCCCTTCAGCGGGAGCGGGTGCATTACTCTCTACATCATCTGCACCAGCTCGTTCGGGATCCATAACTATAAAAGAAAAACATTTTAAAATCGTCAGGAGTCGTCACACTATCAAAATATAAGTATGGCATGTATAGTTAGACTCTTACTCATACTGAATATTCCGAGAACTGACTAAACTCTTGCTCTGATACCAATAAATGTAACACCCCTTACCCGAGACCGTTGCCGGAGTCGAGCACGAGGCATTACTAAACTTAACTTACTAAATCAGGGCATAAAAATTGAAACTGTCAATCTGCATCATGTTCACTAAATTGACTATAACTCGAGTTACGAAACTCGAAATTTAGATCCGTAAATTTTCCCTGAAACTAGGCTCATATATATTATTACAATAATTTTTCCATAATTTTTTGTGTGTCCAATTAGTATAGTTTATTAGTTAAAGTCTCCCCTGTTACACTGACCGACAGTTCTGACCCCCCTTCACTAAAAATCAATTATCTCATAGTATACAAATCTTTTTCCTCCACCGTTTTTTATATAAAAATAGACTCAATAAGATTTAATTCTATATCTCATGCACACCCTAATTCGATTTCTACTATCCTTGGTGATTTTTCAAAATCACATCACTGCTGCTGTCCAAACTGTTCCCCTGCATATAATTACATGATTTCTCTATAATAACTATCAACTAGGCATTACAAAACATCCAAAACATGCTCTTAATTAGCCATTTTAATAGCTAATCATTACCAAGCATTTACAAGCCAATCCTAAACCATATCATAAGGTCATACACACAAAATGACTAAGTCCCTATACATGCCATAACTTAAAACATTCGAGTCACAAAATACCAATATAATCCTTTTGATAGTGTGTAACGATCTTCGACGTCCTTTCGATCCCTGAGTTGGCTTGTAATACTATAAAAAGAGAGGAAAGAATGGGAGTATGCATTAAGATTAGTAAGTTTGCATGTAAATAAATAACAACATTCATAATAAATTATTTCATTCTTTTCTTATCAAGATCACTTAAGCTTTTAACTCAATGTACTTAAAATTTCATTCTTACCTGTACCTTTTAACATGAACTTGTCTTACCCTTCCTTTGGTATACTCTTTGAATTTTCCCATTAAACCACTTGGAATACTAAGGATACGCGGGTACCTTTCCTTGTGAAACTTAACCATTGCCATGTCTTGACATGGTCTTACGTGGTATCCTTGCCTTATGAACTCACCAATGCCATGCCTTGGCATGGTCTTACATGGGACCTTGCCTTATAAACTCACCAATGCCATGCCTTGGCATGGTCTTACATGGGACATTTTCCTTATAGAAACTTATCAATGCCATGTCTTGACATGGTCTTACATGATTTCCTTAAACCCTAATGTTATGACATTTGTATCCTACACATTCCTAAGGTTCAACCGGAACTTTCTAAAATAGCTTTTCCGTCAATTCATACTTGAGTCTTTGATTGATAAATTTATAAAATAAATATGTAAATGTTGGAATTTAATAGTATTAAATGTAAAATAATAGAATATTGCATTTATTTACCGCAAGCTTACCTCGAAACAAAATACGATAAACTATATCGATTTAGTCCACTATCTTTTTCTTTCCCCGATCTAACTCTGGATTTCGTTCTTCTTGATCTATAATCACAAATTTAGCTTATTTAATACTCACATTTATCAAAACAGTCCTTAACTCTAACTTTGGCAAAGTTACAATTTTGCCCCTAAACTTTTAATATTTACACATTTGTCCCAAAGCTCGGAAATTAAACTTTATCCCTTATTCTTATGTTTTATGACATGCTAACCATTTTTCCCTTCAATGAAAACATCAAATTCTCACTCTAACATGTACTTATGAACATTAGGTATTTTTACCGATTAAGCTATTTTACTCGTTTTTACTTAAAATCACTTAGCAAAAGTTGTTTAACATAATTTCAGACTTCATATTCTATCATAAAGCATCAAAATAAACACATTTCACCTATGGGTATTTTTCCAAATATGAACCCTAGCATGAATTATTGATAGAATAAGCTAAACCGAGCTATTGGGGCTTCAAAAATGTAAAGAACATTAAAAACGGGGCTTGGAATCACTTACTATGGAGCTTGGAAGCTTGAAACAAACCCTAGCTATGATGAACCCTTGAAAATTCAGCCTAATGAAGAAGATGAGCATATTTTGCCATCTTTTTCCCTTTTAATATCTTTTTATTATCAAATGACTAAATTACCCTTCATTAAAAACTTTGGTTCTTTCTACCTATATATGTCCATTTTTGTCCATGAAAGCCTAATGGTATAATTACCATTTAAGGACCTCTACTTCAATTATGCTCTTCAATTAAATCCTTTAACATTTAAAACTCATATTTATCAAGTTTTGCAATTAAGTCCTAATAGGCAAATTAGAGATGCAATTCATAAAATTTTCTATCGATATTCTAACACATGCATCTAATCACTCGATAAATCATAATAATTAATCATAATAAACTTTTCTATCTCAGATTCGTGGTTTCGTAACCACTGTTCCGTTTAGGCCCTATTTCGAGATGTTACAGGGGTTCTGCATTTCTATGTTTTCTGTGTGTTTGGCTTGTTCTGCTTGTTAATTTGGTGTGTTTGGGGGTCCCAGGAAGGCTTGGGGTCAAGCTTGAGCCTTGGTAAAAATTTTGTTTTTAGGTACTTTAGGGGAGAGCTGGTTGAGGCAGGTCTTAAAAGTAATTTCTGGTGTTTGTTGACACAATAAGAGGTGTGGTAGAGTGGCAAGAAGACGCCACTTAAGGTCCAGGGAAGTGGCGTCACAAGGGAGCAGGAGAGGGAAAGAGTTCGAGTCTCGTCAGCAGCATTCAGAAGCTTTATTATTTTTTTTGTGCTTAGGGAGCAAAGGAGGTGGTTTTCGGATGGACTTTTCATGGTGGTTGGTTGAAGGAGTCAAAGTGTTTGAATGAGTGGCCATGAGGTGTTGGTGATATTTGAATTGGTCAAACCAATTCAAATGGTGGTTGGAGAGTGAAGTGTGGAGAGGATCAAGGGATTTGGTGTTGGTGTTGTTGGTAGGCCGAATTTGGGAGTTGTTGGGGGGTTGAGTTTCGGCTAAGGAGTGTATGGTAGGCAAAATTTGGCATTTTGGTTAGGGGGAGCTCAAAACCGTAGCCTTGGAGGGTGTTGTGTGCCGAAACTCTTTAGGAGCACTTAGTTGTTTTTCTTTGCATTTTGGGTATGGGTACTTCAACATTTGGAAACCGAAACTTTGAACTCTTTTCTTGTGCTCTCTCGTCCCTTTTGTTTCTTCTCTTCTTCCCATTTGCTTTCTCCATTTGTTGCACTTAGCAAGTCTTTCATTTGATCTTTCCTGCATCTAGCCGAAACTCCTTGAAGCCACCCCCCTTGCCGAATCTTTTCTTCTCCTTTGCTCATTTCTCTTAAACATCACAACTGAAACTTTCATCTCACTTCTTTGTGTTTCATCTTTCTCCTCTACTTTTTCTTCTCCATCCGAAACCTTGCAGCTCCTCCTGACACCTTTTTGTTTCCCTCTTTAGCCGAATAGCACCTTTGGCCGCAAGTGAATTAGTTTTGCCTTGTTGTTCGACTGTTGAAGGTAAAGATCTTCTTTTTCTCTCTTTTGTTAAAAGCCGAATCTTCTTTCCCTTCTTTAGGCTTCCTTCTCTTTTCTTTTCTATTCTCTGTATCCTTCTTCACTAACTAAATCTCTGGTTCTTTGTTATCTCGAATTGATGATGCTCGTATGGCCTAAAGTGTGAAGGGGTATTCTTTTCTGCCAAGTCTATTCTGGTTCTTCATCATTAATAATGTAAGGTAGTCTCGTGTGATACTTTTTCCCTTCTCTAAGTTCTTTTAGCCGATTACCCAAAGGGCAACTTTTACTGCTAGGTCGAACTTTTGGTTCCTTTACAACTCATCTTTGATTCAAGGACAAACCAGTTGTTGTGTGGTTCATTATTGACCAAGGTAGGGGTCATTTCCTTTCGGTTCTTGGTTATTATATCCCTTATCGATTATAGTCTGTCTTAATCAATTCTCTTGTTAGACAAGGGACGTTTCACTTTAAGTACTGATCAAATATCTTCATGGATGCAAGTGTCGGTCAAGCTATGGTGGGGAGTGAACCCGGATTCCCTGCTCCCAAATTTAAAAGGCGTGTTGTGTCGGTGGTTCGGGATTATCCATCGGGTTGTGTTATAAAGCCGACGTCTGCCTGGGTTAGGCAAATAGCCGTTGTCCCTGCTAGTGGAAGCGTCGACATAGAGAGTTTAGTGTTACGCCTTATCAGGTGTGTAATATTCACACGCTTTTTTACTGTTTGTGTTATTAACTGTGATTGGCTGAAAGACGAAATGACTGATTCGATAGCCGAGATACCCTCGTGGGTAAGGTTGGAGACACCGAGTAAGTTCTGCTATGATGATACTTTCGATTATATACATGTATGAAATAAGCATCTGTTACACATTGAGAGTATGTTGCATTCATTTTTAGTATGATAAAATAAGCATGGGCTTGGGATTGAATGAAAGGGGAAGTGTGAATCAGTGACTAATGTCACGGTGGTCTATGAACCACGGTGGTTTGAAACCACGTATGCTTATATCAGTGACTTGCCTCGGTGGTCTAAGACCACAGTGGGTTGGCCCCACGTATACATAAACTTATCAGAGATCGTCACGATGGTCTGAGACCATAGTGGGTTGGCCCCACAATTATATAATTTAGTGACTTCGTCAGGAGTGGTCTGGGACCACGGTGGTCAAGAATCACAGTGGCATAATGCCACGAGTGTTTGGATGATTCAGGTGACCTAGAGGATGGAGGTACTAGGTTGGGTTGGGCTACATTTCACACATGATTAACATGTTGTACTGTATGGGTTTAAGGCCTAGTTTATGTTATATGGGGATTTAGACACTGAGTCTCAGTGACGCACCCCTCTGCTGAATTTTGCAGGTAATCACTAGATCGTGGGTTTGGAGCTGGGGTGGACTCGAGGTGGCCATGCGTTACTATTTCTTTCGTAACCTACGCTACTTTATTTTTAACTTATTTTAATTCGGGATTTTATTATGTAATAAGGCCGCTTTAACTTAAATTTGGTTTGGATTTAATGCTGATATTATACATATGATAAACTGTCAACTATGGGGTTTTTTTTCTCAAATTTAAAACATAAACAAATAGTTTTCAAAATGACAACAAAAGATGGCGGACAACTAGATAGTTAAAACTGGAAATTTTTCTTCAAACCTTCAATCCATGGTTTCAAGTTATCACATTACCAAAATTTTCTAAGTCCGGATTTTGTGAATAAACCCGTTTTTAACTCCTGGTTATTTTTAATAAAAAGTTGGTAATATATTCTCAATAGAATTTTAAATTATCCATAAAAGGGAATCACTAGCAAAAAGTTTTTCTCAAGTCACGATATTCCTTTAAACATTTTCAAAACTGCCTTTCCTGTAACAAACTAGATTTGGTCGTAACGTATTGACCGGGTTTGGGGTGTTACAATTGTGGTATTAGAGCAGGTTCCAAAAACTCGGCTGTGGGTATGAGGTCCAAAAATGTTTTCAAAAGTTGGTTTGGAAAATGGTTTAGAAAAATACATGTTCTCTGGAAGTATGGCACCTGAGTCTCCGGCACCAAATCCGTACGGTAAGTCTTCTGACTATTGGTTGTTTTGCGTGAAGTAATTTTATTGTGCTATGGTTGCTAGTACTACAAAATTCAACTTTAGAGACTGAAACCTTTAGGTATATATGTGTTTGTGAGAACTACTTTTAATGCTATTTTCATAAGACTGCTCAGTAATAAACAGTGGAAGAAAATACTAATTCATAAAACTTTTAATCAGATTAAGTCACATCGGTAGTCATGAGCGCTAGAGGACGTGGACGTGGTATGCGCGGCTGTGGTAGAGGTCGGGGTGTTGGGTTTGAACCTTCGGAATCGGGGCATGGTCTGGAAGGTGAAGTGCCAGCATCACCTGTTACGGAAGCAAAATTTCAGGATCAAACTGGTGGAGACGATGCTGTGTCACAAGCTATGTTGTGAGTTCTAGAGCGGGTTGCTGGAGTGAGCACGGGGTCAGTAGCTCAAAAATCTGTTTCTGAATGACTCTGAGCCAATGGGGTTGGGATGTTTAGGGGTGTTTCTGATGTAGCTCCTAACGTAGCTGAGTACTGGCTAGAAGCGGTTGAGCGCATCATGGATGATCTTGACTGTACCGCAGAAGAGAAATTAAAAGGAGTTGTGTCCCTTCTTCGAGATGAGGCATACGAGTGGTGGCTCATGGTAAGGGATGGTACAGCAGCTGACCGTATTACCTGGGACTTCTTTAAGTCAGCATTTCAGGGAAAGTATATTGGTTCGAGCTATGTGGACGCTCAGCGAAAGGCATTTTTAAACTTGGTTCAGGGGAGTAAGTCAGTGGCCGAGTATGAGGCGGAATTCCTACATCTAAGCCATTATGCCCAGGGTATCGTTGCAACAGATCATGAGCATTGCGTCTAATTTGAGGATGGTCTGAGGGACGAGTTGTGAGTGCTGATAACTCCGCAACGGGAAAGAGAGTTCGCTATTTTGGTTGAGAAGGCTAAGATAGCTGAAGAGGTGAAGCGATCTGAAAGGCAGAACCAAGAAAGGGACAAAAGTAGGAATAAAAGAAATTTTGGGTCATCAGGATCTGCTGGGAATTTCCAAAATAGGCCTAGGTTCAATGGGCCGAGTCGAGTTGCGAGACCTGTTGCTGTTGGGCGGCCTCAGCAATGTGCTATGTGTGGGAAGTTTCACACGGGGGAGTGCTGGGCAAGAAGTAATGGATGTTACAGGTGTGGATCAGTGGATCATCGGGTAAAGGACTGTCTGCAAGAGCCAAACAGAGTGCGACTAGTAGGTCAGAATTATGTTCAGCCAGGAAGAGGTGGTCAGCAACCACAGAGAGGTCGTGGTCCGGCCAGAGGAGGAAATGGCTTTGGTCGAGGACGTGGAGCACCAGGCAGAGGTGCTGGGAATACAGATGCGAGACAGCTTGGGTTGGTCTATGCAGCTAGACGCTGAGAGGAGGGCGATGCACCAGACGTCATAACCGGTACGTTCCTTATTTTTGGTTTGCCCTTTTCTGCACTGTTTGATATTGGGTTTACGCATTCTTATGTTGCTCGTATTGTGTCTGGAACTCAGAACATAGAATCTAAGATTGCTTCTAGGGAGATGACTATGATTAGCCCTTTAAGACAATCTATAGTGGTGAACAAACTTTTTAAGAATGTGCCTTTAGAAGTACAAGGGATAGTTTTCCCGGCTGGTTTGATGGAACTGCTTTTGGGCGAGTTCGATTCGATCTTAGGCATGGACTGGTTAGTGAAGTATCAAGCGAACTTGGATTGTACTGCTAAACGCATGGTGGTAAAGACTCCTGAGGATAATGAGGTGTTAGTGATAGGTGAAAGAAACAACTATTTGTCCAATATAGTGTCTGCTTTAAAGGCTGAAAGGATGGTGCGGAAAGGGTGTGAAGCATTCTTGGCTTTCATCAGTGCTCTAGAGGTCAATGAGTTGACTGTAAAGGATGTTAGAATAGTGAAGGAATTCTCCGATGTTTTTCTAGAAGAGCTTCCAGGGTTACCTCCGAATCGCGAGGTGGAATTCGGTATTGACCTTCTTCCAGGAATAGCGCCAGTGTCCATTGCTCCATATAGAATGGCGCCGAATGAGCTGGTTGAACTTAAAGCCCAGATTCAGGAACTGTTGGATCAGGGTTTTATCTGACCCAGTGTGTCACCTTAGGGAGCACCAGTGTTATTTATTAAGAAGAAGGACGGGTCGATGCGGATGTGCATTGACTATAGGCAACTGAACAAGTTGACGATTAAGAACAAGTACCAGTTGCCTAGGATAGATGATCTATTCGATCAGTTGCGAGGAACTTTGGTCTTTTCAAAGATAGACTTGAGGTCAGGTTATCATTAGCTTAAGGTCAATGAGGCAGATATTCATAAGATAGCTTTTCAAACTCGTTATGGTCACTACAAGTTCTTAGTGATGTCGTTCAGGTTGACGAATGCACCAGCGACATTTATGGACATGATGAACCGGGTATTCCAACCCTATCTGGATCGGTTTGTCGTAGTGTTCATAGATGATATCTTGGTTTATTCCAGGACGGAGGAGGAGCATGATTCGCATCTTTGGGTGGTTCTGCAGATTCTGAGGGAGAAGCAGCTGTACACCAAATTCAGTAAGTGTGAATTTTGGTTGAAAGAAGTTACCTTTCTGGGACATGTTGTGTCTGCTGAGGAAATTAGGGTTGATCCCCGAAAAATTGAAGCCGTGTTGGACTAGAAACCGCCTGAGTCTGTGGCAGAAATTCAGAGTTTCCTTGGTTTGGCTGGATACTACAGAAGGTTTGTTGAGGGGTTCTCGTTAATAGTCGCACCGTTAACCAAGTTATTACGGAAAGGGGTACCATTTATCTGGTCAGATAAGCAGCAGGAAAGCTTTGAGAAGTTGAAGAGGATTTTGACAGAGGCACCAGTGTTGATTCAGCCTGAGGCTGGGAAGGAGTTTGTCGTCTAATGTGATGCGTCGCACACAGGGTTAGGGTGTGTGTTGATGCAAGAGGGGAAAGTGGTAGCATATGCGTCTCGGCAATTGAGACCACATGAGGTGAATTATCCAACACATGATCTAGAGTTAGCTGCGATAGTATTCGCTCTGAAGATTTGGAGACACTACCTGTATGGGGAGAAGTCTATTATCTACACCGATCATAAGAGCCTAAAATACCTCATTTCCCAAAAGGAGTTGAATTTAAGGCAACGGAGGTGGATTGAGTTGTTGAAGGACTATGACTATTCGATCGATTACCACTCGGGTAAAGCTAATGTAGTGGCGGATGCGTTGAGTCATAAGGTAATATCGGACTTGAGAGCAATGTTTGCGCACCTCAGCCTGTATGATGATGGGAGTTTGCTAGAGGAACTTCAAGTGAAGCCTTCTTGGGTCAGTAAAATTAGAGAGAAGTAGTTGGCGGATGAATCGTTAAGATCTAGATTTCAGCAAGTGGAAAGTGGAGAGACAGAAGATTTTAGTGTGAACAGTGATGGGGTATTGTGCTTTCGGGGAAAAGCTTGTATTCCAAAGGATTACGAGTTAAGGCGGAAGATTCTGCAGGAAGCATATATTAGCCCATACGTTATGCATCCTAGTGGGAGTAAAATGTATCAGGATCTGCGGGAACAGTTTTGGTGGCTAGGTTTGAAGCAGAAAGTTACCGATTTTGTGAGCAAGTGCTTGACGTGTCAGCAGGTGAAGGCGGAACATCAGTTGCCTTCGGGCTTGCTACAGCCAGTAAAGATTCCACTTTGGAAGTGGGAAAGGATAACGATGGACTTTGTTAGTGGCCTACCTCTCACGCCTACTAAGAAAGATTCGGTGTGGGTAATTGTCGATCGGTTGACGAAGTCCGCTCAGTTCATATCGATTCGTGTTGATTATCCATTGCAGAAGTTAGCCAAGCTATATGTAGCAGAGATTGTGAGGTTGCATGGGGTACCTGTGTCTATCATATTAGACAGAGACCCCAGGTTTACATCGCGGTTCTGGAAGGCGTTGTATCAAGCGTTGGGTACAACACTAGATTTCAGCACGGCGTTTTATCCATAGACTGATGGTCAGTCTGAGAGGGTAATTCAGATCTTAAAAGACATGTTGAGAGGTTGTGTTATCGATTTCGGGGGTAGTTGGGAGGATTTTCTACCGTTGGCAGAATTCGAATACAACAATCGCTATCAATCCAGTATTCGGATGGCACCCTATGAAGCATTGTATGGTCGTAGGTGTCGTACACCTACCTGCTGGACAGAGTTGGGTGAGCGACAGTTGTTGGGTTCGGAATTGGTTTCAGAGACAGAGGAAAAGGTTAAGTTGATCCAGACTCAGTTGAAGGAAGCTTCTGACAGGCAGAAATCTTATGCAGATTTGAAGCATAAGGATATAGACTTCTCTGTGGGTGATCAGGTTTTCCTGAAAGTTTCGCCTTGGAAGAAGGTTTTAAGGTTTGGACGAAAGGGCAAGTTGAGCCCTAGGTTCATCGGGCCTTATCGTGTGTTGAAGCGTGTGGGACCAGTGGCTTATCAGCTTGAGTTATCTTCAGAATTGAGGCAGATACATGATGTATTCCATGTCTCAATCTTAAGGCGCTACCGTTCGGATCCATCTCACATAGTGCCAGTGGAAGAAATCGAAATAAGACCTGATTTATCTTTTGAAGAGGAACCAGTTCAGATCTTAGACCATGATGTTAAAGTATTGCGAAGGAAGTCGGTTCCATTGGTTAAAGTTCTGTGGTGGGATCACGGTTCAGAGGAGGCCACGTGGAAGCCAAAGGATGTGATACGACAGCAATACCCTCACCTCTTTTGACCAGGTAAATTTCGAGGCCAAAATTTCTTTAAGAGGGTAGAACTGTAACATTCTGGAATTAGGGGTTCTGCATTCCTATGTTTTTTGTGTGTTTGGCTTGTTCTGCTTGTTAATTTGGTGTGTTTGGGGGTCCTAGGAAGGCTTGGGGTCAACCTTGAGCCTTGGTAAAAACTTTGTTTTTAGGCACATTAGGTGAGAGCTGGTTGAGGCAGGTCTTAAGAGTAATTTCATGTGTTTGTTGACACAAGAAGAGGTGTGGTAGAGTGGCAAGAAGATGCCACTTAAGGTGTAGGGAAGTGGCATCACAAGGGAGCAGCAGAGGGAAAGAGTTCGAGTCTCGTCAGCAGCATTCAGAAGCTTTATTTTTTTTGTGCTTAGGGAGCTAAGGAGGTGGCTTTCGGCTGGACTCTTCATGGTTGTTGGTTGAAGGAGTCAAAGCATTTGAATGAGTGGCCATGAGGTGTTAGTGATAGTTGAATTTGTCAAACCAATTCAAATGGTTGTTGGAGAGTTAAGTATGGAGAGGATCAAGGGATTTGGTGTTGGTGTTGTTGGTAGGATGAATTTGGGAGTTGTTGGGGGGGTTGAGTTTCGGCTAAGGAGTGTTTAGTAGACAAAATTTGTCATTTTGGTTAGAGGGGAGCTCAGAACCGTAGCCTTGGAGGGTGTTGTGTGCCGAAACTCTTTAGAAGCACTTAGTTGTTTTTCTTTGCATTTTGGGTATTGGTACTTCAACATTTGGAAACCAAAACTTCAAACTCTTTTCTTGTGCTCTCTTGTCCCTTTTGTTTCTTCTCTTCTTCCCATTTGTTTTCTCCATTTGTTACACATAGCAAGTCCTCCATTTGATCTTTGTTGCATCTAGCCGAAACTCCTTAAAGATATCCCCCTTGCCGAATCTTTTCTTCTCCTTTGCTCATTTCTCTTAAACATCACAACCGAAACTTTCATCTCACCTCTTTGTGTTTCATCTTTCTCCTCTACTTTTTCTTCTCTAGCCGAAACCTTGCAGCTCCTCCATTAACACCTTTTTGTTTCCTTCTTTAGCCGAATAGCACCTTTGGCCACAAGTGAATCAGTTTCGCCCTGTTGTTCGACTGTTGAAGGTAAAGATCTTCTTTTCTCTCTTTTGTTAAAAGCCAAATCTTCTTTCCCTTCTTTCGGCTTCCTTCTCTTTTCTTTTTTGTTCTCAGTATCCTTCTTCACTAACCGAATCTCTGGTTCTTTGTTATCTCGAATCGATGTTGCTCGTATGGCCTAAAGTGTGAAGGGGTATTCTTTTCTGCCAAGTCTATTTTGGTTCTTCATCATCAATAATGCAAGGTAGTCTCGTGTGATACTTTTTTTCCTTCTCTAAGTTCTTTTAGCCGATTACTCAAAGGGCAACTTTTATTGCTAGGCTGAACTTTTGGTTCCTTCACAACTCATCTTTGATTCAAGGATGAACCAATTGTTGTGTGGTTCATCATTGACCAAGGTAGGGGTCATTTCCTTTCGGTGATTGGTTATTATATCCCTTATCGGTTATAGTCTGTCTTAATCAATTCTCTTGCTAGACAAGGGATGTTTCACTCTGAGTACTGATCGAATCTCTTCATGGATGCAAGTTTCGGTCAAGCTGTGGTGGGGAGCGAACCCGTAATCCCTGCTACAAAATTTAAAAGGCGTGATGTGTCGGCGGTTCGGGATTATCCGCCGGGTTGTGGTAGAGAGCCCACGTCTGCCTGGGTTAGGCAAATAGCCGTTGTCCCTGCTAGTGGAAGCGTAGAGAGTTTAGTGTTACCATTATCAGGTGTGTAATATTCACACGCTTCTTTACTATTTGTGTTATTAACTGTGATTGGCTGAAAGCCAAAATGACTGGTTTGATAGTCGAGATACCCTCGTGGGTAAGGTTGGAGACATCGGGTAAGTTTTGCTATGATGATACTTTCGATTATATGCATGTATGAAATAAGCATCTGTTACACATTGAGAGTATGTTGCATTCATTTTTTAGCATGATAAAATGAGCATGGGCTTGGGATTGAATGAAAGGGGAAGTGTGAATCAGTGACTAATGTCACGGTGGTCTATGAACCACGGTGGTTTGAAACCACGTATGCTTATATCAGTGACTTGTCTCGGTGGTCTAAGACCACAGTGGGTTGGCCCCACGTATACATAAACTTATCAGAGATCGTCACGGTGGTCTGAGACCACAGTGGGCTGGCTCCACGATTATATTATTTAGTGACTTCGTCATGAGTGGTCTGGGACCACGGTGTCAAGAACCACAGTGGCATAATGCCATGGGTGTTTGGATGATTTAGGTGACCTAGAGGATGGAGGTACTAGGTTGGGTTGGGCTGCATTTCACACATGATTAACATGCTGTACTGTGTGGGTTTAAGGCCCAGTTTGTGTTATATGGGGATTTACACACTGAGTCTCGGTGACTCACCCCTCTGCTGAATTTTGCAGGTAATCACTAGATCGCGGGTTTGGAGCCGGGGTGAACTCGAGGTGGCCATGCGTTACTATTTCTTTCGTAACCTACGTTACTTTATTTTAAACTTATTTTAATTCGGGATTTTATTCTGTAATATGGCCGCTTTAACTTAAATTTGGTTTGGATTTACTGCTGATATTATACATATGATAAACTGTCAACTATGGGGGTTTTTTTTCTCAAATTTAAAACATAAACAAATAGTTTTCAAAACGACAACAAAAGATGGCGAACAACTAGATTGTGAAAATTGGAAATTTTTCTTAAACGTTCAATCCATGGTTTCAAGTTATCACATTACCGAAATTTCCTAAGTCCGGCTTTTATGAATAAACTTGTTTTTAACTCCTGGTTATTTTTAATAAAAAGTTGGTAATATATTCTCAACAGAATTTTAAATTATCCATAAAAGGGAATCACTAGCGAAAAGTTTTTCTCAAGTCACGATATTCCGTTAAATATTTTCAAAACTGCCTTTCCTGTAACAAACCAGATTTGGTCGTAACGTATTGATCGGGTTTGGCATGTTACAGCCCGTACCTCGTTCTGAAAGCCGTTTTCAGAATGTCTGAATCTTTTACTCGCAACTGGTAGTATCTCGATCTCAGATCTATCTTTGAAAACATAGTGGCTCCTTTTAACTGATCAAACAAATCGTCAATCCTGGGCAACAGATATTTATTCTTTATAGTCACTTTATTCAACTGACAATAATCAATGCACATTCTCATCGTGCCATCTTTCTTTTTCACAAACAAAACAGGAGCACCCCAAGGTGAGAAACTTGGTCTTGTGAACCCTCTGCCAGTTAACTCTTGCAACTGTGACTTTAACTCTTTTAACTCTGTCGGTGCCATTCTATACGGAGCTATCGAAATAGGTTTTGTGCCAGGCAACAAGTCAATACCGAATTCAACTTCACGTATCGAAGGCAATCTCGGCAATTCTTCAGGGAATACATCAGAAAACTCACAAATAACTGGCACTGATTCAACTTTCTTTTCAAACACTTTCGAATCAATTACATAAGCAAAATAAGCTTTTTTGACCCTTTTTCATATAACTTTGAACTTTTAATATAGATATCACAGCAGGTAAACCATTCAAATCAGTAGACTCAACCCGAACTATTTCATCATTCGGACATCTCAAATCAATAGTCTTTCATTTACAGTTCACAACAACATCATTCAATGTCAACCAATCAGTACCCAGAATGATATCAAACTCATCAAATGGTAATAGCATCAGATCAGCAAGAAAACATATATCTCGAAACATTAATGGACAGTTCTTGCATACTTTGTCAACCAGAACACTTTTACCTAAGGGGTTCAATATTTTTATAACAAACTCAGTAGACTTTACAGGAAAAGTCTTACTAGATACTAAGTTCATGCATATATACGAATGTGTAGAACTAGGGTCTATCAATGCAATCACAGAAGTATCATAAAGTGTAAATGTACTCGTTATAACATCTGGAGATGAAGCTTCCTCTCGAGCTCTGGCAGGCGCTCTAGCTTCGGATCTCACAGCAGTATCTCTTGTATTTCTCTGACTACCACTGACATTTCTTGCATTTCGAAAAGGTCTACCTCTCATTGGAACATTATCGAATCTCAGATTCTGGGCAGTCTGTTGCTCAACAGACTCCTGGGCAGTCACGGATGAAATGATCTAACGATCCACATCTAAAACAAGCTCGATCATTCAATCTACAAATTCCCAAATGTCTTTTACCACAGTGCTTACATTCAGGTTGCTCGGATCTGAAATTTCCAACACTTGCCACTGAAGTTGCCGGAGCTTTAGAGCTCGATTGTGTTCTAGTTCGATCTCTATTTGAAAGTCCCACATTAATCCTTGAATGGCTTTGTTCATCTCTGAATTTCTTTGAAGCAGACTGAAATGATTTACCCGAAAATCTCTTTCTTGCATCTCTGACTTCAGACTCGGCTTTCCTTTTATCTTTCCCGAGTGCTTCAGCTTTGCACACTCGATCAGCAAGTACCACAAACTCTTTTATTTCCAAAATCCCGACTAGTAAGCGGATATCTTCATTAAGACCATATTCAAATCTCTTACACATTATTGCTTCAGACGATACACATTCCCGGGCATACTGACTCAATCTCACAAACTCTCGTTCATATTCAATGATAGACATACGACCTTGTTTCAATTCCATAAATTCTTTTCATTTCTGATCAATAAATCTCTGGCTGATATATTTCTTCCGGAATTCAGACTGAAAGAAATCCCAGGTGACCCGCTCTTTCGGAACAACAGAAATCAATTTTTTCCACCACTGATAAGCTGCATCTCGTAGCAAGGATACAACACATTTTATACATTCTTCCGGAGTCAAAGACATTTCATTAAATACTCGGATAGTGTTCTCTAACCAGAACTCAGCTTTCTCGGCATCGTAATCACTGGTAGCCCTGAACTCTTTAGCCCCATACTTACAGATTTTGTCAACCGAAGGCTTGTTCAACAGATTCGGATACATAGCCGGAGGCACAACTGAAGTTTGAGGGCGATTAGTAGGGGGCGGAGGTTGTGAAATAGTCGGATTATTTCACACAAATTGAGTGAACCACTCACTCATCATTTGGAAGAAAGCTTGTTTAGCTTCTCCCTCTTGACCGCTCGTGGTCGGTCTCGAATCAAATGGCATTGTCCCTTGCGAGGGAGCAGGCGCATTGCTTTCTACATTGTCAACTACGGCTCTTTCGGGATCCATTACTATACGTTAAACACATTTTACACGTCAGGACTCATCACACAATCACAGTTCAAATATATGGCATGTATAGCTAGACTCTCACTCTCTACGTTAGTCCGTGAATCGACTAAACCGTATCTCTGATACCAACCAAATGAAACACCCCTAACTCGTATCCATCACCGAATTAGAGTTAAAGGCATTACCGGATAGATTGGAAACTTTCACAGACATTTAGTATTACAATTCATCAATCACAATCAAAGTGTCCCTTTTATAGGTAAACGAGACCTTAATCATGTTTCAAAATAGGGTCGGGACTAAACCAAACACATATGAAAGTTCTCAAAAATTTAAAACTTTTCTATATTACAGAGGCCACAAGCCCGTGTGGGCAAGCCGTGTGCCTCCCACGGCTACTAGACACACCCATGTGTCTTGGCCGTTCCAAATCAGAGCATGTATATTGATTTATCCACACGGCCACCAGACACGCCCATGTGCAATGGTTGTGTAGAATTATGCTAGCTACTGACTTGATCACACGGCTACCAGGCATGCCCCGTGTACCATGACCGTGTAAGATTATGCTAGCTACTGACTTATTCACACGGCTACCGGTCATGCCCGTGTGCCACGGCCGTGTATGCAAAACAAACCATTTGCAAGGCTAAAAATGTCACTCATACAAGAGTCAATCCTACAAGCAAAATGCCAATTCATTTCAAGCACACTTTACATCCTAAACAAAGCAAATAAATCAACAAGTTCTCACATTTAATCTCATTTCCATTCATGCCAATTTACACAACTAAAACACATATACATTCAAGCATGATTCATCTACATTTACCTTTCATATAATCATTCCTTTGCTCAAACATACATACTCATAATGTTTTCATATGCTTACCAAATACCAAGCCATACCAAATCATGCATCATATTACATATTTACTCAAGCACATTACCAACATTAATCTAGCCACATCTCATGGCTAATTATACACATTTCAAACATAATTCAAAATGACTAGCCTATACATGCCATATTTAGCTATATACATATTTCAAAGATACCAAAACAAGTTGAGTAGTGTGATGATGATCCTCGACGGTCCCCAAGCCTTCAGTAGCTTTGACGATCTGTAAAATAGAGCAAACACACACAGAGTAAGCTTTCAAAAGCTTAGTAAGCCATATACAAATAAACTTAGCATAAAATACACATATTCATAATGATACAATGTCATTTATAGTTCTCAGAGCAAATTCATCTCATATTCTTTGACTCATATGCTTAGCCATATCTTACCACATTCGTCAACTCAAATATCATATATACACATAACTTATTCAAGCATATTTTCACATATCATCTCATCATTCCGTTGCACATATTCATCTTAGTAAGTTCATATAGATACTTACCTTTCTTACACACTTAGTGTACATATCAAATGTACCTGAAACAGATATACAATCACATAATCATTCGTATCTCGGATTTGCCCGTTGAACCATTCAAAATCTAATATGATACACAGAGTGCTCAGGATAGTCGTACAATGCCAACGTCCCAGCCGTGGTCTCACATGTAATCAGATATCGATGCCACTGTCCAGACAGGGTCTTACACGAATCAATACGATGCCAATGACTTGGACATGGTCTTACACGTAAATCTCATATCGATGCCAACGTCCCAGACATGGTCTTACATGAAATCTTGAATTAACGCCAATGTCTCAGAGATGGTCTTACATGATATCGCATAACGGACACCTATGTCATGACATAGTTAATCCTATCTATTCCTAGGTTCGTACGGGACTTCTCGGATGTTAGCAATCTATCGGTCTTATCTCGAATTTCATATATACATCATCTCATATGCATTCATCATTATCAATAGTCATATGAACATTCATAATTCAAAACAAATACATTTATTTGTATATCGACTTACCTCGAATTCGAATTCGGTTATTCGACTACTTTCGCTTTCCCGCGATCTAAGTCTGTTTTCCTCAGTTCTTGATCTATACATATTCAAATTTAATCCATTTATTCACTAATTCATTCAATTAAATCCATGGACACATATTTAGGGTAATTTACAAATTAGCCCTCACATTTTCATATTTGGACAATTTAGTCCCTATTTCACAAAATCATCAAATACACAAAATCACCATATACCCATGCTTAGCCGAATATTCATGTATCTCATGCAAATCCGTACATTTCATTTATTTCACAAATTAGTCCTTCAAAATTATTATTTTCACAATTTAGCCCTAATTAGCTAAATTCACCAAAAAATTCAAGAACAAAACATGTTCATTAAACACATATCTTTCATTTAACACCAATATTCATCACAAAGCTCACCATTTCATCAATGGCACATCTCATGAACATCATCAATTCTTCAAATTACAACATGGGCTTGATAGTAGACTAAGCAACTATCTCAAAAACATAAAAATTATCAAAAACTAAAGTCAAAACATACCTTAATTTAGATCAAAGGCTAGCCGAATATTTGAAGAATTCAAACCCTTTCTTTTCTTTCAATAATCGGTGGAAACAAGATGATAACAATGGCTATTTCATGCTTTTGTTTTATCATTTTAAACATAATTATCAAATTCCCTTTTTACCCTTAATGAATCCTTAATAACTAAACATTCAAACCATGGACATACTTGTCCATCCACCATCCACTATCCTTATAATGAGACAAATTCCTTTTTAAGGGCTCCAAATTATAAAGACATCAACCATTTGATACTTTCGTATTTAACCATCAAACTTTCATTTTATGCGATTAAGCCCTTTTTCTCAAATTAATCACACAAACATACAAATTAACTTACGGAACTTTAACACATGCTTAATCACATATCAAAGGCACAGAAAATAATATTAGTATATTTTACTGACTCGGATTTTTGGTCCCGAAATCGCTGTTCTAACTAGGGTCAAAAGCGGACTGTTACAAATATCTATCATGGCTAAAATTTTAGACCTTAACAATACTTCAAAATAGTCCTTGGAAAAGCTAGATTAGGCTACAAAGATCTCAAAAACATAAAAATCATTAAAAACTGGGCTAGAACGGACTTAAAATCAAGCTTGAAAGTGGCCAAAACCCTAGCTATGTCTTCTCTTGCAATATTCAGCCATGCGGGACTAAATTGATGAAGATGAAGACTTTTATTTAGTTATTTTGGCTTTATTTACTAGATCACCAAAATGCCCTTCACCTAAACTTTGAAATTTTTCACTAACCATGCCCATTTTTATCCATACTAAAGAATAATGGTGTAATTACCATCTAAGGACCTCCAATTTAAAATCTCATAGCAATTGGACACCTTTAACATATAGAATTCAAGTTTTTCACTTTTTGCAATTTAGTCCCTTTAACTAAATTGAGTCAAAATTTTCAAACAGGATTTTCACGAAATTGTTCCATAAAACTGTAGACCATAAAAATATAATAAAAAATAAATTTTATTGCGTCTGATTTGTGGTCCTGAAACTACTGTTTCGACTAGACCCAAAATCAGGCTGTTACACACAAAGTGCGTTAGATCTCCCTTAGGCCTCATTCGACCCTAAGGTCATTGTGAGATTGCACGGGGTACCACTATCCATTGTGTCATACCGAGATTCGAGATTTACATCATGATTCTAGAAGAAATTGCAAGAAGCTTTAGGCACGAAATTGCATTTCAGTACAGCTTTTCATCTGCAAACGGATGGTCAATCCGAGCGAATCATTCAGATTCTCGAGGATATGTTGAGATGTTGCATCCTTGAGTTTGATGGTATGTGGGATCAGTATCTGTCATTGATTGAATTTGCTTATAACAATAGTTTTCAGTCGAGCATTAAAATGGCACCTTATGAAGCTTTGTACGGACATAAATGTCGAACACCTCTGTATTGGACCGAACTTAGTGAAAATAAGCTACATGGGGTCGATTTGATAAAAGATACAGAATAGAAAGTAAAAGTAATCCAAGATAGCCTGAAAGCAGCATCTGATCGTCAGTAGTCTTATACAGACTTGAAACGAAAAGATATTGAATTTGAGATCGGCGATAAAGTGTTTCTGATAGTATCTCCGTGGAAGAAAGTACTTCGATTCGAACGTAAAGGCAAGTTAAGTCCGAGGTTCATCTAACTGTATGAGATCATTGAGCGAGTTGGACCTGTTGTATACAGATTGAGGTTGCCCTCCGAGCTAGAGAAGATACATAATGTATTTCATGTATCAATGCTCCATAGATACCGATCCGAAAATTATAATAGTCTGATTTAGACCCTAGTCAGAACAGTAGTTTTGGGACCACAAATCCGAGTCTGAATAATATTTTAATATTAGTTTCTATGCCTTTGATATGTGACTAAGCATGTGTGAAAGCCTTGTACGAAAATTTGATCATTTGTGTGTTTAATTTGAGAAAAAAAGGTTAAATTGCATTAAATGCAAAACTAGCATGCTATTTGTTAAAGCACCTATGTGTAGTGGATGCCTTATGAGGCAATAATGCCAATATTTAGATAGTGGTTGAATAAAGGACATAAATGCCCTTAATGTTTATATGTACATATGTTTAGTATAAGGTTAAATTAGTAACTAGATTATTAATAAGGTAATAATAAAACAAAAGGCTAAAATAATAAGCCATTTCATTAATCTTCTTGTCGAAAATCAATAGAAATAAGGGTTTAAAAATCTTTCACACATTCAGCACTTGCAAGCTCAAATTAAGGTATGTTTTGGCTTTGGATTTTGATGATTTTTAAGTTTTTGAGATTGTTGCTTAGTCTACTATCAAGCCCATGTTGTAATTTGAAGAATTGATGTTGTTTATGAGATGTGCCATTGTAACGCCCTGAATTTTGGGCCTAGATGAATTGGGCTTTGGGCTTTGGGTCTCATAAATTTTTTTTAGCAAGAAAATGACAAATGACATGTTGGCTTTAAGGGTTTAATAAACTTGGAGTGTCCAGGGGTGTTAGAGAAGTGCTGGGTTTGAATTTTGAGGAGAAGGAATTTTTAATTAATTATTAAAGGAACCAGGGCGGTGAGTAGTTGGGCTTTTAAATAAAAATAGGGAAAAATGGCATCAAAGAGCCTTGTGGTGGAGTGGCTAAGTGACGCCACTTAGGGTATAGGAAGGTAGCGTTATGGGCTAGCAAGGAGATCCTAGGTTCAAATCCTAGCTTAGTATTTTTTTTAGGAGTTTAATTTTGGCCTTCTAGAAGGTTGGAAGTGGTGTGATGATGGACTCTAAGGAGAGTGATCAGAAGAGAAAATTTAGGAAAAGGATTGGGGAGTTATCAGGGAGAAAAACGAGGAGATGAGATGGGGAAGAGTTGGAGCTGATTGGGACTTTAGGGGTCGGTTTTGTGTATAAATAGGGGGTGCCGAATTCTGTTTGTGCTATTTCGGCAACTGTAGTGCTCTCCCGAATTCTCCTTCACTTTTTCTGTTCTAAACCTCGCCTCTTCCTTATGTGTTTTCTTTTCTTCTAAAGCTTAAATCGAATATCATTCTCTTCTTTCTCCATTGCTTGTGTCGTCCCACCTTCATCTCAATTGTTGGGGACCGAATATTCGTGACTTTGAAAGTCGAAAACCTTTGCTCTTGGAGCAATGATAAACCATAATATGAACATATTTTAATCCCACATTTAGCATACTTTTGGATGATTTATCCCTTGAATTGTGTAATTTGGTGCTCTTAATCCTTTGTTTTCATGTTTTATACTCAGAAGAGCATCGGAGGATCAAAAGAACGAGAAACGAGCCCAAAAAAGAGTAAATGAGCCATACCATGAAATCAACACAGCCTGGCCACGATTCACACGGGCTTGTGCCATGGGCATGTCCCTGACGTGGGAAAGAAGAGTTTCACTTGGATTAGGGTACTTAGAGGCAAAGAAAGCCATCCCAAAAGCCTATATAAACACCCTAGAGGCCAACCTTCGGGGGCGTCCAGCTAGGCCAAGGCGCCGAGCCAGAGAGGCCAGAATTGTGGGATTCACTCGAAGAATAGCCAGTTGATTCATCTCAAGAAGCCGGAGTTATACTCAAGACAGGAGATCTCTCATTCAATTCCTTTAGGGGGTTTTAGGGTTTTCTTATGTTTTGTTTTATCTTTTCTTTTGAGATGTATTCTTTTACTATTATGAACTAAACCTTCAGATACCTGAGGGGGATGAAACCTAAGATGAATCTTGTTATCGTTTGCTGAACTATATGATAAATACTTGATTTGTTCTTAACTATGTGTTCTTAATTCTTGTTTTGGTATTTCCGGGATATTGATTCAAGTGTGATGTGCTTAGGTGGTGGAGCAAGAGTCCTTGCCTAAGAGTAGATCTAGCATAGTTAAGCGGAGTTGCTCGCGCGCCTAGAAATAGGGTGACAAAAATCTGCCGAATTAGGGTCAAACCTAATATGGGAGTCCATAGACCGAGTTAGTGCAATTCTAGGGGTTTTAATTAGAAAGAGATTTCAATTAATCAACCTAGGGTTAGACGTTAGTAGCCTCGAAAGAGGTATTAATATAAATTAGGGAATCCTACGGATCAAGTCAAGTGAATAAATCGTCTGGTTTAGAGTTAGATAATAAGTGAAGTCTAGGTGGATTCTTCCTCGGGTATTATCTTAATCAATTGGTTTTTCGCAAAGTTATTTTTCCCAATCCGTTCTCTTTGTCTTTGCATCTTTAGTTTAGTTGTTAGTTAATTTTAGATTAGATAACAATTCTCTTAGTTTTTAGGCTAAATAATAGAAAGAGAGTCAGTATTAGTACTTTTGGTTCCCTTGGGTTCGACAATCCGGACTTGCCACTAAGCTATACTGCTGTTCGGTAGGTGCACTTGCCTCAAGTCGTTGTCACAGTTAGTTTCTAAGCTCGATCATTCTTTATATAAATTTTTAAGACTTTCAGACACGATCAAGCCGATTTCTTGATCGCCCCAAACCTCGTGCCGAATACTCTAGTGACCAAATCTCTATCGTGCTGTCATCATTTCTTTGATTTTTGGTGGATCGGATCTTGGAAAAAATCGGAATCAAGCTTGGATCTACAAGTCTCTACGGAAAAGCTATCCATACATTTCGGATTTTGGGTAAGTGTTCTTGATTTTGGGATAAGTTGGTCGAATAGTCTATAGTAAGGGAAAGGGTGACTTAAGTGGATACAAGTCACCTATTATTTTGTCTTTAACGATTAAGATTGATGTAGATCTAGGGGATATTCATGAGTAGTAGCTAAGGAAGGGCTATTAGGACTGGTGGCATACGGTAAGGTTAAGGTAAGGCTTCGGTTTTTGGTAAATATTGTTGTTAAGTGTGTGATTGATTGGAGGTTGGTATTAGTTGTAGGTTCAAGGCTGAGGATAGTGTAACACGTCTCATTTACTAGGTGTCTACATACACTTCACACACGACAAATCGGCAAAAGCCGAAATACCAAAAAATCGGAATGTCGAAAAGCCAAAATGCCGAAAGGTTGGCGCCGACAACCGGATGAGCGTGCGAACATTTGTGTGGGAACACCGATACGACTACGAGGACCAAGAGAGCGATCTCAGGGTCTCGGGCCACCGTTTGGCCAACCGGGCCAGAAGGGGCTAAATAGGCCTGCCAAGCTCGTGGGCCCAAATCGGCAAGAGTTGATATTGTAACACCCCTTACCCGGGTTCTATGCCGAAAATGGGCCTGAGGCGTTACTATAACAATCCCATGATCACCACTTAGGCTCATCTTGACTATTCTCTCTGTAGTCCTATCAGTAATGTCATTCTCGACCTACGAGGCCTCACTCATACACACGAGGGCTCTTGAGACTATATCGAAACTTTTTCCAACCTTAAAAATTTTCTCTTTTATACAGAGCTCACATGCCGTGCAAGATACAACACGCCTGTGTGAAGTCACACACGCCCATGTTCCCAAACCGTGCTTAAAAACCCAAGCATACTGCCAATGCCCCACGGTCAAGCCACACGCCCGTGCTTCCCAACCGTGGTAAACACTGACTTCCCTCGCACGGCCTAGAGTCTAGACACACGCTCGTGTGGCTAGCTCGTGGCCAATTTTAACTTAAAATGTCAACATGCAGGGGACGCACGACCAGGTAACACGTCCGTGGATTGACCGTACGTCACACATGGCCTAGACACACGCCCGTGTGTCTATCCACATGGACAAGAACAAAGCTATTTGCTAAGTTCTTCTCACCCCTATAGCATCCACAACATGCACTCATACAACACATCCATAATCAACTCAAATTGAAGTGCAATATCACACAGAAACTAAATCTTTTCATATTATGAAATAACCAACAACTATGGCATTATACAAAATACACTATCCATCTAAAGGCCAATATATCTTAGCCATTTACACCAAAAATTCACTAATTTGTCTAGCCCCTATACATGCCATATACGAGTCATGTACCAGAGTTTGCTGTTATGTGGGCTATCTTCCAATGATCCTCGTATCTCGGTTCACCACTTTTACTCTATAAAATAAAGGAAAAGAAAGGGAGTAAGCTTTGAGCTTAGTAAGTTTACACATAAACAATTTAGCATCATAGTATAAGCTAAACAACAATTAGCATTATACTAACATATAATGTACAACTATGCTTACTCTTTCTATTCCTTACCACAATTCCAACACATCATGAGTTCCTTACTCATAACCATTGAAATGCACCCCTGCATTCAATCTCACATTTACACGATATACAACACATCATACATTCACACAGCTACCTTACTCAATATAACAACCACACAGTTAGTTCACATAACTAATCCACACAGTTATCCTACTCAACATAACAACCATACGACTAATTCACATAGCCATTCCACACGCTGATATCTCAGTGGTTTCTCACTTAGCACACCACAATCAATTAATAATTATTATCGCACTTAGCCTACCACAAAGGTAATCATAGCGGTCTCGCACTTAGCCCCACTAGATAAGTATACTTAACGACAGCATCGCACACAGCCTAGCTCATCATCGTTAAGCATTAATATGGTATCGCACTTAGCCCACCATTTAGTATTATCACTACACATTCACAATTTACTTACTCAAGCATTCATTCCTTCACAATGTCTACCACATTCATTCCACTTGAACCACATGGGTTCTCAATCATTCTCATTCATGCTACACACTAACTAGCATTAAGAATGTGTAAGTATAAATGCATTATTTACACATGAACTTACCTCGATACTCAAAAGTATAGAAACGTGCAATTTAGTCCACCACCTTGCTTTTGCCTCGATTTCGATCCGGGCTTTGTCTTTCTTGATCTATAATGAATAAATCAGTTTATTCAATACACACATTGACTAAATTGACTCATATCTCATACTTTAGTAAAATTACTATTTTACCCCTAAACTTTCTCATATTTACACTTAGCCCCAAGGCTCGTAAAGTGATTTTCATTCAACTTTCTAGCCTTTCATGCTTAGCCAAACCACTTAATCAACTAAAGCATTCATCAATTCTCACTAAATCACACATGTATGACCAAACTAAAGTTTTTCACAAACTAGCCCCTATATGCATTTTCATGGAAAATCACTTAACAAAAGATGTTTCTACTACATCAAGCTTTCATATTCTTCCGTAAAACATCAAAATAAATGCATGTCATACATATGTACATTTTTGAACATCCATAATAGCTCACCAAATAGGTAAAAATAGCTTTCTCATGCAACTAGAATTTCAAAAATACGAAGAATATAAAAAACGAGACTTAAATGCACTTACTAGCAAGCTTGAAAATTTTGAAAAACCCTAACAATGGCTTCTCAAATTTTCAGCAGCCCTTGGAGAAGAAGATGAGTGAATTTTGTCATCTTTTCTCCTATTTTAATCATTTAATAACCAAATGACCAAAATGCCCTTTTTGATAAACTTCCTATTTTAACTCATCCATGCCTAATTTTGTCCAAAAACTAAAATTTGGGAAAATTGCTCATTAAGGACCTCTAAATAATATTCTAAATCTATTTCACACAAATAGCTTCTAGAATCTCACATTTTGTAACTTCTGCAATTTAGTCCTTTTCGACAATTTAATCGAAACTTCTCAAAATTGCTTCATGAAACTTTCACACTAGCATGCATACATAGCATAAACCTCAAAAACTCATTCATAACCCTCGGATTTGTGGTCTCGCACCACTATTCCGACTAGACCCTAAATCGGGATGTTACAAATATGTGAAATTGAATGATGGATTGATATGGGTGGTTGTATGATTTGATTATGATCGGGCCTAATAGGCTACATATACATGATTGGGCTTAATGGGCTATATGGACATGATTGGGCTTAGTGGGTCTTATTGGAATTTAGAAATGCATGCTAGGGTTTTAATGGACTCTAGGCTTAGTTCTGATGAATTCTTAAACAACATAAAACTTAATTTAATAATCAAACATGTCTGTGGACAAGTCGCTATGGTAGAGTGTGGCAATGGACATATGCATGTCTAGGATTGGATCTAGGGAGGGCTTGGTACTTAAGCGGTCCTAGTGACCCACCTCCTCTTCTCTGGAATCCTACCTGGTGCATAGTGTCTGTTCGCTTTAGCCAACGAGGACATGTTGACAAGCCAAAAGTTCGTAATTTAAAACCCATACTGTTAAGAATTACTGAAATACCCCTGTAGGGTAGGATTACTGAAATACCCTTGATTTATAAAATGACTAAAATACCCCTATGTGTTGAATGTAAGATTTATGGATGTTACATGTACATTTGCTGCATTCATATGATATTCTGTTTAGGTTGCATATGGTTGGGAATTATGGAATGGAGGAAGTATATGAGGATCGCATGGTTGCTTGACAATTGTGGATCCACCAATGGATTTCTAAGCCTATTATATGATAAGCAGCTTTGCCGCAATGTTAAGTAGTACCACAACTGGGCTACCCTTGAAGTGTATCGGATGGGTGGGTTGATTTAGAAATCCCCACAGAAGTGTTTCGGTTGGACGGAGATGAAGTGTACCGGATGGATTATTAGGGGAGGGTTTGCATTCCATTGCATGTGTGATATTATTATGTTATTATTATGATATGTATGCTATTTGTTTGACGAGGGTCGTACACACTGAGTTTTCAAAACTCACCCCCTCCTTTCAAACTTTTCAGGTGACCCTTAATTGGCGATTCGACGGATGGAGGGACTTATAGGTGGCCAACTAGCAAGACGATTAGACCGATTTTTCTAAATGCCTAAATTCTAGATTTTAAGTTATTCATTTTAAGTTATTTCATTTCAGATTGTAATAAGGTTTTCCCTCTAGTTATTATTCCATTACTTCCACTATATATTGTGATTTTGAAACGGAACCTGGATTTATTTCTTTTAAGTATATTTCAAGTTTTTGAAAATAATTGTGTTTTAAGAACGAGCTTCCGCTGTCAAAGGAAATTTTTACATAGTAACAAGGAGAATGGCTTTTGGCTACACCTCATTTTGAAAGCAAACTGGATTTTACTTCACTTTTCTCTAGAAGGGTTTTCAATGAAAACAAGGTTTTCGCAAAAACACTTCAATGTTACACGCCGGATTCAGGCCTAACTTCTAGGCCGGGTTTGGGGTGTTACAGAAATTAATGAAATGGTGAGTTTTGTAATGAGTTTATTTGTTAAATGAAAGATATGTGTTTAATGAACATGTTTTGTTCTTAATTTTTTTATGAATTTAGCTAATTAGGGCTAAATGGTGAAAATAGCAATTTGAGGGACTAAATTGTGAATTTGATGAAATTTTTGGACTTGTATAAGATACATGGGTAATCGGCTAAGCATGGTTATATGGTGATTTTGTATATTTGATGTTTTGAGAAAAATGGACTAAATTGATAAAATGTGCAAATATGAGGGCTAAGTTACAAATAGCCTTAAATGTGTGTTTTTGAATTGAAATGAATATGTTGGTAAATAAAAGGGTTAAATTTGAATATGTATAGATCAAGAACCAAAGAAAACGGACTTAGATTGCAGGAAGCGAAGGTAGTTAAATAACCGAGTCTGAACGAATATCTGGATCCAAGGTAAGTAAATATACAAATAAAATATATTTGTATTGAATTATGTATATTCTTATGATTATTGGTAATGATGAATATACATATGGGATGATGCATACATGAATTCTGAGATAGAATCGACATAGTGATAATGTCTGAAAAGTCCCGTTGGAACCTAGGAATAGATAGGGTAGTCTATGTCATGACATAGGTGTCTGTTATGTTATATCATGTAAGACCACATCTGGGACGTTGGCATTGATTCGAGATTTCGTGTAAGACCACGTCTGGGACGTTGGCATCAATATGAGATTTACGTGTAAGACCATGTCTGGGACATCGACATCGTATTAATTCGTGTAAGACCTTGTCTGGGATAGCGGCATCGACATCTGACTACATGTAAGACCACATCTGGGACGTTGGCATTGTACGACTAATCTGAGCATTCTGCATATCCTATTAGATTCCGAATAGTTCAACAGGCGAATCTGAGGTTCGAACGGTTATGTGATTGTAAATCCGTTTCAGGTACATTTGATATGTACATTAAGTGTATATGAAAGGTAAGTATCTATATGAACTTACTAAGATGAATATATGCAGTGGAATGATGAGATGATATGTGAAAATATGCCTATTGATTTGAAGAATGTGATATGATATGGCTAGACAAGTGAGCCAAACTCTATGTGAGATGTATATGCTATGACAACCATTATTGTTATTGCATCAATACGGTTATGTGCATTTTATGTTAAGTTTATTTATATATGGCTTACTAAGCTTTTGAAAGCTTACTCTGTGTCTGTTTTCTCTGATTTATAGATCGTCAAAGCTACTGAAGGCTCGAGACCGTCGAGGATCATCATCACACTACTCAACTCATTTTGGTACCTTTGAAATATGTATATAACTAAATATGGCATGTATAGGCTAGTCATTTTGGATGATGTTGAAAAATGTATAATTAGCCATGAGATGTGGCTACATAAGTGTTGATAATATGCATGAGTAAATATGAAACATGGTGTATGATTTGGTATGACTTGGTAACTATGAAGTGGTCATGTTAATGGTAAGTATATGGAAGAAATGTGGGTTTGCATGTTTGATCAAAGAAGGGGATATATGAAAGGTAAATATGGATGAATCATACTTGAATGCATATGTGTTTTAGTTGTACAAATTGGCATGATTGGTATTGTAATTGTATGTGGATATCTGATGATTAATTTGGTATGTTTTTGGTTACCAAATGTGCATGAAATGAATTGGTAAATTGCTTATAGGGATTGACACTTTTGTGGGTGGCACTTTGGCTTTGCAAGTGGCATGTTTTGCCTACACGGTCGTGGCACACGGTCATGCCTAGTAGCTGTGTCAATAAGGCAGTAATTAGCTTAAGAGTACACGGTCACAGCACACGGGCGTGTCTGGTGACCGTGTAGACAAGTCAGTATATATGCTTTGTTATGGCACGGCCTGGACACACGGTTGTGTCTAGTAGCCGTCTGAAACACATGGCCTAGTCACATGGGCGTGTGACCTTGACAGTTGATCATGTGTCAGAGTCTTAAAAATTTATATAAAGAATGATCAAGCCTAGAAACTAACTATGACAATGACTTGAGGCAAATGCACCATTCGAACAGTAGTATAGCTTAGTGGCAAGACCGGATTGTCGAGCCGAAAAGAACCAAAAGTACTAATACTAACTTTCTTTTTATTATTTAGCCTAAGAATTATAAGAATTATTAATTAATCTAAAATTAACTAACAACTAAGCTAAAGATGCAAAGACAAAGAGAATGAATTGGAGAAAATACTTGTGGGAAAAACCAATTGATTAAGACAATACCCGAGGAAGAATCCACCTAGACTTCACTTGTTATTTAACTCTGAACCAGACGATTTATTCACTTGACTTGATCTGTAGGATTCCCTAATTTATATTAATACCTCTCTCAAGGCTACTAACATCTAACCCTAGGTTGATTAATTGAAATCTCTTTCTAATTAAACCCCCTAGAATTACATTAACTCGATCTATGGACTCCCATATTAGGTTTGACCCTAATCCGGCAAATTTTTGTCATCCTATCTCTAGGGTTGTGATCAACTCCGCTTAATTATGCTAGATCTACTCTCAAACAAGGACTTTTGCTCCTCTGCCTAAGCACATCAATACTTGAATCAATATCCTGAAATATCAAAGCAAGAATTAAGAACACATAATTAAGAACAAATCAAGTATTTATCATATAGTTCAGAAAACAATAACAAGATCCGTCTTAGGTTTCATCCCCCTCAGGTATTTGAGGGTTTAGTTCATAATAATAAAAGAATACATCTCAGAAGAAAATATAAAACAAAACATAAGAAAAACCCTAAAACCCCCTGAAGGAAATTGAAGGGAAGATCCTCCGTCTTGAGTATGATTCCGGCTTCTTGAGATAAATCAACTGGCTTTCTTCGAGTAAATCCCACAATTCTGGCCTCTCTGGCTTGGCTCTTCGACCTAACTGGACGCCCCTTGAAGGTTGGCCTCTAGGGTGTTTATATAGGCTTTTGGAATGGCCTTCTTTGCCTCTGAGTACCCTATTCCGAATGAAACTCTTCTTTGTCACGGCAGGGACATGCCCATGGCACACGCCCATGTGAATCGTGGCCAGGCTGTGTTCGGGTCTGTTAATGAGGCACGGCCGTGTGGTTCTGGGCCCAGGCCGTGATGATTTCGTGATTTGGCCCATATACACTATTTTAGGCCCGTTTCTCATTCTTTTCATCCGTCAGTGCTCTTCTAAGTATAAAACATGAAATTAAAGGATTAAGAGCACCAAATTCCACAACTCAAGGTTTAAATCATCCAAAAGTATGCTAAATGTGAGATTAAAATATGTATATATTACGATTTATCAAATATCCCCACACTTACGCATTTGCTTGTCCTTGAGCAAAATTCTCAACTCACAATTAAAATGAACTTCCTTGATTCATAATATTCATCAATAATGTTTCATCATAATTCAAAGATAATTCATACATTGATAATTTAAGTAGAAGGGTCTTAAAGATTCAAACAATCAAAGTCATAGTTTTTGAAGCACGAAAACATAGGTGTTTTCCCTTACCTAATTAATTACCTTTAATTCAAAATCGAAAAAAGTTGACATGCTCACTAAAGATTCACTCAAATCACTCAAAGTGTTTTAAGGTTCAAAATTAAGCACTCAATAGTCATACATGAAAAGTTAATCCCATAGGCTTGCATGAAAATCAAATCTCCACCACTGTAAAATGAGATGATACACAAATAAAAAGGTCTTTAAAAAGGTTGTAATAGGGCTTGGGTTAAAGGTATGGAAAAAGGCTGAATTAAAAAGGTTAGAATCGAGATTGAATTGTCAATTTACCTAACTAGAAAAATGAACATCAATTGAAAACTTTGAAACTAATAATACGAGTTTCTTCTTCAAGATGTGAAAATTAAATGTACAAGCTCACCTAATTATAGAACTAATGATGAATATACTTTAATTTTTTTTATTTTTTTTAAGAACAAATCAATACAATAATAAGAAAGAAATTTAACAACTGAAATATAGAACATAGTTAGTAAACTGTTCAAAATCAAAATCTTGACAAAAAGTGAGTCAAGGAATGGTGATAACAAATACAAGATGGGTTTTGGGTTATTATTAGTGGGTGAGTCAATAAAAGGGTTGTTAGGATCAAAGGGGTTCATTAAGGGTTAATTGTGAGGGTAGGATTTTTAGTGGAGTGAGTGGGTTAAATCCTAAGTGCCTTTATCATCTCTGTATATCAAATCAATAATGTGGTCTTGACATGTATAATCGAAGCAAATTCTAAAATAACAAATCAATGTTGACATACTCATAATCAAAAAAGTGAGCACGAAAGAATGTATGCTCTAAAAGGCTCAAAATCTCACAAAAATTATGGGTTTTTGATATCAACCTCATAAATTTCAAACTTCAAGGTAATAATTAGATTCAGGTAGACAACCTAACAAAATTTTAATTTTTGAAAATGGACTTATCATGCTTGATTCTGTAGTCTCCTAAAGTTTAAATCATCACTGCACAATTATCAATGACTTAATCAAAAACATATCAATAAAAATCATAAATCAAAATAAATTCATTCTAGTCATAATATGAGAAAATTGCTTAAGAACAAGGCATAATTCTAGGCATAATTTAGGGATTTGAGAATAATGCAGAAAGTTAGGCACATTCTCGAAATAAATATTCACCCCCACACAATTAAGATGTACATTGCCCTCAATGTACAAGCAAATATATGAAATTTAATAGATAGGGAGAGGTGAAACTTCCTAAATTTGGACCGCTTCCTTGAGTTGGGAGTGTCGTGGTGTGGTGGCCGCCGACAATCTTTGCGCTAGATGAAGAAATTGGGAAGCTCGTGAAGAATTAGCCAGGAAATAATAATAATAATTCAAAATATACTAAATATATATTTAAAGAAAATAAAGATAAATAGAAAGTAAATAGAAAGTAAATTAAAATTAAAAGAAAAGATTAATGGACTGTAAAGTCCTTATCGTTAGATGGTTAGTGGGGTGAGTGTGATTTCTAAGGCCGTGGTGTGTGATTCCCAAGCAGCCTTTAGAACCTAAATCAAAGAAAACGAATAAAATAGATTAAACTAAGTAAAAGAAAAACAAAGAAAAGGAAAATAAAAGAGAAGGGAAAATAAAAAGAAAAGTTAAATGGACTCAAAGGTCCTTTTCCTGTCAAGTTAATGAAGCGGCCGGCATGAACTTATGTAGATTGGTCTCACAGAGGGAGACTGTGCTAGGATCCTTCCATTTCTTCGACATGGATATGGTTAGATCTAGAGTTAATAGAATAAAGAAAAAAAATGAAAAGGGAGGGGAGTGTAAAGAGTGTGGAAGAAGAAGAATGGGGAGTAGGTGAGAAGGGGAGAACGGTGGTTTAAATAGAAATTCAGGTCTGGTACATTCCCACGCCCGTGTACTGTGGGCGTGTTGAGTTACACGGCCTTGTCGCACGGTCGTGTTATGCTTCGTTCGTTTCTCCCACGCCTATGAGCAGGTCGCCATGCCCGTGTTGATAAAACAATGTCGGCCACGGCTGCATCGCACGACCGTGGTGTTTAGTCCGGGCCCGTGACTTGAAGATATTTTTCTTTCTGTTTCGTACTATCTCTGCCATGTCAGTATGAAAATCTGTAGTATCCACACGACATTATCTAATAGTAAGAAGTTTAAAAAAAAACTGTTGGTCATATTTCTCTTTACCGAGAAATCGAAGAAGCTATACGGTCGTGTGTAAGGCCTTGTGGTATAGAAATCTGCAGTTTGGTTAGTTTATAGTCAGGTGCTGAAAAGGAAAAATAAAAGTAAAAATAAAAATATAAAAATTAACGGGGTTAGTGCTCGAGTTGCCTCTCGAAAAGCGTTCATTTAAAGTTTTAAGCTAGACTAACATCTCATTCGTACATTCATGGTGGTTTGAGGAGTTGAAAGTCCTCCCTCATGCTATCAGTTCTATTATGAGTATATAGTTCAAGTCGAGTAGTGTTTACTTTAAAAGTGCCGAATATAGGTTTACTTACCTCAACTATTCCATATGGGAAAACATTGAGTACCCTAAAAGTGATTTCTTCATTTGTATTAGGGTCAGGAGGAGGTATTCGAGGGTCTGCCTTATCTAACAATACCTGATCTCTGATCTTAAACTTGTTTGTCCCATGGAATGGTGTCAGTTCTGCTTTGTGTATTCCTAATTTCTCCTTGAAGTGTGTCTTCCCCTCATCTAGTTCATTGATCTGATGCCCTCGTTCCTCATGAATTTTTTCCTTGTTGGCATGAGGTCTAGGATCTGGCTCAGTTGTGTAGTTCCGTGGTGCTTCTTGAAAAGAAGGTTTAACCGAATGGTTATTAATAGAATTTATGTTCTCACCTTGATTACTCGATGTCCTAGCTAGGTCAAGAGCTTGAAGAGTGATTGTTTCGTCACCTACACAAAGTATGAGTTCACTTGCGCTAACATCAATTTTAATCCTGGCAGTTGCTAAAAAGGGTCTTCCTAAAATTAAGGGCATACTATTGTCCTCATCCATGTCTAAAACGACGAAGTCTACTGGGAATACGAATTTATCAATTTTTACAAGTACATCTTCAATTATACCCCTAGGAATTCTAACAGTTTTATCAGCTAATTGAATGTTCATCCTAGTTTGTTTGGGTTTTCCTAGACCTAGTTGTTTAAACATTTTATAAGGCATAATGTTTATGCTTGCCCCTAACTCAACTAAAGCATTCTCACCAGATAAACTACCAATTAAGCATGGAATTGTAAAACTCCCTAGATCTTTTAATTTTCATGGTAGTTTGTTTTGCAACATTGCTGAGCATACTGCGTTTAATTCCACATGCGATTCCTCATCTAACTTTCGCTTGTTTGTCAAAAGCTCTTTTAAAAATTTCCTTGAATCTGGCATCTGCGAAAGAGCTTCAAGAAACGGTAAGTTAATATGTAATTTCTTTAAAAGTTTAAGAAATTTATCAAATTGTTCGTCTGTTTTGTCCTTCTTCATCGTATCAGGATAAGGTATACAAGGTTGGTACTCTTTAATTACCGATTTTAGCTTCTCGTGACTTACCTCGACCTTACCTTTCTCCACCAAATTTTCTTGGCTTAATTTAGGCTCATCTAACCCTACACTATTCTGAGCTGTTATGGCTTGAAGTTGCTCATTTGGGTTAGTTTCTGTGTTGCTTGGCAAGCTGCCTTGTGGTCGTTCAGAGATCAACTTAGCGAGTTGCCCTAATTGGTTCTTGATCCCTTGAATCGATGCTTGTTGATTTTTAAGTGTTGTCTCGGTGTTTTTGAAACTAGTTTCTGACACTGCGATGAATTTTGTCAGCATCTCCTCAAGCTTCAGCTTTTTTTCCTGTGGGTAGGGCTGTTGTTGGAAGTTTGGAGGGGGTTGTTGTCTCTGATTTCCTTGACCACCCCATGAGAAATTAGGGTGGTTCCTCCAATCTGGATTATAAGTATTACTATAAGGGTTATTTTGAGGTTGAAAATTGTTACCCATAGTGAACTTGCTCGTTATCAACGCTCGGGTTGTAAGGTGGATATTTTGTATTGCTCATCCCTCCTTCATTAGTATCACACTGCATAACTGGATGTACCTGCAAAGAATCACATAAACCATCAATCTTTTTATTTAAAAATTTTACTTGGTTTGATAGCATGGTTACTGTGTCGAGGTTGAAAACACTGGCTGCTTTTGTTGGCTTTGTCCTTGTAACTTGCCACTGATAGTTATTCAGTGACATCTCTTCAATGAAATCGTAGGCAGCCTCAGGTGTTATGTTGTTCAATGTTCCGCCGGCGGCTGAATCAATCAATTGTCTAGTTGAAGGGTTCACACCTTTGTAAAAAGTTTGGACCTGTAGCCACAAGGGTAATCCATGGTATAGGAACCTTCTTAATAGATCTTTGTATCTCTCCCATGCATCATAAAGTGTTTCTAAATCCATCTGCACAAAAGAAGAGATATCATTCCTCAACTTGGCCGTTTTAGCCGGCGGAAAATATTTTAATAAAAATTTTTCAGTCATTTGTTCCCATGTAGTGATTGATCCTCGTGGAATAAAATTCAACCACTGTTTAGCTTTATTCCTCAAAGAAAAGGGAAACAACCGAAGACGGATGGCATCATCAAAAACGCCATTTATTTTGAAAGTATCGCAAAATTCTAGGAAATTCGCCAAGTGATTGTTTGGATCTTCATCGTGCAAACCATCAAACTGAACAAATTGTTGTATCATCTGAATAGTGTTACGTTTTAGTTCAAAATTATTCGCAGCAATAGCAGGTCTAACAATACTTGACTAAGTTCCTGTTAAATTAGGTTTAGCATAATCATATATAGTTCGAGGAGCATGATGTTTGGCCGCCTCTGGAGGTAGCGGATTATTCTCAGCCATCTCTTCGGTGGTGTTAATTTCGACTTCTTGCTCTTCTTCTATGTAATTTAAGCTTCGCCTTATTTCTCTATGATTTCTGCGAACAGTACCTTCAATATCACTATTGTAAATTAGGGGTCCTCTCGGGTTCCTTCTAGTCATAAACTAGAGGTACCTGCTTAAGAACAAATAAATGAAGGAAAATTAGCAAAGCAAAATAAAAATAAAAGTAAATAGCAAAAAATAAAAAAATGGCTAAAGTAATAAAAATTGAGCGTTCTTAATATTTTAGTTCCTCGGCAAGGGCACCAAAAACTTGATCGTGTGTCAGAGTCTTAAAAAATTATATAAAGAATGATCGAGCCTAGAAACTACCTGTGACAACGACTTGAGGCAAGATCACCTATCGAACAGTAGTATAGCTTAGTGGCAAGACTGGATTGTCGAACCCAAAGGAACCAAAAGTACTAATACTAACTTTCTTTTTATTATTTAGCCTAAGAATTAAAGGAATTATTAATTAATCTAAAATTAACTAACAACTAAGCTAAAGATGCAAAGACAAAGAGAATGAATTGGGGAAAATACTTGTGGGAAAAACCAATTGATTAAGACAATACCTGAGGAAGAATCCACCTAAACTTCACTTGTTATTTATCTCTGAACCAGACGATTTATTCACTTGACTTGATCCGTAGGATTCCTTAATTTATATTAATACCTCTCTCGAGGCTACTAACATCTAACCCTAGGTTGATTAATTGAAATCTCTTTCTAATTAAAACCCCTAGAATTGCATTAACTCGATCTATGGACTCCCATATTAGGTTTGACCCTAATCTGGCAAATTTTCGTCATCCTATCTCTAGGGTTGCGATCAACTCCGCTTAATTATGCTAGATCTACTCTCAAACAGGGACTTTTGCTCCTCTGCCTAAGCACATCAATACTTGAATCAATATCCTGAAATATCAAAGTAAGAATTAAGAACACATAATTAAGAACAAATCAAGTATTTATCATATAGTTCAGAAAACAATAACAAGATCCGTCTTAAGTTTCATCCCCCTCAGGTATTTGAGGGTTTAGTTCATAATAATAAAAGAATACATCTCAGAAGAAAATATAAAACAAAACATAAGAAAAACCCTAAAACCCCCTGAAGGAAATTGAAGGGAAGATCCTCCATCTTGAGTATGATTCCGGCTTCTTGAGATAAATCAACTGGCTTTCTTTGAGTAAATCCCACAATTCTGGCCTCTCTGGCTTGGCTCTTCGGCCTAACTGGACGCCCCTTGAAGGTTGGCCTCTATGGTGTTTATATAGGCTTTTGGAATGGCTTTCTTTGCCTCTGAGTACCCTATTCCGAATGAAACTCTTCTTTGTCACGGCAGGGACACGCCCATGGCACACGCTCGTGTGAATCGTGGCCAGGCCATTTTCGGGTCTGTTAATGAGGCACGACTGTGTGGTTCTCGGCCCAGGCCGTGTCGATTTTGTGATTTGGCCCATTTACGCTGTTTTAGGCCCGTTTCTCGTTCTTTTCATCCTCCGGTGCTCTCCTAAGTATAAAACATGAAATTAAAGGATTAAGAGCACCAAATTCCACAATTCGAGGTTTAAATCATCCAAAAGTATGCTAAATATGAGATTAAAATATGTATATATTATGGTTTATCAACAGTTTTGAAAGAGTTTTAAATTTTTGAGAATTTCCGTATGTGTTAGGTTTAGTCCCCGCCCTACTCTAAAGCATGATTAAGGTCTCATTGACCTATATAAAGGACACTTTGATTGCGATTATGAGTTGTTTGCTAAATGACTATAAAATTTTCTGATCTGTCCGGTAACGCCTTTAACCCTAATCCAGCGACGGATACGGGTTAAGGGTGTTACACTAATGATCTAGTATTTTCATCCCAACAGCTCTATTTATTTTCTCAACAACCACAACAGCTGGAAATGAATTAGAGGGTGTAAATACTAGCTTTTAAAGGTCCTACAACAACAAGAAAGAATACTCAAGCTTAAAGATCAATCAAAACAACCTTTGTGCCATATATTTCCATAATTTTCTTTAATACACTTATAAGCTTTATTACCATTCTTTTGCTCAATTTTTTTTTCATTGTAATTGAGCTTAGTTTTGCAAACACTTAGATCTTGTAAGGATTGTTTCTTTGTTTGCTACTTTGTATCTCTTTGAGAGGGTTAGTGTCTTAAGATTTGGATAGAAATCTTAATAGGGTTGAAAAGTTAAACATTATCCTTAAAGGATGATAAAATTAGTGAACTTAGGAAAATCCTTAGTTGTAGAAAGCTAAGGTAGTGGAGTAGGCAATTGGGTTCGAACCACTCTAAATTCTTGTGTTCACTTTTCAATCTTTTCTCTCTAGCTTGCACAAATATTTTAAATAGCCAATTCACCCTCTCTTGGCAATTTCTATTTGATCATTTAAGCTAACACTTCTGTTCCTTGTTGCTCTCAGCAGCCCTCCTACTTTTATTTTTCAACTTATAACATTTTTCCTTTATGTGACCCAACTTCTTGTAGTAGTTACATGTCTTGTCATGATTCCTCGACTTCGATCTTGACCTAGATTTGTTTTGACCTGAATTCTTAAGCTGTTGCCTGCCTTTAGCAACCAAAACCAAGGCTTGGCTACCAGGCTTGCTGCCCGAACCTAATTCATTATCGAGTTTTTCTTTGCTCTACAAGTTACCCTTCACATCTTTAAATAAGAGTATCTATACAAAAAATTAAGGTATCTCTACTAAAAGAGCACATTAATAGCATACCATGATATTAATCATTTATGTTAACCTTGACATTCTTCAGATCGTTCAAGAGAGTAACAAATTGACTGATGTGACCTCCAAGGTTCTCACATTTATTCATATGTTATGTGTATAAGCGTTGTTTCAACACCAATTGGTTGGCCAGAGACTGTCATACAAAGGGTTTTTAGCTTCTTTCATAAGGTGAATGATGTTTTCTCCATGAGTACCTCTTGCAACACATTATTTTGAGGCACAACTGAATTGTAGACGAAGCCTTCTCATCTAAACTCATCGATTTTTGCCCTATAACGACCTTCTTCAAGCCATTCTGAACCAGAATTGTTGTCATTCGAACTTGCCACAAACTGAAATTTGTGATCACATCGAACTTCTTGATATCGAATCTTATTGTTGCCATCTTGAACGAGTTGATTGCAGAATCCAAACCAAGCTCTGATATCAATTTGTTGGGGCTCGACCCGTATAAGCAATGAAAAATAACAGAAATGATAAAAGAAAATTGGGTACACAAATATTTACGTGGAAAAAATCCTCAGTTAATAGGATAAAAAACCACGGGCAAAGAAAACTTCATTAATCGGCAAATCAACGAAGAATACAATATGGAAAAAAAAACCTAAAAGAGCAAAACCCAAAACCCAAATACAAAGCTCTCTCAAAAACTCTCTCCAAAAATATCTATCAAATCTCACATAAGAGATATTCTATCATCTCTCTAAACAGGATTATAAAGAACCTTTAAATAGGCTAATAGTCCTAATATGACTAAAAGATTCCTAGACTATTCAGAATTTAATTGGGAAAATATAGCAGGTTTTAATTAGGAGAAGAAACTTGGTTAAGTGGGGAACACGTCGCCACATCGTGAGATCACGTTTGGCTCATCGAGACGTCATGCATCACATCATCAGGATGACGGGCTCTTCTCATCGGACGCGGTGTGTCGTGTCGTCAAGATGTCGGTTCTTCCTCGTCTCGACATCGACTCTATTTTATCCAAAATGCGAGGCACACTCCACATTAAAAATGACAAACTTCAATGGCTTTTTTAATTTTTAAGTTTTTTTTCCATTATTTTATAGTTAGAGTCTTTAAATATGGTATAAATTTAATGGATAATTATTTGATGTGCTCATGTGGAGTTTTAATTCCAAAGGGATGATTAATAAACAATTAACTATTCTTGATTAATATTTAAAAATTAAAAACAAAATAAATAAAAACACATGGTAATATCTTAAATTGCTTCTAAAATTAAATGAATTTCACCACTAATATATTAAATAATAATTTATTATTTCTTAATAAGCTTGAAGGTCACTTCCTCGGTCAACTACTAGGTGAGCAATGTGGTATCACTTAGGCTGTAAGTGAATGGCAAGTGATGGTTATATTGTCAAAGTGGCTTGGTTGTTAAGAGAAGTTAACTTGTATATTCCCTAAAACCCAATGAAACAGTGTGCTCATGGCAGAATAGACAAAATTGACAAAGCTAGGCAAACGGAGCCAATGAGTCATTGTTTGGTAAAAATTGTTAGGTGGCAGAATTCCAACATATAAGAATATTAAATATAACATGAATGAGATTATTGTTGGTAAAGGTATCATGAAGGCCTTTGTACCTGAAGCTAGATTGCACTTTACCTACTTTACTAAAAAAATCAAAAAACTAAACCTAGTATGTTAGGTTAAAGAGAAAACTTGTAACACCCCTGATTTGGCAGGTCAAAAGTTTCAACGTATAGAAGTAAATAGTCTGTCTCGCGTAGTGTTACTCGGCCAAAAGATTATTTTGGCGTATACGTGTGGGCGTATAGTAACCACCATAAGAGTAAGTAAGAATTTGATTTTATGATATTCTACCATGTATTAAGGAGAATTTTGTGTTACAGGATTAAAGATAAGTACAGAAGAAGTATTCGCCAAAAGTATAGTACGCCTGGTTTGTATGGAATACTGTGCTAGTTAAACTTTAAGTAATCTAGTTAGAAACCAACTATATAGCTTAGTCTGATAAATATGATGAAGGGAACTTATTTATATTTTTCTCAGAAATTGTAGGCCAATAAGAAGGAAAGTTCTGATACATGTAACACTTGTTAAGTTCCACTAAGGAAGTTGAGTTATATATATATATATATATATATATATATGAGAGTCTATTCTGAAAGGGGTTATTCTTTCTTCTTCCTCTTCCTTAAATGGTATTTATTGATACTTTCCTCAACTCCAGATATATCTCTTTATCGATAATCTAGAAGCTATGGTTATGTTATGATCAGTGATTATTTCATTCAAGGGTAAGTACTACTATCATGCATGCTAAATTCTGAAAGATTAAGTCTGTATGAGGCATGAACAGTAAGATGTAAATATAAGGCTTTACATGGGAGTTGTCAATGTTACAATTGATGGTAAATAGTATACGAAAGAGTCTTAATAATGTTCTTATGTTTTGAAAGTAGTAGTTGCTGCTGATTTGAGATGAATATTCGGATCTAGAGTTTTGAACTACCATTAGTGAGAATCAAGTGAGTCTCTACTCTGACTTTTGCATGTATACTATTCATACTGAAGTATATCTATATGAAAGTAAGCAATTTGGCATCTGTAAATCGTGGATAGTATAGTATGAAAATGATACCTATACAACTATAGGAATAAAGTTATGATTACATTAAGATATAAGTCAGTCTTCTTGAAGATAAATTCTATAGGATGTATTATGAGTTTCATGAACTTATTAAATCTTGGGTCTAGGATGTGTCTGGTTTGTAGAGGTTGTAAAGTGAGTCAAGCCACCACGATGGTAAATAAGGAAGTTCATTGGGACTATAAACACGAACTTTGTTATGAAACTTTGAAGGAAAAAGTTCATGGTCTTGACATACTCTAAAAAAGAACTGTTGAATGGCATTTTATCTAATGGGCTTTTCTACGTGTTCCAGGGCGATGATGGGCAAATCTCACTCAATGTGAGTTTAAGCAAATCCATATCGTAAACACGACAGCTTTGGGATGCCTATGTGTCATTCTGACAACCTTTGTGGCTTACTCTGAATGAATCGCCTTTGTGGCATACTTTGTATATATATAACCTTTGTAGCGTATACTGTATGGTTTGCCTTTGTGGCATATTCTATAATATGAACTTATGACGTGTACGGTATGTTGTTTATTTGCCTCTGATGTGTTCTGTGAAGTCCGTCGGGACAGTAAAAATGCGATTCTATGTGATTGCTTGTATGGTGTGTTCTGTTAGGCATATGTAGCGTAAACTGTCAGGAATGTCTAATAGGATGTGGATCTGTGTAACACCCCAAACCCGGTCCATACACCACGACCGAATCTGGTATGTTACGGGGAAGATGTATTTGAGGGGTTTAGGTTTTCCGTTTAAAAAGTTTGATAAAACAGTTTGATAAGTTTTGTACTTGCAGAAATCTTGGGCATGATTGTTTGGAAAACTGATGTTTTATTTGAAAACTCGGAAATTTCGAAAACTCACTCGGTTAAGAAAATCGAGTTTATCCCATTTATAAATTCAAGTTGTTTCTTATCGTTACCAAAACATTTTTACTTAATAGAAAATCGAGTTTAAGTTAGGAGAAAAACATTTGAGTTCCCTTTTGTCTAGAATCATAGTGTGATACCCGATGGTATCGTTTAAAACATATCGCTTTGTGGTTTTGAAATCGTTGTCTTTCCAAGTTTTAGTAAATCTTAACCCAATTAATTTATTAAGGCATATTAAAAATCTAATTTAAGCATAAACATAGAAAAACATAAGTTTAGAGGCCGTTTACAATCTAGAATAAAACCAAATAGTAATAAATAAGCTAGAGTACCAAATTTATATAGTCTGAGCAAATCTTTATTTTAGCTTGGCATGAGCACCTCGAGTCCATCCCGGCTCCATGTCCGCGTCTAAGTATCACCTGAAATGTCAAAGGAGAGGGTGAGTCACAAGACTCAGTGCATAAGTCCCACTCCCGATAATACAACATGCTAACACGCATCATATCATAGCAACATAATTAATGCACCCCGATCCTAACCATCCATATCACCTTTTTACCCCGTGTGGTACCAAACCACTGGTGGTGCCAAACCACTGGTGACCCAAAGTCACGATATCCATAATGTGGTGCCAAACCACTGGTGACCCGAAGTCACGAATAATTCAATGATGGGGCCAACCCATCGTGTGATACCAAATCACTGGCGTCAATCCCATATAATCAACTGTGGGGCCAACCCACCGTGGTGCTAAGCCACTGGGACGAGACGCTGAGGTGCCAAACCTCTGGTGACCCAAAGTCACAAAATATAACTGTGGTACCAAACCACTGGAGGTGCCAAACCTCTGGTGTCCCAAAGACACAGTGTCCCAAAGACACGGATATCATAATCCCCCTCCTCTCATTTCACCCGTCATCATGCCATACTCATGTAAATTATGCATATCATACAAGTCATGCATATCATGCCAACATGCCTAGCATTACATTTCATAGCATACATAGCATAGATCATAATATTAGATATATCAACAATAAAACTCGTAATGCTACAGACTTACCCGGATCCGTACATATACCCCATTTGGGTACCAAATAATCCCTCATACTGTTTTGGTTTTAACAAGGCAAACAGAGTTATTAACAGTATTACTAAGTATGGAGTGTGTTAGTTACACACCTGTTAAAACGCAGACTTTAATACCAAAAGAATCGATCTAAGGCCCCTTGATTACTTGCTCCTATAATCGGCCAAATAAGAGCATTAGACATCTATCTCATTCGGCCAAGACCATTAAACCAAATGGTTAAATGTTGAGCCCTTACCTTGCAAACGTTTGGTTTCCTACCAAACCCGAACCAACAATGGTTCCTCTTTTAACAATTGGCACACCCTATTAAAGAGAACAGTTAATCCTTTGTCACCCTTGACTTAATCGAAACCAAAAGATTGAACTAATAATAATAATACCAATCACTTACCCCTTACTTACCAATCGGTCACTCGCAGCCAAGGCTTCAATTGACTGCTTCACCTGATCACCACCACAATCCAAGACCCTAGCAGGAAAACGGTTCAACACAAAAGATTAACCCCCTTCAACACATGCCCAAAATCGGCTATTAACCAAACCACAATCAATAGAGAACAAGAGAGGGGAAAATGGCCATTCGGCCACCCACTTACCTTGTTCAATGATTGAGCAACCAACCAAGATCAACCCTTCACTGATATTCGGCCAAGAGAGCTACTAGGAGAGAGGAGAGATTCAGCCTTAACCAAGAAAGAAAACGCAAGAAAAAGATGAGAAAGGGAGGGGTTGATATTCGGCCAAAATGAGAACAAATGCTAGAAGGAAATTTTGGCAACACAAGGGAGGGATTCGGCTAAATGTTTAACACTCCTATTATCGGCTTTGAATGGAAAAAGAAAAGAAACTGTGAGATGAGAAAGAAGTTTCGGCAAAGGGTAATTGAGAAGAAGAGAAGTGGATGGGATGAAGGTACTTTCGGTTTTGATAAGGTATTTTGGAGAATATAGTTTCGGCTACCAATGCTTCTAATGAAAGAAAGAAATTATGAGGAGAAAGGGTAATAGTTTCGGCTCAACACAACTGAGAAGAAAGTGGGAGAGAAGAGAACATTCGGCTACTCACACAAAGTCAAGGAAACAAAGCACATTCGGCAGCTAGGTGTCTGAACTTTCGGTTTTCACAGAGAAAATGAAAGAAAACTCTTTAGAATTTCAGCTTTGGTATGACAAAAGGAGGAATTTGGCTTGCCAAGATGTTGACTGAAAACACCAAAATGCCAAAAAGAATTTCGGCAAACCTCTCCTACTCATTACCAAAATCGGCCACTCACTCCACACACACCCCAATATTCGGCCACTACCTCCAATCACTCACAACCACCCAATTCAAACTAGTTGAACTAGTCTTCCTCCTACTTTCACTCTCCACCCTCCATTCGAATGAGTTGACATAGTCCATGGTAGAGTTTGAACTACCAACAACTCCTCCTCCTCCATGCCATCAAAATGGAAACCAAAATGGGGAATTTCGCAGCTTGAACTCAGGACCTCTCCCACCTGCAATTGACGTCACCCACCAGCTCCAAGTGGCGCATGCTTTGCCACTTTGCTAGCTCATCTCTTGTGCTACAAATCACCAATTAAAATATATAACCCCAGCTCCTTCAGCTCCCTTCACATAAAGCTCAAAAACTAAAATTTTCCCACCTACTCAGGCCTACTCCTAGCCTACAACTAAGCCCCGAAACCACACAAACAACGACATAACAAGCCATTAGCATGCAAACAATGCCACAACAAAATAGCCCCCTAACCCGGGATATTACAGTTCTACCCCCTTAAAATAATTTCGACCTCGAAATTACCTGATCAGAAGAGTTGCGGGTATTGATGTCTCATCATATCCTCGGGTTCCCACGTAGCTTCTTCCACGCCATGATTCCGCCAAAGAACTTTTACCAAAGGCACAGACTTCCTACGCAAAACCTTCACATCCCGATCCAGAATCTGCACAGGTTCTTCTTCCATGGTCAAATCCGGATTTACCTCGATCTCTTCCACTGCTACCACGTGTGACGGATCTGAACGATAACGCCGAAGCATCGAAACGTGAAATACGTCATGAATCTGACTTAGCTCTGCTGGCAACTCAAGCTGATACGCCACTGGTCCCACTCGTCTTAGTACCTTATACGGCCCAATGAACCTCGGACTTAACTTACCTTTCTTTCCGAACCTTAACACTTTCTTCCACGGCGAGACCTTCAGAAAAACCTTATCCCCCACAGCAAACTCTATATCTCTCCGCTTAAGATCGGTGTAAGACTTCTGCCGATCCGAAGCTTCCTTTAATCTAGCCTGAATCAACCTAACCTTGTCTTCGGTCTCAGCAACCAACTCAGGTCCCAACAATTGACGTTCACCTAATTCCGTCCAACACGTAGGTGAGCGACACTTCCTACCATACAACGCCTCATATGGTTCCATCTTGATGCTCGCTTGGTAACTGTTGTTGTAGGCAAACTCGGCTAATGGTAGAAACTCCTCCCAACTACCTCTGAAGTCCAGAACACAACCTCTTAGCATATCCTCTAAGATCTGAATAACCCTTTCCGATTGTCCGTCAGACTGCGAGTGAAAAGCCGTGCTGAAATCCAAACGAGTACCCAAAGCCTGATGTAACGCCCTCCAGAACCTTGACGTAAATCTGGGATCCCTATCCGAGATGATCGATACTCGCACACCGTGCAACCTCACTATCTCTGAAACATACAGCTTTGCTAACTTCTGAAGTGAGTAGTCAACCCTCACCGGAATAAAGTGAGCTGATTTAGTCAGTCGATCCACAATCACCCAAACTGAATCCTTCTTGCTTGGCGTAAGCGGTAACCCACTGACAAAATCCATGGTTATCCTTTCCCACTTCCACTGAGGAATCCTCACAGGCTGAAGCAACCCTGACGGCAACTGGTGCTCCGCCTTGACCTGCTGACAAGTCAGACATTTTCCCACAAACTCTGTCACTTCTCTCTTCAAACCAGGCCACCAAAACTGCTCTCTAAGATCCCTATACATCTTGCTACCTCCAGGATGCATAGCATATGGACTGCTATGTGCGTCCTGAAGAATCTTCTGCCTCAGCTCAACATCCTTGGGCATACAAGCTTTACCTTGAAAACACAGCACCTCGTCACCAGACAGACTGTAAGCTTCCAAACCACCATTCAGCACTTGCAACCTCTGCGCACTCAAAACCTCATCCTTTAACTGTTTCTCTCTGATCTGCTCAACCCAAGTAGGCTTAACTTGCAATTCTGCCAGAATACTTCCGTCGTCATACAGACTCAAATGGGCAAACATCGCTCTTAAGTCCGAAATTACCTTACGGCTCAACGCGTCTGCCACAACATTAGCCTTGCCCAGATGATACTCAATCGAACAGTCATAATCTTTTAGCAACTCGACTCATCTGCGCTGCCTCAAATTCAAATCCTTCTGAGTCAAGAGGTACTTCAGACTCTTATGATCCGTGTAGACTATTGATCTCTCTCCGTACAAATAGTGCCTCCAAATCTTCAAAGCGAAGACTACGGCCGCTAGCTCCAAATCGTGCGTCGGATAATTGACCTCATGTGGCCTCAGCTGCCGAGAAGCGTAAGCCACAACCTTACCTTCCTGCATCAGCACACAACCCAATCCCGTATGTGATGCATCGCAGTAGACTGTGAATTCCTTACCAGCCTCAGGTTGTATCAAAACCGGAGCTTCTGTCAAAATCTTCTTAAGCTTGTTGAAACTCTCCTGCTGCTTCTCAGTCCAAACAAACGGAACCTCCTTCCTTAACAGCTTGGTCATCGACGCTGCAATCAACGAAAACCCTTCTACAAACCCCCGATAGTATCCTGCCAAACCCAGAAAACTCCTAATCTCAGCCACTGACTTCGGCGGCTTCCAATCCAAAACTGCCTCAATCTTCCGAGGATCCACTCTAATCCCCTCAGCTGACACTACATGACCCAAGAAAGTCACCTCTCTAAGCCAAAACTCGCACTTACTAAACTTGGCATAGAGCTGCTTCTCCCTCAAAATCTGTAACACCACCCGCAAATGCGCATCATGCTCTTCTTCTGTTCTTGAATACACCAAGATGTCGTCAATAAAAACTACCACGAACTGGTCCAGATACTGCTGAAACACCCTATTCATCATATCCATGAATGCTGCCGGTGCGTTAGTCAACCCGAACGGCATTACCAGAAATTCGTAGTGCCCATACCGAGTCCGAAACGCTGTCTTGTGAATATCCGCTTCTTTTACCTTTAACTGATGATACCCAGACCTCAAATCAATCTTAGAGAATACCGCTGCACCCTTCAGCTGATCAAACAAGTCATCTATCCGTGGCAACGGATACTTGTTTTTGATCGTCAGCTTATTCAGCTGACGGTAATCTATGCACATCCGCATCGTACCATCTTTCTTCTTGACAAAGAGTACCGGCGCACCCCACGGTGAAACACTTGGCCTGATAAAACCTCGGTCCAACAACTCCTGGATCTGAGCCTTGAGCTCCACTAACTCCTTTGGCGCCATCCTATACGGAGCAATAGACACTGGCGCAGTTCCGGGTAACAGATCTATCCCGAACTCTACTTCACGATCCGGCGGCAACCCCGGAAGCTCCTCTGGAAACACATTAGCAAATTCCTTAACTGTTCGGACCTTCTCTACAGCAGATTCCTTAGCCTCCAAGGCATACACATGAACCACATACGCTTCACAGCCCTTTCTGACCATCTTCTCTGCCTTCAGAGCAGATACCACATTAAATAAGTAATCCCTCCTATTACCTATCATAACCACTTCCTCAACCTCCGACGTCTTAAGAACCATACGCTTAGCCGCGCAATCCAACTTCGCCTGGTACTTAACCAGCCAGTCCATCCCAAGGATCAAATCGAACTCCCCAAACAGCAGTTCCATCAGATCAGCAGCAAACACTACCCCTTGGAGTTCTAGGGGTACATCCCTAAACAGCTTATCTACCACTACTGAGTGACCTAAAGGGCTAATTACAGTCATCTGCCTAGAAGATATCTCAGAGTCTAAGTCCATGGTCTCTACTATACTACTAGCCACGTAAGAATGCGTCGAACCCACATCAATCAAAACAGTAAAAGGAGAACCAAAGATCAAGAACGTACCGGTTATGACGTCCGGTGCGTCGCACTCCTCTCGGCGCCTCGCAGCATACACCAACCCAGGCTGTCTGGCCTCAGAACTACCCACACCTCTGCCCGGTGCTCCACGGCCCCGACCAGAACCGTTACCTCCTCTGCCATTACCGCGACCTCTCTGCGGTGGCGATCCATTATTCCTGAACTGAGTACGGCCCTGACTCTCAGACTGAATCCTAGCCAACTTACGCGGACAGTCTCTCACTCGATGATCCAGAGAACCACACTCAAAGCAACCTTTTCCACCGGTCCAGCAGCCTCCCCAATGATATTTCCCACAGTGGTTACACCGCGGCGGTCCCTGACTAGCAGCAACAAACCTACTAGACTGATTCGGCCCACTCTGCCTAGCCCTCTTCTGAGGATTACCCGACGACCCAGAAGACCCAAAGCTCCTCTTATGCCTGTTCCTGTCCATGCCCTGCCTTACCGACTCCTTAATACCCTCGGCTACCTTAGCCTTCTCAACTAGAACAGCAAACTCACGCTCCTGCTGAGGAGCAATCAGCAGCCTCAACTCGTCTCTCAAACCATCCTCAAAACGAACACACCTCTCGTGTTCAGTAGCCACAATGCCCCTAGCATACCGACTCAGCTTCAAGAACTCAGCCTCGTACTCGGAAACAGACTTACTCCCCTAGACTAGCCTCAAAAATGCTTTTCGCTGCGCGTCGATGTAACTAGCTCCAATGTACTTTTTCTGGTACGCAGCCCTAAAATAATCCCATGTCAGATCCTCTGCTGCCACACTGTCCCGAACCGTGAGCCACCACTGATATGACTCATCCCGAAGAAGCGATACTATGCCCTTCAACTTCTCCTTAGCAGTCAAGTCTAAATCGTCCATAATCCGCTCTGTCGCCTCCAGCCAATACTCAGCCGTGCTGGGAGCAACACCAGAAACACCTCGAAAGAATTCGGCCCCGTTTGCTCGGAGTCGCTCAGGCATAGATTTCCTAACTCCTGCGCCTCCACCTACTCCAGCTACCCTTTCTAACACTCGCAGCATCGCCTGTGACACTGCATCATCCCCAGTCTGATCTTGAAACTCACCACCTCCAGCTGGTGGCGGTACCGGTATCTCATTTTCTGACCCCTGACCAGATCCTACGGGTTCAGAAACTGTCATCCTACCACGACCTCGTCCACGACCACGTCCACCTCGAGCACTCATGACTAAATTTCTACGTATCTGATTTAGAAGTTTTATGAATCAGTATTTATTCCGCTTGTTTTAAAGCAAAATCTTATGAATATTAAAGAAGCTTTGTTTTCGCGAGTTCACAGAATCCTATCAGTTTCAATCTCTAAAGTAATACACTATTGCTAATCATCCAATCATATCTCATCAATATCAGAAACACAAGTAATAGTAAGGGGTACTTACCTGGGCAAACTGGTGCCGGGGACTCGGTGCCATGCCTTTCAAAACCATGCTTTCAAACAAAACACTTAAAACAGACTTTTGAAAACATTTTGAGCCTCAGGCCCACAGCCGAGCTTTTGAACTTAGCTCTGATACCACAATTGTAACACCCCAAACCCGGTCCATACACCACGACCGAATTTGGTATGTTACGGGGAAGATGTATTTGAGGGGTTTAGGTTTTCCGTTTAAAAAGTTTGATAAAACAGTTTGATAAGTTTTGTACTTGCAGAAATCTTGGGCATGATTGTTTGGAAAACTGATGTTTTATTTGAAAACTCGGAAATTTCGAAAACTCACTCGGTTAAGAAAATCGAGTTTATCCCATTTATAAATTCAAGTTGTTTCTTATCGTTACCAAAACATTTTTACTTAATAGAAAATCGAGTTTAAGTTAGGAGAAAAACATTTGAGTTCCCTTTTGTCTAGAATCATAGTGTGATACCCGGTGGTATCGTTTAAAACATATCGCTTTGTGGTTTTGAAATCGTTGTCTTTCCAAGTTTTAGTAAATCTTAACCCAATTAATTTATTAAGGCATATTAAAAATCTAATTTAAGCATAAACATAGAAAAACATAAGTTTAGAGGCCGTTTACAATCCAGAATAAAACCAAATAGTAATAAATAAGCTAGAGTACCAAATTTATATAGTCTGAGCAAATCTTTATTTTAGCTTGGCATGAGCACCTCGAGTCCATCCCGGATCCATGTCCGCGTCTAAGTATCACCTGAAATGTCAAAGGAGAGGGTGAGTCGCAAGACTCAGTGCATAAGTCCCACTCCCGATAATACAACATACTAACACACATCATATCATAGCAACATAATTAATGCACCCCGATCCTAACCATCCATATCACCTTTCTACCCCGTGTGGTACCAAACCACTGGTGGTGCCAAACCACTGGTGACCCAAAGTCACGATATCCATAATGTGGTGCCAAACCACTGGTGACCCGAAGTCATGAATAATTCAATGATGGGGCCAACCCATCGTGTGATACCAAATCACTAGCGACAATCCCGTATCTCTTAAGTAGGGCCAACCCACGGTGGTGTCAAACCACAGGGACGAGTCGCAATGAGGTGCCAAACCTCTGGTGTCCCAAAGACACATGTGATACCAAATCACTGGTGACCGCAGTCACAAATCCGATGATGGGGCTAACCCATCGTGTGATACCAAATCACTGGCGTCAATCCCGTATAATCAACTGTGGGGCCAACCCACCGTGGTGCTAAGCCACTGGGACGAGACACTGAGGTGCCAAACCTCTGGTGACCCAAAGTCACAAAATATAACTGTGGTACCAAACCACTGGAGGTGCCAAACCTCTGGTGTCCCAAAGACACGGATATCATAATCCCCCTCCTCTCATTTCACCCGTCATCATGCCATACTCATGTAAATTATGCATATCATACAAGTCATGCATATCATGCCAACATGCCTAGCATTACATTTCATAGCATACATAGCATAGATCATAATATTAGATATATCAACAATAAAACTCGTAATGCTACAGACTTACCCGGATCCGTACATATACCCCATTTGGGTACCAAATAATCCCTCATACTGTTTTGGTTTTAACAAGGCAAACAGAGTTATTAACAGTATTACTAAGTATGGAGTGTGTTAGTTACACACCTGTTAAAACGCAGACTTTAATACCAAAGGAATCGATCTAAGGCCCCTTGATTACTTGCTCCTATAATCGGCCAAATAAGAGCATTAGACATCTATCTCATTCGGCCAAGACCATTAAACCAAATGGTTAAATGTTGAGCCCTTACCTTGCAAACGTTTGGTTTCCTACCAAACCCGAACCAACAATGGTTCCTCTTTTAACAATTGGCACACCCTATTAAAGAGAACAGTTAATCCTTTGTCACCCTTGACTTAATCGAAACCAAAAGATTGAACTAATAATAATAATACCAATCACTTACCCCTTACTTACCAATCGGTCACTCGCAGCCAAGGCTTCAATTGACTGCTTCACCTGATCACCACCACAATCCAAGACCCTAGCAGGAAAACGGTTCAACACAAAAGATTAACCCCCCTTCAACACATGCCCAAAATCGGCTATTAACCAAACCACAATCAATAGAGAACAAGAGAGGGGAAAATGGCCATTCGGCCACCCACTTACCTTGTTCAATGATTGAGCAACCAACCAAGATCAACCCTTCACTGATATTCGGCCAAGAGAGCTACTAGGAGAGAGGAGAGATTCGGCCTTAACCAAGAAAGAAAACGCAAGAAAAAGATGAGAAAGGGAGGGGTTGATATTCGGCCAAAATGAGAACAAATGCTAGAAGGAAATTTCGGCAACACAAGGGAGGGATTCGGCTAAATGTTTAACACTCCTATTATCAGCTTTGAATGGAAAAAGAAAAGAAACTGTGAGATGAGAAAGAAGTTTTGGCAAAGGGTAATTGAGAAGAAGAGAAGTGGATGGGATGAAGGTACTTTCGGTTTTGATAAGGTATTTTGGAGAATATAGTTTCGGCTACCAATGCTTCTAATGAAAGAAAGAAATTATGAGGAGAAAGGGTAATAGTTTCGGCTCAACACAACTGAGAAGAAAGTGGGAGAGAAGAGAACATTTGGCTACTCACACAAAGTCAAGGAAACAAAGCACATTCGGCAGCTAGGTGTCTGAACTTTCGGTTTCCACAGAGAAAATGAAAGAAAACTCTTTAAAATTTCGGCTTTGGTATGACAAAAGGAGGAATTTGGCTTGCCAAGATGTTGACCGAAAACACCAAAATGCCAAAAAGAATTTCGGCAAACCTCTCCTACTCACTACCAAAACCGACCACTCACTCCACACACACCCCAATATTCGGCCACTACCTCCAATCACTCACAACCACCCAATTCAAACTAGTTGAACTAGTCTTCCTCCTACTTTCACTCTCCACCCTCCATTCGAATGAGTTGACATAGTCCATGGTAGAGTTTGAACTACCAACAACTCCTCCTCCTCCATGCCGTCAAAATGGAAACCAAAATGGGGAATTTCGCAGCTTGAACTTAGGACCTCTCCCACCTGCAATTGACGTCACCCACCAGCTCCAAGTGGCGCATGCTTTGCCACTTTGCTAGATCATCTCTTGTGCTACAAATCACCAATTAAAATATATAACCCCAGCTCCTTCAGCTCCCTTCACATAAAGCTCAAAAACTAAAATTTTCCCACCTACTCAGGCCTACTCCTAGCCTACAACTAAGCCCCGAAACCACACAAACAATGACATAACAAGCCATTAGCATGCAAACAATGCCACAACAAAATAACCCCCTAACCCGGGATATTACAATCTGAATGTTTGTCTCTATTGTAAGATATGATGAACTTCTCTTAGTTTTGTATTAAGTAAGGCTAAGACGAGTCATAGATATGTTTTGGATTAAGAATGAATAAATCTTAAGGGTTTCCACGAAAAAGAGATGTGTATCTGTATGTTAAAAAGGGTATCTGTTATGATGATCTTTGAATATGGAAAGTGAGGGGTATTGTGTCTTCTTCTAGAACTATTATGAGTCTGAGTTCATATTATCTTGAATTATAGGATTCTGATATATCACGATCTGGAATACGTTAGAGAGGTTTATGAAGTGATTTATCCGTAGGGATATGTGTGGTACTGAATCAGGGTATGTCTGAGTATAAATTGATGGTATTATATTCTGCGTAAGTATTCACCAAACATATATGTATCTGCCTGTGATAAATGTCAATGAACAACTATTTGAGATAAGAGTATGAGTTAAGGCAAAGATTATTGGAAGTGTTTTTGAGGGTATGTTCTGTTAAGAAATTATTATGGGACAAGAGATTTATGAAACTTTTGGAAGGATTCCTCAGTTAGTTAAATAAGGAAGATGAGCTATGACAAGAGCACGATAGTTGGTGTTTAAAAGTATGGTAAACTGTGGTGGTATCTATCGAAATAAATGATGTAGAATTAACTGGCACCCAGTGGTTTACACTAGATTGCTAAGTATCCATCAAAGTACTGTTATAATGAGCTCATTAAGTACTCTTGTACTTATAAGATTTTTTATTGCTTTTCAGGTAATTGTGAGGAAACTTCGCTTGGAGAGACGACGCCAAGAATATCCCAAGTTGGTGGTAGGGTAGGCTATTATGCATATAGTGGAGTTGTGGCATAGTCTAGGAATACGCCCTTAGAATCTATCTTAAATGAACTCCTACTGTGTAAAGTAATGTATAAAAAATTATCTAAACAAATATATTTTAAATAATTCTCTTGTTTTCTTGTAATAAGTATTTAAATAAAAATGTCACAAAACATGATTAAAAAAATAGGTAATTGTAAATTGTTTTTGTTAATGATTGAGTTTTATGTAGTAACACCCGAATCTGGATCCGGTGAATCAGGTTAGGTTTGGGGCATTACAAAACTGGTCATTCTGTTGAAAATTGCATCTATTTCTACTGTTAAAAATTGATCTTTGTACATCAACATGAGGTACATGTGACATGCCATATGTCACTTTCTGGTTATTCAATCAACTACGCCTATTTTTAATAGTACAAATGCATAAAATTTTTAACTAAAAGAATCAATTTGTTCTTTTATTTAATTCACAGGGACTAATTTACTTATTTTTAAATAAAGAGGGTAAAATACAATGTGACTTTTACTCATTATTGATTGATATAGTTGATATATAAATGATTCAAAATTTGTTAGCTGATTGTAAAGGAAACATGACGTTAACGTAGTTGCACATATCATTTTAGTCAAAAGGGCACATAATAATACTAAAAACAATAACAATGTATCATACCTAGGCTAGGTGGAGAGTTTAGCTTAATTTAGCATTATATTATCGCAAGAAAACTTGAGTTTCGAAAAAAATGAGTTTAAAATTTGATGTAGAAAATTTTAATTTGAAGATTCTAAAGTGATTGACATTGTTATGGAGAAAGTGTTGAGAATTTGAGGTGAAAAAGAAGAGACATTTAAGATAATAGAAGTAAAATTTTATTAATAAATTATTAGTTGATGTGGTAGTAATTTTGTTCTCATAAAAAAACAAGTTTGAATTAAACTTTTATGCTTTAGACTTAATAAAGATTAATCTCAAATTCAACCTAATTTTAAAATGACATGTATTTTACACTAATAAACTCATTTTTAAACCTTTAAGAAGGAAGTTTCTTGATTTTTAATTTAAATTATCACCATGAATTTAATCTCAAAAATCAAAATCTGTTTCCCATTACACATTAAAATAATTAACTTTTTATTCACCATAGGAGCAATGTATTATTGGTTGGAAGGGAGAAACCATATAAAAAAGAGCCCTGCCATACTTCCCTTGTACCCCTTTCTCAAAATATGACCATTGCGCCAATGAAAATGTCTCCCCCTCTGTCAAAAGAAAGAAATAAAGAAAATGTCTTCCCCCGTAAAGATCATTTAATTATGGCGCAAATAAATTTATAGTCCCTTTATTCATATTGTTGCATAAGGATTTTTATTTTTATTGCATTGAGAATAACCCCTTTATCATTTCTCTCAATGACACCTTAAGTATGCATAGATTTCTTAACTTTTTAACCATAACCATAAATACAAATCTTCTTGTGTATAATTTTATTTAAACATAAGTTAATAAAATATTTCGTATGAGAGTGACAATCATATATTTATTGTAAATTATCACTATCAATCAATTAATAATCAAAAAATATTCAACTATTGCGTATACAACTTGATTTTCCCATATTAATTACATTGAGGTTGAAGACAAAAGATGGAAGGATGAGCCTAATCAATATTCTAATTGCAATAAGCAATAAGCACAAAGCAAAAAGGTAGGGAGAAAAAGAAAGATAATTCTTTGCCAACGTTGTTGCACTGTTCATTACAAGTAATTAGTCCAAAAAATCAAGTGAAATGTTTGGGTGAAGTCTAAAATAAATATTTTTACAATTTTAACCAATTTAACTTAAATTATTATTTCAATCTAATAATAGAATATTTAAAATAATTTTTAATGAACTCAACAAAAAATGAACCTAAAATAAAAAAAAAGCCATGTCCCGGTCGTTTTGATGTTGGCAAAATTAATTACACCTTAGGGGTGTACAAATTTCGGGTAAAATCGAATTAATTTGGTTAACCGACTGAATTCGGTTAATCAGTCGGTTAACCGAATTAATTCAATCGGGGATCAGTTAATAATTTTTTAGAAGTTCGGTTAATGTTTAATTCAGTTCAAAATCGGTCGGTTAACCGAATTAACTGAACTTAATAAATAATATTATAATATATAAATATTCTGTCGGTTGGTTCGGTTAAATTTTTTGGAAGTAAAAATTAATAGTTCGTTTAATTCGGTTGATTTTTTTATATGTTTTATATTTTTTTTAACCAAAAATAATAATAAAAAAATATAAATTTTGGTTATTTCGGTTAACCGACCGAAATAACCGAAAAAAGTTTGGTTTGGTTAATTTTTTTGAAAAAAATTCAGTTTGGTTAACAATTAAGGGTTCAAAAGAGTCGATTAATTCAGTTAATAGTAGTTCGAGTCGGTTAACCGATTGAACACCTCTATAGCCAACCCATTTTTATCTCTCAGCCTCACCTAAGCTTAACCAAAGAAACAAACCAACCAGAGGCAACCACCTGTCCAATATTAGATAGTGACATTTCTCTAAGATAAATGTTTGATAATTACATATTTTTATAATTTTATCTATCATGATATTTTAACAAATTATCAATGTAATTATATTTTCAAGTCAATTCAATATTTGTATCATATTCATTAAAAATGTTGTTTATATTAATATATATTAACGGTTAAAATTATTTTACTTAAAATAAATAATTAAAAAAATTATTTACTTTCGCATAATCTATATAAATAAAACCTTAAGTTTAATAGTTGAATTATATATATTGAAAAGAAAATTAGAAAAGAAAAAGGAACCGTATGTAGTGGACAATGTGGCAAAATATGTGTGAACATAACAAGCACAAAATTAAATTCCAAAAATAGAAACTGTTTGGAAGAAGAGAGGGAAAAAGTAATTACAAAATGGGAAAAGTCAGGTCTTATAAATGGAATACCAAAGGATTAGTTTGTCTGAGTGAATGATGAAAACGATCTAACAGCCTAAGGACACCAAAATTATTGTCTTTTTTAAATCTATTTTTAGTTTATATATTAGTTTATTACAAAGAGGGACCAATGCCTGCACAGTCAAGTCCCACTCGCAATCACATTCATCGGCCACTCCGACAAAATACTACTGATAAAATAATCAGCGGAGGAAGATAATGTATAATTCTTTACGGGACACCTGTCGATTAAAGCATTTTATCTTTTTTATATCGTATAATAATGGTTAAAACTCATTTTTTATCCGCCAATTTATCAGAAAATATCAAGTTTTAACAAAATTTACAAAAAAGGACTTAAATATAATTATTTACCAGAAATGGTCATTTTCCCTAAAAACGCATCCACGTCAGCGCGTTTTCAGGGGATGAATCAGAAAAGCGCGTCCACGAGGGAGCGCTTTGTGCCACATCAGCAAAAAACGCGTCTTTGAGGGCGCGCTTTGCTGATGTGGCAAAAGCACGCTCTCGTGGACGCGCTTTTGTCCTCTCCCCCGATAGGTTTTTCAGTTGTTTTTAGTGTTAGAGTATGAGTTTTTAGGGTTTTAGGGCTATGGTTTAGGATTTTTTAGGATCTTAGGATTTAGGATTTTTAGGGAAAAATTAATGAACTAGATTTTAGAGTTAATTAATTAAAATAATTTTAGGTTTAGGGTTTTGGGAAAAATATATCAGCAAAAAAAAATTATTTGAATTTTTTTTACAGTAGTATCTGGCAAAATAATTTTGAGAAGACGTTTCTGAACAAATAGTGACCAAAACGCTTCAAGCAGGATGCACTGTCAGCAAGAGTATCGAAAAAGCTCCCACGTGGACGGTCTTTTGCTACAGTAGTCTCTGGAAAAATAATTTTGAGAAGACGTTTCTGAACAAATAGTGACCAAAACGCTTTAAGCAGGATGCACTGTCAGCAATGGTACTGAAAAAGGCTCCCACGTGGACGCTCTTTTGCTATAGTAGCCTCTGGCAATCCTTAGACTAAAAATGAGCCAAATTTCATTCTCAGGTTGCATAATAGAAATTGAGGTAAAAGTAAAATAGAAACTGAAGATGAGTGAACGTATTAGTGCTGTTATTTACTATGATGGTGAGATTTGTGACACCGGAAATGGTGTTGTTTTTTTATCGGAGAACACAGCGCGACTGGTTTTTAACCGAAACATAGATTTGACAGAACTTCGCAAAATAATTAGGCGTAAAATGTTCGGAACAATGCCAATGAAAGTTCAGTCTATTAAGTATAGATTTTGTGCTTCGGTTGATCCCGTGAGATATGACTCATTCGACATCAAAGGTCCTCGGAGCTTAGAGGCAATGGTGGAGACTCATCTTGCCAGTGGATCACCCTATCTTGAGGTATATGTACAATTTTCATCTCCAAGTGATCTTCCTTCGACTTCAACATCTACTGCTGTTCGAGGGGAATACACGACCCCAAGCCGACACTCTATTACTGGGAGGCAGAATACGGAAGCGCCCAAGTTTGGTGGTAGTATGAAAAACATAACCCCTGCACGACACTCAGTTGGTGGATGGGACATGCATATCCTTCCTTCGACGTTCGATGCTAGAAATATGTATTGGGGAACGTCTTCAACTTCTAGTGGTTGGCAATTCACATATGATTGGGAACATTACAAAAGTTGTTTAAGAAGGGATAATGTACTCCCCATGACATCCACCGGCGAGGGGCCCTCGTTCGTTACAGATGATGGTGGGTCGGATGATGAGTCTGATGTGGATCCACCTCGTGAGCCCGGCCCCGATGGTGCAGAAGTTGTATTATTTTCTGAATCGGAGCCTGTTCCAACCGTACTTGAAGATGTTGAAGGCGTTCAGATGAAGAAGAAGAAGATCCGCGATTCAGGACGTACTCGCCTTCAGCCCACATGCATAATGTCGATCCATCTCAAGACGATGCATTGGAGTTTCCTGAACTACCACACAGAAGGCGTGACCGTACAAGTTCGTCGTTGGATTCGGGCGAGTTAGAAGTTGGTAAAGAGTTTTCCAACAAGGATACTTTTTTTGGTGCATTGAAACAATATAGCATCAAGAACGGGGTTAACTACAATGTGGTTAAATCTAAACTCGATAAGTACGAGGCCAAGTGTGCAGTGTAAGACGGTACATGTTCATGGAAAATCATGGCCTCGTTGAGGAAAAGGACAGGCTTGTGGGAGATTAAAAAGTACAAAGGTCCACATACATGTATTACCGGTACAGTATCACTAGGTGTTCAAGGTTTTTGAATAATACTGATATTACGTAATGTTGCATTATTTAACGTACTTCGTTGACAGGTGTTTCACAAGATCACCCGAAGATGGATTCAGAGATGTTGGCAGACTTAATAATACCGACGGTGAAGGCGGAACCCAAGACTACAGTGACGGCCTTAATTGGCAATATTCGTAGCCAATTGGGGTACACGCCCTTTTACCGGAAGACTTGGATAGCTAAGCAGAAGGCGTTGGAAAAGTTGTATGGTTGGTGGGACGCTTCATATAATGAAGTGTGGCAGTGGTGTCAGGTGCTGGAGAGATATGTCCCAGGCAGCATAACAGACCTTGAAACGGAACCGGCGTACTACAACGATTGATTGCTCCGTGGATGCCAAGTGTTCAAGCGTCTGTTTTGGACATTTAAGCAATGCCAAGACGCGTTTCTATACTGCAAGCCATTGGTACAAATTGACGGTACCTTTATGTATGGTGGATATACGCATCAGCTATTGCTAGCTGTGGCACAGGATGGCAGTGGGAGAATCCTTCCAATTGCGTTTGCAATAACACCGGGGGAGTCAGCTGATGACTGGATTTCTTTTTATTTAGGTTAAGGAGGCATGTCTACCCCCAACCTGGTATATGCATTATATCGGATCGGGGCCCTGGAATACTAGCCGCAATAGAGCGATAGGGAAGCCTGTGGCATTACACACACCATCGATATTGCCTAAGGCATGTTGCGTCCAACTACCACGGGCAACATCGATCTACAAGTGAACGACGGCAAGTGACCAACATGGGCATGTAAAATCTATTAATATAATTTCATTTGTAATATTCAATTTATTCTTAATTGAAGAGTGGTATGTAATATTCGCTATCAACTTATATTGGCAGGGTACGAAATCAATAAGGACCGTTTTCACGAGATGTTGGCGAGTTTGCACTCAGTTAACGAAGAAGGCGCAAACTACCTATGCAACATACCTTTCGAACAGTGGACACAAGCATACGACGGCGATCTACGATATGGTCATATGACCTCAAACCTGGCCGAATGCATAAATTCTGTTCTACAAGGAACGCGTCATTTGCCGATAACATCGGTTGTGCGAGAGACATATTTTCATTTAGCGGCACTATTTCCGAAGCGAGCAACGAGTTATAAAGGCCAAATGTAAGGAGGCCATGTATGGTGCGCGAAGGTATTGCGAGAAATTAACAAGGGGAAGGCACGAGCCAACACCATACACACAGTGTGTCACGATCGCAACAACTTATGGTTTCGTGTGGCGGAGTTTGACAGACCGAACTAGGTATTGTTGGTGGGCAATATCGTGTACACTTGAGAAATAGGACCTGCGACTGTGGGATATTTGATGCACTTCATTATCCTTGCGCTCATATAATTGTGACTTGTCAAACTCTGTTTGGATCCCATGAGCTATGTCGACGAAGTGTATAAAATAGAATACATGTACAACGTGTGGAGACACGTATTCCCACCAGTCCCGGATGAACGTAAATGGTCGTCTGTATCGCTTGCTCCGTATAAGCTGTTACCAGATAGAGAACTGCGTCGCAAACCAAAGGGTCGACCTTGCTCGACTAGAATACGCAACAATATGGACATCCAAGAAACAACCAACCAACAGAAGTTATACGGATGGTGTAGGAACCCAGACCATACATCTCGCTCGTGTCCAAATCGAAATAGTTGATAGTCTCCTTATCATTTTTTGTCTATTGGTGGCATTGAAAATTCTTTTAATTTCTTAATGAAAATGGTGAAATTTTGTAGAAGGACTAAGTTGCAAAACAAAAAAAAGGTTATTCAATTAATCTAAAATATCACCATCATCATTATTCTTCAAAATTATGTTTCTTGCTAAATGCGTATTTTGCCCCTTACGATCATTCAAAATTCATACATTGGATCAACATCCATCTTGATAAAATTACAAATTAACCCGTCATACTTTTTCACTTATCCAATTCAGTCCTAATTCATCCATTTCTTATTAATTTCTATATAAAAAATAAAAAAAATTACAATAAAAAAATAATTACAACTTTTATTTTATTTAGGATATAAAATAAATGAAATTACAAAAAAATAAAAATAACTTTTATTTTATTAAAGATATAAAAATTAAATTACAAAAAAAATAAAAAACAACTTTTATTTTATTAAAGATATAAAAATTAAATTAAAAAATAAAAAAAACTTTTATTTTATTAAAGATATAAAAATTAAATTACAAAAAAATAAAAAACAACTTTTATTTTCTTAAAGATATAAAATTAAATTACAAAAAATAAATAAAAAAACTTTTATTTTATTTAGGATATAAAAATTAAATTAAAAAAAAATAAAAAACAACTTTTATTTTATTAAAGATATAAAATTAAATTACAAAAAAATAAAAAACGACTTTTATTTTATTTAGGATATAAAAATTAAATTTAAAAATAAAAAAACAACTTTTATTTTATTAAAGATATAAAAATAAATTACAAAAAAATAAAAAACAACTTTTATTTTATTTAAGATATAAAAATTAAATTAAATTACAATAAAAAATTTAAAAAATCTTTTATTTTATTAAATATATAAAAAAATAAATTACAATAAAAAATAAAATAATGACAGTCGGAATCAATGTTGGTGCCGGTCGGAATTAGTGCCACATTGGGGTGGTCGACGGTTACGCGCTGGATTCCTCCTTCTTCTAGCTTCCGGCGGGAGTTATGGAACCTCAGGCGGGGATTCTGGTTCTTCCGGCAGGAAGTCTGGTTGTGGGTGTTGGGAGGATGACCCACCTTGATAAAATATTGACTGGGGAGGTGTTCGCATCGCCCATGGCAGAGGTGTCTGAATCCCATAAGGTGAAGGAGATTGGTAAAAAGAAGAGCTCCCCGACGACGCCTCGTGCGATCCCTCATGCGACGACGGCCTATAGACCGACTGGCCAGTCGGAGTAGTCGGGAACAGACTCGAACCAGGCCATGCATTCCAACCTGCCATGGGACTGGGAAAAGGAAACATATAAGGGTTAGGATACATATAAGGGCTAGGGTATACACCTGGCATAATCTGAAAAGGCTGTGATGTGGGTGTCGTCGACTGAAGTGTTGGGCCCGGTGACTGTGTGGGAGCTGTTGATGGGCCCGGTGGTTGTGTCGGCGCTATTGATGGTTCTGTCTCATCACATTTTCTCCTTGGATTTAAAGGGCCCCGCCGTTCCCTTTGTTCACGAAGTTGTCGTCGCCTCTCCTCTTCCGACAATAAATACGGCTTGCCATGGATCCTAAACCGTGACATGTATTCCAGCACACACGCTAACTCAGGAACGATGATCAGTTCCCGAGTAGGTATATAATCATACCGGTTCTCCCACAATTCGATATACGCTGACCAAAATCTTGGTCAATCCGTATGCAACTGCCGTAAGTCGACTTTGTGCTCATCATCGAGCACCTCAGGTGCCACGGAAATCGGTTGTCAGAATCCAAATTGATGCAGAACCCGATCTGACTGGTGCATCTCCACGGTCGCATAGTTGATCAACGGGACCTTCACATGCCAAATGTTTGGATTTTGAAAGAACTCATCCGGAATTACTGCTCGAATTGACGGATCCTCATATGGTGTCCATTCAAACTATATTAACATGATAAAAATATTAGTTATATACTAAATACTAAATACTAAATACCAAATACAAAATACTAAATACGAAATACGAAACGACTATTTTATTACAAAAATATATTTTATTTAATACTTACTTGTGCTTCCGACTGTTGCTCTAATAGAAGCCGTATATCTTCAAGCGATGTAGGTATTCCAACATAACTCGCCGAATGGTTCCACTTAATTAAATAAATTTTTAGCATACAATTATATTTTAAATCTACATAATAATTGTACAATCTAATATTAAATTTACCTCGTTATGAGTGGGAATGTATATGAGTGGTCGACTCGAGGACTTAGAAATGGAAATCGAAACCGTGCCCATGATTGCAGGGGTGATAGGCAACCTCCGATTTTAGCTTTATTCGGCCGCGTCGCCCCGCTTATCTCTTGATACAATTTTGCTAGCACGGCAGACCCCCAACTCAATTACCGGCTGCTCTAAAATCAACAAGTTTCAGCAGCCATCTCAGATGTATGAGGTTTCTGACAAGTCCGGCATCAGATAGCCTCCAATCATCTCAAGAATGTATGCCCGAGGATACCTTATTCTTTCTATTTCGGTCGAATCATTATCCAGCTCCGGGAATGTGTCTCGTAACCAGCCCATCTCGATCCGACCTCCGTAAATGTTACCGGAATAGCACCCAAAAGCTCGTAGCATACGACTCCCCAATTGCCAGAAGTTGCGGACCCGGTGACTACGTACCCATCCACCGGCAATCCTAATTGCAAATGCACATCTTCCAGAGTGATAGTACACTCTCCGCATAGAAGATGGAAAGTGTGCGTCTCGGGTCTCCACCTCTCTATCAACGCACTGATTAACTTCGGGTCCAACTTGCACCCCCGGCTAATCATGGCCACGTGCCAAAAACCCACTTCCCGCAAGTAATTCTCGATCAACGGCGATGGCAGACCATACATATTGCGAATATAACATTGCAACACCCGATCTACAGACTGTTAAAAAAATTATAAATTAAAATTTAATTAAAATTGCATAAACCTAAAAAATATTAGATAGTATTGAAAAATTAAAATTAAAACTTACCATTGTCATTTGATTGACTGAGATGTGTTTATTGTCGAGACGAATTAATTCTCCGACCATTGCTAATACGATCGAATATTTTTAAATTTATCAAAAAAAAATATATTTCAAAAAAATTTAAAAAAGGGCTTTTTTGTAAATATTAAAGGACTATTGTGAAATTTGAGAGGAACTTTAAAGGAATTTGAAAGAAATTTGAGAGCAATTTGAGAGAAAGTTGAGAGAAATTTGAGTGAAAAATGAGTAAGGACTTTTGTGTAAAAAAAATAAAAGGGTGGGGGAGTTTTATAGTTTTTTATTTTTGACCGTTGGAGGCCCAACGGTCAAAAAAAGAAAAAAAAGACCGTTGCAGGGCAAAAGTGCGTCCACGAGGGAGCACTTTTGCCACATCAGCAAAGCGCGTCCTCAAGGACGTGTTTTTTGCTGATGTGGCACAAAGCGCTCCCTCGTGGACGCGCTTTCCTGATTCATCCCATGAAAACACGCTGACGTGGACGCGTTTTCGGAGGAAATGACCATTTCCGATAAATAATTATTTTTAGGTCCTTTTCCGTAAATTTTGTTAAAATTTGATATTTTCTGGTAAATTGGCCTTTTTTATCCGCACACAACATTTAATTTTTAACATGTTTTGATATCTCAATTTTAATTGATTAATTTAAATATTTTATTATGATTTAAATATTGATATGAATTTTTAAAATTTGTTCTAATTCTTTATTATTTTAGATTTATTACAATGTCGTGTTTTTTAGTTATATGATTAATTTTTAATTTTAAAATGTTACATCAATTTATTTAACAAAAGAATGATGTAAACAATTGAACTTCAATTTATTAAATTAATTAATTTTAAATTTTGATATTTTTAAATAATTTAACTTGTAAATTATTAAAAGAAGGGGTTTTCCTTTGATTTCATTGACAAAGTAAATTAAATATTAGTTATAGTAAGAATTTTTAAATATAATGATTCATAATTTTATTATAAATTAATTTTAATATATGATTAAAGATATTATTATTTTAATAATTTTAAAATTCTTGATAAATCATTTTTTACATAAAGACTAAACTACAAGAATTAAATAGATGCAAGATACCTTAAACATACTCGGCCATTGTTGATTAAGAAAACAATTTTACTCCATGAACCTCAATTAACTCTCACACATTTAGTAATTTTCTTCTAGACTATTTTTTTTCCTACTAATTACCTTTAATGGTTCACACATAATTTATAGACTAGATTGGGGACCAATGGCGGAGCCAATGGCAGAAGGATTCTAAGTCAAATATTTCCTTCAATATATTATAATGCATATTCATCCTAAACCAACACTATATGAAATAAAACTTTATAAATGAATTGTCTGTAATCATTCGATGTCCAACTGAACATATAAACTTTATGTACACACCAAAACATGTACATAAATTCTAGATTGTGAAAATAATTAACCTTAGCATGTTATAAGAAGTCACACTATGGATATGAAAAATGTTTAGACTAATTATATTATGTGTCAAGTTAAAATTATTGTGTAAAATCAAAGTTAACATGGGTAAAAATAATGAAATCATATTTGTGTCAGAATTATTTTTCTCTAATTAATTTAATTTAATTAAAATATAAATATTAAAATTTTATATTATCACTAATTAAAAATAAAATAATTAAGTGATAATATTAAATGAATATTTTATCTCTAATTAATTAAATTAATAAGAGATAAATAATACACAAAAGAGTTTTAATTCTTGTAAAATAATCAAATGAACTAGTTAAATTTTACAAGAACTCTTTTTTATTCAAATGGTTGGCACTATAAAAAGATGTCACCCCAAGTCATTCTACATAAACACAAGTTTAAGAAGCCCAAAAGATCTCTACAAAATTCTCTAAAGAAACTGAAGGAATTGAAGAAACTCTGACAAACAACATAGTCATTCTTAAGAAAAGTCGTCTGCCAATCCAGTTCAATTGTAGGGAAGAAGTCAAAAGTTGTTTCTAGAGAAAGTCATATTTCGATCCAAATTAACTAAAAAAAGGAGGTTCAAACCCATTTCAAAAGCAAGTCAACGCGACCCTTGAAGCAATACACGTCTATCTAAGATCAAGTCAGACGACCCTTGGATCAAAGCTAAATTGGAAAGAAGAATCAAATGAGTTTTCTTTGTAAAGAAAAAATCTAGAGATTGTAACTTTATTTTCAAAGTTATCAACAAAATTTGACTCTGAATTTTCAAGTCAACTTTCGACTTGAAATTGGTGTGTACATATTTCTAGCACACCCGATGGGACAATCTCTGACTTTCATCTCTTCTTTAAAAAAGTCAAAGTTTAAAGTTGCGATGGCCTCAAAAAAGTTCATCATTAGCAAACTTGTTCATGATAATCTTACAGCACATCCGACTTCATCATTAAGCACCAATGTCCCTTCCCGTTCCTATGGAATTTGACATAAGATGAAAGCTCTTCTTAAGTTATTTGGTCAAACTTCTTCGATGTTCAGTGTATAACATCCAGTTTTGGCAGGTCCTAAGTTCTGGTGAGTAGTCTAGGAGTAATTTGTGAGATGCAGTTCTATATGCCCAATTGTTGTTTTGGCATATAAGCCGGGTACATAGCAGATGTTAGAATATATTGTACGGATTGATCTCAGAATGTGTTAAGTTATATCGAAGAAGAGACTGGTGAGAGTATTGAGGATGTTTGGGTAAATTGGGGTTATTGCTGAAGGTATTGTATGCCAAGTTAGTTGGATTACTGTGCCAATTACATTCTAGCGATGAAGTTAGGAATGAAACGAAGGGACAAACCAAAGACATAAAATATTTTATTTTCATAGTTGTAAACCATTTATAAAGGTAGTTCAAAAAGTTGTGACAAGTTTCAAGTTCCAATAAGGACTTAAATTAAAAATATGGATATTAAGGGAAGAGAAAGGGAGATTTTTTCTTCTTTCTTCTAAAGTATTATTATCTGAAGCTGGAGGAACCAAAAGTATTTCTTTCTCCTTTAAGCCGGAGTTGTAAATCTGGATCTTTGGTAGTGACTACTCTATGTCAAGGTAAGTATTGTGACTCTGCATATTAAAGGTATGAGAGACTAAACATGCATAAGTACATAAATAGTAAAATGAAAAAACAAAGCTTTATATGAGGGTTATTTGGGTTTAAGATGATGGTAAAGGTTACGAATGAGTTTTAATGGTGTTCTACTATTTTATAAGCAGTGATTGCTACAGATTCTTATTGGATATGGAGTTCAAGCTGCTATTTGTGGTGCCAGGTGAGTCTCTATACTGACTCTTGTATGTGTACTATTCATACCAGAGGATATACAAAAAACTACTTATAAAGGTGATATTGAGATTGTAAAAGTTATAGTTTGGTATGTTTGCAACTACATAAGAAATTATTTAATGATATCTATGATCGTATGTTTAGTGAGGATGGTACGTACATCTGGTATAGATATGATGAGTTCAACTAATCTGATAGGAAGTATGATCGTGTATGTGTGTCTCATATGTATGCTATGTAGTATGTTTTGTTACGAGTCTGTGTCTATCTCCGTGGTGTTGTCAAAAGGGGTCTGTCGGGACTTTAAACACGAACTTTGAAAGGAAAGCCCATGGCCATGAAACCTTCTGAAAGGAACTAAAGGACAATGATTACCCAATGGGGTTCTCTATGTTTCCTAGGACAATGATGGGCAAACCTCACATAATGTGAGTTTAGGAAAATCCATATCATAAACACATCATGAAAGAAAAGCCTTTTTGGCGAATCATGAAAGAAAAACCTTTGTGGCAAATCATTAAAGAAAAACCTTTATGGTGAATCATGAAAGAAAAACCTTTGTGGCAAACCCTGCAAGGATAGCCTTTGTGGCATACCACGAATGGGTTGCCCTTGCGGTGTGTCTTGATAAGGTTCTTAAAGAAGAACTTTAGAAGATGACCTTTGTGACGAGTTTTGAAGGAAGCTAGTTGACGTATTTAGTCTGGCTTTTTAATGTAATTAGAAGATAATCAGCAAGGTATAAGTCATCTATTGATTAATCGGTAACGTACTACCTAAGACTATAGAATAATTGAGAATAATAAATTGAAAAGATACAAAGAAGTAATGAGTTAGTATTGGAAATGTATTCTGAAAAAAGATTTAAAATTGAAAGTTTGAAGGAAGAATCTGTCATATGTGTATGTTTTCCTTCTTGATTCGTGATAAGATGATGGCTTAAATTTTGAAGGATGTAAGTGATGTATCAAAGACATTGAAGAAAAGGAAATAGTTTCTGAGGAAGGTATAGTAACAGACGAGTATAAAAGAGTAGAACTTGAGGAAGTATTCATTGAAGACAAAGTTGAAGGTTGATAACGATGGGATTGTCAATCCAGATTATTAGACGCTATATGCAAATATGACTCAGGTAAATGTTGTTTTCCTTATTAAGTTTTTATGAACTTATCAGTGTGTGTTATGTTATATGCGAGTTGATGTGGGTCTGTGCCAAGAGGGATGATGCTAAGACTACACCAAGAAGTGGCGTATTAGGTTATTATGCATATAAAGCGAGTTTGGTAGTGTGTTCACGGTTTGATTTGATAATAATCTTTGTAACACCCCAAAGCCGGTCAACACACCACGACCGAATCTGGCATGTTACGGGGTGAAAACGTCTGAATAAAACAAGTCTCCCGGTTTATTTCTATTGAAAACTCTTTTATCGTTTTAAGGTTTAGAAAACCCTATACAAAGTGTTGTTGAAAACATTTTTGTGTTGCTTTAAAATCCAGAGAACTCAGCTTGAAAATCCGTTTGTTGTTACTAGTTTTTAGAAATCATACGATACTAATTAAAAATCGAGTGAGATGAGCATAGTCAAGTTTAAAACCATCTGCATTTGAAGTTGTTTGAAACTTTAGGTTTGAAATCATCTATGTTAACTTTGTTATTACCTTATGAATAATGTTACTCGATGGTAACATTTGAAAAACCCGAAATTGATTATAGTTTTGAAAACATCGATTTAATCCCGGTTACTTAAGCAATATCAAATTATTAATCACATGCATAAGATAGGTAAAATAAAATCCAGAAGTAAAAACCCAAAATAATACTTAGCGGCCTTATTACAAAACCAAAACCAAATTTAAAGAAAATAAATAAAACTGAAATAGTACTTTAAAGTCAAAACCCGAAACTAGCATGCATGGCCACCTCGAGTCCTCCCCGGCTCCATATCCGCGATCTATGCCTCATCTGCAAAATATAAGGGAAGGGGGTAAGTCACCGAGACTCAGTGTATAAATCCCCAACCCGATAGTGCAAACACTTACGCAAATCATCAGTATAACATGCAAATCATGCAACCCCATAACCTAACCATCCAATCTCCTTTATCTACCCTGTGTGGTCAAAACCACTGGTGGTCAAAACCACTGGTGACCGAAGTCACAAATATATATATCGGTGTGGTCAAAACCACTGGTGACCGTAGTCACAAATCAAGTGATGGGGCCAACCCATCGTGTGGTCAAAACCACTGATGACAATCCTGTATCAATCATGTGGGACTAACCCACTGTGGTACAAAACCAATGGGATGAGTCACAATATCCATATGTGGTCAAAACCACTGGTGACCGTAGTCACAAATATCATCAATGTGGTCAAAACCACTGGTGGTCAAAACCACTGGGACTTAGTCACAAATAATAATATCAAAGACGAGGCCAACCCGTCGTGTGGTCAAAACCACTGGTGATAGTCCAAAATAATTCTTCCCCCTCCTCTCAACGATCCCACCATCATGTCCATATCAATCGTGGCATAATAACATATGATGATGCAAATAACATATGGCATAGCATTTAACAACGACATGATAGCATATATCGAAATCCATATAACAGGGGACTTACCCGGAGTCCACGCTCATGCTCACAAGGCATAACTACCGGTTTCAATGGCTATAACAGTAACACAATAAACATATCATAATAACGAAGTGTGTAAGCGTTACACACCTGACTATTTGTAGATCTAAGCGATATCCCGAAACTACGCGAAACTAACGAGATCCCGAAACGTTGCCTTCACCTTTCCTACAATCGGCCAACACATCTTTTAAGAATATAGCCATTCGACTTATTCATAAAATCTCAAAGAATATGTCGCACAAAGGTAGCACCTTACCTTAACGCCGATTTGGTTTCCAACCAAATCCCGAAGATACGTGATGAACCTCCCTTGCAATCGGCCAAGCACTAGCACACAAAAATGATTAGCCTTCGACTTTTGAACGAACAAGAAACAGATCCAAACGCTAGAACCCTTACCTAGATCAGCAACCAAATCCCGAAGATCCACTGTATTCAGCTACACCCCTCCCTACAATCGGCTTAACCCATAAAGAACAAGAATAGAGTTTAATATATACGAATCTATAATAAAAGGGAAGATAGAAGGGAAGTGGGGTTTCGGCATCACCCAAATCGATCAAGAAGAGAAGAAGAAGTCACTTCCTAGAAAATTCGGCTATGACTCAAAAAGAAATAGATAGATTCGGCACTTCAATGGAGACTAGATCATGTGAGAAGAGAAAGAAATAAGGCCAAGGATATTCGGCCAAATACTTGAAAGAAGAGAGGAGAGAACTCAACAAGATTTCGGCTTTTGAAGGTGGTAGAGATGAAGAAGAAAAGTAAAATGGGAAAGAAGGGATTCGGCAAAGAGAATGGAAGAGCTTTCGGCACAAGGGGATTGAGAGAAGAAAAAGAAAGAAGTCGACTGAATAATAGGTGTTGGTTTCGGCTTTGAGCAAAAATAGGGAGAAGAAAAAGTGAACAAAGATGGATTCGACAAGATAGGAGGTTCCGGCTAACTATGAATGAACCGAAAGAGAAACGGAGAGAATGGCTATCAAGTTTCGGCTCTTCAAGAGGAATGGTAAGGTTGGTTCGGCCAACTACCAAAATTGCCGCAAGAGAAAAGAAAGAGAAGCCAATGAGGTTTCGTTTTTTTTTCTTTGCATCAAACAAAAATGAAGAAGCCTCCTAAGCTAGCCGAAAAATGCACTCTTACTTGGCTATTGAGATTCGGCACTCCCCTAGCTTCCCAAACCGATTACACCTCCTCCCCCACAGTTCATAATTCGGCCAACACCTCAAGACTCTCCTGTCCACTCATTTAAATCGGTTTGAATGAGTCAAGCTCCACAATTTCCTCCTCTCCATCCATTTCAAATCTGTTGACTCAATCCTCATCCCTTCAAGAGAGTCCTACCTGAGCACACCTCTTCCTTGCTTCTGGCGTGAAAAAGAATAAGCAGAAAGGGATTTCTGCTGCTCGAACCTGAGCTCTCCCCCTGCATATGGCGTCACCCTCCTGGCACCTTAGTGGCGCCTCCTTTGCCACTCTGCCACTAGGTTCTTTGCGTCACAACCCTCCAATAATTTCTTTTAACCCCTAACTCCCTTAGCTCCCTCTTCCCAAACACTAAAACAAAAATTTTAGCCATGACTCAGGCCTAACCCGAGGTCATGCCTAGACCCCAAAACATGCTAAACTAGCACAATAGGCATATCATCACATGCAAACACATACAAAATGCAGAGACCCTGATTTAAGGATGTTACAGTTCTACCCCCTTAAAAATAATTTTGGCCTCGAAATTACCTGGTCAGAAGAGTTGAGGGTATTGTTGCCGCATCGCATCCTCCGGTTCCCACGTGGCCTCCTCCGCACCATGGTTCCGCCATAATACTTTCATCAAGGGAACTGACTTTCTACGCAAAACCTTGACATCCCGATCCAAAATTCGAACCGGTTCCTCCTCGAAAGACAAGTCTGAGTTTACCTCTATCTCCTCAACTAGTACAACATGTGACAGATCTGACCGATAGCGCCTAAGCATTGAAACATGAAAGACGTCATGAATCTGACTCAACTCTACCGGTAACTCGAGCTGATAGGCTACTGGTCCCACTCGCTTCAACACTGTGTACGGCCCGATAAACCTAGGGCTTAGCTTGCCTTTTCGCCCAAATCTCAACACTTTCTTCCATGGTGATACCTTCAGAAAGACCTTGTCACCCACTGCAAACTCTATATCCCTGCGCTTAAGATCAGCGTAAGACTTCTGCCTGTCCGACGCTTCTTTAAGACGAGCCCGAATCACCTTAACCTTGTCCTCTGTTTCTGCCACCAACTCCGGACCCAACATCTGCCATTCACCCAGTTCTGTCCAACACGTCGGAGTACGACATTTCCGTCCGTACAGTCCTCATATGGTGCCATCTGAATACTCGCTTGATAACTGTTGTTATAAGCGAACTCTACCAATGGTAGATACTCCTCCCAACTACCGCTGAAATCCAGAACGCAACCCCTTAACATGTAACATCCTGAAAAGGGCCTATGCATTTTCGATTTAATTGTACGAAATGACATGTTTTACGTGTTATGAATAAATTTTGAACATTTTTGGAAACCCGGAAATGTATGGAAAAGACTTAGAAATGAACATTTTGGAAACCTGAAAATGTATGGAAATGTTAAGTTTAAAAAATGGAAAGTGAACATTTTTGGGAAACTAGGAAATGATTTGGAAATGATTCAAAAGAGGAAAGTGAACATTTCTGGAAACTTGGAAATGTAAGGAAATGTTAAGTTTAAAGAGCCAAACGAAAATTTTTGGAAACTTAGAAATGACTTAGAAATGTCGAGTTTTAAAGTTTAAAAGAGGAAATTAAGGCAAGGTGGCCTTAAGAGAAAAAGTATGCGAAATTTGACACACAAACAGGCTTGGAAAAGTGGCCTGAAGATGCCACTTAGGGCCTCTGGAAATGGCACCACATGCAAGGGTGTTGGGCCTGAGTTCGAGTCACATGGGAAGCAAATAAAAGAAGTTTTATTTTTGCTTCCAGAAGCACAGAGGTGGACGGCAACAAGGCTCTTAAAAAGGGAGTTTTATTCTCTTTAAAATTCGGCTAAATAGGGATAAATGATGATTTATCTTAAGTATTTTCTAGAGATAAATAAGGGATTTATTTATCATTATTCCCATGAGATAAATGTTGGATTAAACTCTTTTATTTTATGATAATTAAAGGATAAAGTTATCAAATAGAAAAGTGGTGGCCAAGTAAGGGACTCCTTAGATGATAATTTCAGCTATAAAAGGAAGGAAGGAGGGCTACTCATCAATTTTTCTCCTCTTCTCTCTCTGCCGAAATTCTTAGGGTTCTCTTCTCTTCTCTTTTCTTTTGTCTAGCCAAATTCCCTAGCCTTCTTCGTCGTTTATTCAAAACCAAAAACACAGTCCAACCTAGCCGAATTCTTCATAGCACCAAAAGCCGAAATTCTGCCAAAGCCGAATCTTTGTTGTGACAGAAGGGTGTTGCCGATTTCATCCAAAAAGGTAAGATCAACTATTATTTGATTTTCAATCTCTCTTTAGTCGAAATATAGGAATCTAACTCCTTTAGAATTCCATGGCCGAAATTTGGAAGGTTTTCTTCAGGATCTAGTAGTTGTTGACTACAAGGAGAAGTACAACGAAGTTTCGGGATTTCTAAGACTCAAGGTAAGTCATATGAATATTCGGCCATAGGCCATTTAAAGATGATTAAGTGTTAGAAATCAATCTAACATGTGCTTATAAGTTTTTCGACAGCAGTAAGGAAGCAAGGATCTATTTCGAGATTTGAATAATCATCAAATCGGCATCAAAGGTAAGTTTTTTTTTTTTTTTAGAATACAAATCCTACTAGGATTTGGTATTATAGCCGAATAGGATTTATGCTAAGTAATAAGTGATAAATCAAATGTAGGGATTAAGGATCTAAGCATTAGATCAAGCTTTTCGGAATCTCAAGGAATTGCTAAGCAAATCAGGTGTGTACCCACACTAACTTTTAATATGTTATATGGCAAATATTTAATATATGAATGTATAAGAATGTGAATGTGGCTAAAAGTACCCTAATGTGGTACAAAGTACTCAGGTACGTTCCTACTCCTGCTAGGATTACGAAATATGTTATATTTTAACATGTGAAAAGTGACATGAATGTGAATTTAAGTATGATATGCATGCTATGAAATATATGGGGCATTCGAGTTATATAAAAAAGGGGAAGTGAATGTGATGACTTCAGTCTCACTATCTGAATGTGGTGACTTCGGTCACATTATCTGAATGTGGTAACTTCGGTTACATTATCTGAATGTGGTGTCTCATGACACAATTATTTAATCTGGTGGCTATGCCACGAATTTTATATGGGCGATGAGCACGTCGACTGCAGCGACTGCCTTCGATGGAGTGTAGCGGAAGGAGGGTCGACTTAGTAGTCCCCACGGTGTGCAGGTTGGTACGGGGATGTGTAGCGGATGGCATCTAGGTTTGGGTATGGGTTGCATCATTATTTTATCTATATATGAATGTGCATGTGATACGTTATGGTATGCCTGATCTATTAAATTTTAGTGTTGTGTACACATTGAGTCTGTTGACTCACCCCGTTGTGGGAACATTTTTCAGGTGATGAACAGTGATGGACCGGGACGGCAGAACTTGTGGTGGCCATGCTCAGCTTGAAGTTTTATTCAATATGGACATTTTATTTTATTTAAGTACTTAAGAATTTTATTTTGGGTTTTTACTTGATGTAATAAGGCCATAGTTTTATTTCTTTTTTTTTTTTATGTTTGCGAATTATTATCAATTAAAGTTTGAGTAAATTTATTTTTTTTGAAAAATAAACCCTAATTGTTTTGTCACCTTAATTAAATGGATTTCAATATAAGATAAATTGGTTTCCAACTCAAGCCCAACCCAAAACAATATATTTCTTAAAATCGCTTAAGTTTTTCCAAAGGAACTAAAGAATTTGAAACCGGTTTACTTAAGGAACATACCAAATCTGGTCAAAGCTCGTGGGCCGGGTTTGGGATGTTTCAATTTGGTATCAAAGCCCAGTTTTAAACTCTCGGCCTGTGGGCTAAGGCCCAAAACGTTTTCAAATCGAGCCCAAATGAGTTTTATGGAAGTATTTCTGAAAATAGGCAGGTTATGGCATGGCACCTAAGTCTCCGACCCGCAGTCCACCAGGTAAGTACCCCTAACCATCTGTGTGATTATGTGAATTATAGAAGGGTAGAAAAGGAATGGAACGTAGAATAGTATGATAGGAACTTGAACTCTAGGACTAGTCTACTCAAACACAAATACATAAGACTTAAGGACCACTAAACAAACCTATGGCTAAGTCAATCGAGTTAGGGTGTGGTAACCCCTGTACGCATGTCTAGGATTGGATCCAGAAGAGCTTGGTATTTAAGCAGTCCTAGTGACTCACCTCCTCTTCCCAGGAATCCTACCTGGTGCGTAGCTTCGGTTCACCCTAACCTAGAGGGCTCAGTGGGTGTGGCAACCTCTGTGCGCATGTCTAGGAATGGTTTCGGTGGGAGCTTGGTATTTAAGCAGTCCGCGTGACTCACCTCCTCTCCATTTGAATCCTGCCTGGTGCGTAGCTTTGGTTCACCTTGACCAAGAGGACTCGGTCATAGGCTAAACACAATGACTAAAACCCGAAAAGGGGAACTAGCCGTGTTTTTATGGAAACCCTAATTTTAAAACTCTTAAAAATCATATTTTCTTTAATTTTTGAAAAATATCTCTTTAAAAAAAATTCGAAAAATTTCTGATTACAAAAATACCCTTAGTGGTGAAATTACAAAAATGCCATTGGTTTATAAATTGATCAACCACTCAACAGTTTTTCTGAAAATTCATTATTTTATAAATGTTCAAAAACCCCAACTTGCAAAATATCAAAATACCTTGATTTTGGAAAAAATTACAAAATTGCCCCTAACTTACAAAATTACCAAAACGATCCTGATTTCCAAATTTTTGCAACATCACCGTTTTGGAAAGTACAATTCTCAAAAGAACCCTCAAAGTTTTGCAACTCTCGAAATATCCCCGATTTATTAAAATTTTGCAAATTTACCCCGATTTGTGGAAAAATTACCGAAATACCCCCAAGGTCCAAAATTACCGAAATACCCCCGGACTTCAAAATTTTCCAAAATACCCCAGGAATTCAAAATTTTCAAAATATTTTGTGACAAAACCACCAAGGAATTTTTCTTTTGAAAAATTACGAAAATACCCCTGTAGGACAAATTACGAAAATACCCCTGGGTAGTGGAAAAACAACAACAATGAAAACTACAACGTTTCTCTGAATGAACGGAAGTTCATAATTGTTTGATGGATGAATGTGTGAATGAAAAGACTGTGTGTATGTATGAATACGAAAGAACCACTTCTAAAAACTCTGTTCATAAAACTTCTTCGCGGGTAATAAGTGAAACAAGGACTAATTCATAAAACTTTTTAATCAGATCGCGACGATCGAAATGAGCTCTAGAGGACATGGCCGTCGTGGACGCGGTAGAGGAAGAATGACTAGGTCAGAACCCGTTAGATTGGGTCAAGGGTCTGATAATGAGGTACCACCGCCCCCACCACTCCCAGCTGTTGGTGTGGAGTAGCAAGCTCAGACGGGGGACGATGCTGTGTCGCAGGCTGTGCTGCGAGTTCTGGAGTTGGTGGCTGGGGCAGGAGGAAATTCGGGAAATCGAAAGTCTGTGCCTGAACGGCTTCGAGCTAATGGAGCTGAAATGTTTCGTGGAGTATCTGGAGTGGCACCCAGTACAGCGGAGTACTGGTTGGAAGCAACTGAGCGCATCATGGATGAGCTTGATCTGACCCCTGAGGAGAAGTTGAAAGGAATGGTGGCACTGTTACGCGATGAGGCGTATCAATGGTGGTTAACTGTTCGGGATGGTGCCACAGCTGAGGATCTGACCTGGGAGTATGTTAAGGAAGCATTTCAGAAGAAATATGTGGGAACCAAGTATACTGATGAGCAAAGAAAAGCATTTCTGGGGCTGGTTCAAGGGAACAAGTCCGTTGCAGAATATGAGGCCGAATTTCTAAGATTGAGCTGGTATGCTCGAGGAGTAGTGGCAACTGAGCATGAGCGCTGTGTCCGTTTTGAGGACGGACTAAGGGATGATCTGAGATTGTTGATAGCGCCGCATCAGGAGCGGGAGTTTTCTGCTTTAGTGGAGAAGGCTAAAGTGGCTGAAGGAATTAAGGATGCTACAAAGCAGACTATGGATCGGAACAGGCCAAAAAGAGGTTTTGGATCGTCTGGGAAGGTTCAAAAGAGGCCTAGAGTTGATGGGCCGCGAAACCAGCAAGCTGGTACAGGAGGGCAGTATCGACCTTGTGATCATTGTGGAAAGAAGCACTTAGGAGAGTGCTGGAAAAAGACGGTAGGATGTTTTAGGTGTGGGTCCAAGGACCATATGCTCAAAGATTGTCCTAAGAAATCAGATGAAAGCGACCAGCAGCTCAGGATGTCAGTCAGGCTGGTAGATGGAGACAGCTGCCTCAACGAGGTCGTGGTTCGAATAACAGAGGTAATGGTGCTGGCAGAGGACGTGGAACACAGGGCAGAGGTACTGCTAATGCTGAGGCAAGGCAACCGGGTTTGGTTTATGCGGTTCACCGGAGGGAGGATGAAGACGCGCCGGATGTTATAACCGGTACGTTCTTTATTTATAGCAAGCCCTATTTTGCTCTGATTGATGTGGGTTCGACCCATTCTTATGTTGCATGTAGTGTAGTGGAAACACTAGGCCTAGACTCTGAACTTTCTGATAGGTAGATGACTGTAGTAAGCCCATTAGGCCAAACTGTAGTGGTGGATAAGATCTTTCGGAATGTACCCCTAGAGATTCAGGGAGTAAACTTCTGGGCTGACTTAATGGAACTACCCTTTGGGGAGTTTGAACTCATACTTGGAATGGATTGGCTAGTAGAGCACTGAGCCGTGTTGGATTGTGCGGCTAAACGAATGGAATTAAGGACCCCGGAGGATGAAGTAATAGTAATGATCGGAGAAAGAAGAAACTACCTGTCTAACGTAGTTTCGGCGTTGAAAGCAGAGAAAATGGTTAGGAAAGGGTGCAAGGTGTTCCTAGCCTTCGTAAGTGCGTTGGGTGGAAAGGAAGAAGGTATCAGTGGAGTTAGAACAGTAAGGGATTTTGAAGATGTATTTCCGGAGGAATTACCAGGAATACCCCCAGACAGGGAGGTGGAATTTGGAATAGACTTGCTACCGGGAACGGCTCCTGTGTCAATCGCTCCATACCGAATGGCACCAAAGGAGTTGGTTGAGCTTAAGGCTTAAATTCAAGAATTGCTGGATCGTGGGTTCATTCGACCCAGTGTGTCTCCATGGGGAGCACCGGTTTTGTTCGTGAAGAAGAAGGATGGAACTATGCGTATGTGCATAGATTATCGTCAGTTGAACAAGCTGACCATTAAGAACAAGTATCATTTGCCAAGGATCGATGACTTGTTCGATCAGCTGAAGGGGGCCGCAGTATTTTCAAAGATAGACTTAAGGTCGGGATATCATCAATTGAAGGTAAAGGAGGCAGATATCCATAAGACAGCCTTTAGGACAAGGTACGGCCATTTCGAATTTGTAGTAATGCCGTTTGGGTTGACGAACGCTCCAGCCGCGTTCATGGATATGATGAACCGGGTTTTTCAACCCTATTTGGATAGGTTCATTGTCGTGTTTATTGATGACATCCTGGTGTATTCGAAGTCAGAAGAGGAACATGATGAGCACCTACGGGTTGTGCTGCAAGTGTTAAGAGAGAAGAAGCTCTATGCCAAATTCAGCAAGTGTGAATTTTGGCTTAAGGAGGTGGCATTCTTAGGACATGTGGTATCCGCAGAGGGAATAAGAGTGGATCCTAGGAAGATCGAGGCAGTGTTGGATTGGAAACCACCTAAATCCGTGGCTGAGATCCGAAGTTTCTTAGGTTTGGCAGGCTATTACAGAAGGTTTGTGGAAGGGTTCTCGTCAATAGCCGCACCTTTGACAAGGTTGCTAAGGAAGGAAGTACCCTTTGAATGGACGGATAAACAACAGGGAAGCTTTGAAAAGCTTAAGAAGGTGTTGACGGAAGCTCCAGTGTTAATTCAGCCGGAGGCAGGAAAGGATTTTGTGGTATACTGTGACGCTTCTCACACGGGACTAGGCTGTGTACTAATGCAAGAAGGAAAAGTAGTCGCTTATGCGTCTCGACAGTTAAGACCGCATGAGGTTAACTACCCAACTCATGACTTGGAATTGGCGATAGTGGTTTTCGCTCTTAAGGTGTGGAGGCACTATCTTTATGGAAAAAGGTCGATAATCTACACCGACCACAAGAGCCTTAAGTATTTGTTGACTCAGAAGGAGTTGAACTTGAGGAAGCGAAGGTGGGTGGAGTTATTGAAGGATTATGATTGCTCGATAGAGTACCACCCGGGCAAGGCGAATGTGGTAGCCGATGCCCTAAGTCGGAAGGTTGTGTCAGATTTAAGGGCTATGTTTGCTCATTTGAGTTTGTATGATGATAGAAGCCTATTGGCAGAGTTGCAAGTCAAGCCCACATGGCTCAATGAGGTGAAAGAGGGACAGTTGGCTGATAAGGACCTAAGTGCTAAGTTACAGCAAGTATAGAACGGAGAGTTAAAGGATTATGGCGTTAATGATGAATGAGCATTGTGCTACAAAGGAAAGGTCTGTATGCCAAAGAATGGAGAGTTAAGACAAAGGATTCTTCGGGAAGCGCATAGTAGCCCTTATGCTATGCATCCCAGAGGCACTAAGCTGTACAGAGATTTAAGGGAACAATTTTAGTGGTCTGATCTTAAGCAGGAAGTTACTGAATTCGTGGGGAAATGTCTGACGTGTCAGCAAGTTAAGGCTGAACACCAAGTTCCATCGGGATTGCTTCAACCAATCGAGATTCCACAATGGAAGTGGGAGAGAATTACCATGGACTTCATTAGTGGGCTTCCCCTTACGCCTACTAAGAAGGACTCGGTATGGGTAATAGTGGACCGTTTGACCAAGTCCGCGCACTTCATTCCGGTAAGAGTTAACTATTCTCTTCAGAAGTTGGCCAATTATATATAACGGAAATTGTGAGGTTGCATGGAGTACCGGTATCGATCATCTCCGATAGAGACCCAAGGTTTACGTCTCGGTTTTGGGGGGCACTTCATCAAGCGTTAGGCACTAAGTTAGACTTCACTACAGCTTTTCATCCACAATCAGACGGGCAGTCTGAACGAGTTATACAAGTGTTAGAGGATATGTTGAGAGGCTGTGTGATGGATTTCCGAGGAAGTTGGGAAGATTACTTGCCTTTAGCTGAATTTGCCTACAACAACAGCTATCAGGCTAGTATTCGGATGGCACCATATGAAGCGTTGTATGGTCGGAAGTGTCGAACTCCTACTTGTTGGACTGAGTTAGGAGAACGTCGAGTTTTGGGTCCAGAGTTAGTGGCAGAAACTGAAGAAAAGGTTGAGATAATCAGGGCACGGTTAAAGGAAGCCTCTGATAGGCAGAAGTCGTACGCCGACCTTAAGCGAAAGGAAATAGAGTTTGAAGTGGGAGACCAAGTGTTCCTTAAGGTTTCGCCTGGAAGAAGGTGATGAGGTTTGGTCGCAAAGGGAAGTTAAGCCCAAGGTTTATAGGGCCTTATCGAGTACTGAAGCGAGTTGACCAGTGGCATACCAGCTGGAGTTGCCACCAGAGTTGCAGCGGATGCACGACGTATTCCATGTATCCATGCTACGTCGTTATCGATCGGATCCGTCTCATGTGGTACCAGTTGAAGAAGTGGAGCTAAGGCCAGACTTATCCTACGAGGAAGAGCCGATTCAGATATTGGAACGTGATGTGAAAGTGCTACGGAGGAAGTCAGTTCCTCTAGTCAAAGTGTTATGGCGCAATCATGGATTAGAGGAAGCTTCGTGGGAGCCAGAAGAGGCAATGCGACAGCAATACCCTCAATTATTTAATTAGGGAATTTCGAGGACGAAATTATCTCAAGGGGGTAGAACTGTAACATCCTGAAAAGGGTCTATGCATTTTCGATTTAATTGTACGAAATGACATGTTTTACGTGTTATGAATAAATTTTGAACATTTTTGGAAACCCGGAAATGTATGGAAAAGACTTAGAAATGAACATTTTGGAAACCTGAAAATGTATGGAAATGTTAAGTTTAAAAAATGGAAAGTGAACATTTTTGGGAAACTAGGAAATGATTTGGAAATGATTCAAAAGAGGAAAGTGAACATTTCTGGAAACTTGGAAATGTAAGGAAATGTCAAGTTTAAAGAGCCAAACGAAAATTTTCGGAAACTTAGAAATGACTTAGAAATGTCGAGTTTTAAAGTTTAAAAGAGGAAATTAAGGCAAGGTGGCCTTAAGAGAAAAAGTATGCGAAATTTGACACACAAACAGGCTTGGAAAAGTGGCCTGAAGATGCCACTTAGGGCCTCTGGAAATGGCGCCACATGCAAGGGTGTTGGGCCTGAGTTCGAGTCACATGGGAAGCAAATAAAAGAAGTTTTATTTTTGCTTCCAGAAGCATAGAGGTGGACGGCAACAAGGCTCTTAAAAAGGGAGTTTTATTCTCTTTAAAATTCGGCTAAATAGGGATAAATGATGATTTATCTTAAGTATTTTCTAGAGATAAATAAGGGATTTATTTATCATTATTCCCATGAGATAAATGTTGGATTAAACTCTTTTATTTTATGATAATTAAAGGATAAAGTTATCAAATAGAAAAGTGGTGGCCAAGTAAGGGACTCCTTAGATGATAATTTCGGCTATAAAAGGAAGGAATGAGGGCTACTCATCAATTTTTCTCCTCTTCTCTCTCTGCCGAAATTCTTAGGGTTCTCTTCTCTTCTCTTTTCTTTTGTCTAGCCGAATTCCCTAGCCTTCTCCCTCTTTTATTCAAAACCAAAAACACAGTCCAACCTAGCCGAATTCTTCATAGCACCAAAAGCCGAAATTCTGCCAAAGCCGAATCTTTGTTGTGACAGAAGGGTGTTGCCGATTTCATCCAAAAAGGTAAGATCAACTATTATTTGATTTTCAATCTCTCTTTAGCCGAAATATAGGAATCTAACTCCTTTAGAATTCCATGGCCAAAATTTGGAAGGTTTTCTTCGGGATCTAGTAGTTGTCGACTACAAGGAGAAGTACAACGAAGTTTCGGGATTTCTAAGACTCAAGGTAAGTCATATGAATATTCGGCCATAGGCCATTTAAAGATGATTAAGTGTTAGAAATCAATCTAACATGTGCTTATAAGATTTTCGACAGCAGTAAGGAAGCAAGGATCTATTTCGGGATTTGAATAATCATCAAATCGGCATCAAAGGTAAGTTTTTTTTTTTTAGAATACAAATCCTACTAGGATTTGGTATTATAGCCGAATAGGATTTATGCTAAGTAATAAGTGATAAATCAAATGTAGGGATTAAGGATCTAAGCATTAGATCAAGCTTTTCGGAATCTCAAGGAATTGCTAAGCGAATCAGGTGTGTACCCACACTAACTTTTAATATGTTATATGGCAAATATTTAATATATGAATGTATAAGAATGTGAATGTGGCTAAAAGTACCCTAATGTGGTACAAAGTACTCAGGTACGTTCCTACTCCTGCTAGGATTACGAAATATGTTATATTTTAACATGTGAAAAGTGACATGAATGTGAATTTAAGTATGATATGCATGATATGAAATATATGGGGCATTCGGGTTATATGAAAAGGGGGAAGTGAATGTGATGACTTCGGTCTCACTATCTGAATGTGGTGACTTCGGTCACATTATCTGAATGTGGTAACTTCGGTTACATTATCTGAATGTGGTGTCTCATGACACAATTATTTAATCTGGTGGCTATGCCACGAATTTTATATGGGCGATGAGCACGTCGACTGCAGCGACTGCCTTCGATGGAGTGTAGCGGAAGGAGGGTCGATTTAGTAGTCCCCACGGTGTGCAGGTTGGTACGGGGATGTGTAGCGGATGGCATCTAGGTTTGGGTATGGGTTGCATCATTATTTTATCTGTATATGAATGTGCATGTGATACGTTATGGTATGCCTGATCTATTAAATTTTAGTGTTGTGTACACATTGAGTCTGTTGACTCACCCCGTTGTGGGAACATTTTTCAGGTGATGAACAGTGATGGACCGGGACGGCAGAACTTGTGGTGGCCATGCTCAGCTTGAAGTTTTATTCAATATGGACATTTTATTTTATTTAAGTACTTAAGAATTTTATTTTGGGTTTTTACTTGATGTAATAAGGCCATATTTTTATTTCTTTATTTTTTTTTATGTTTGCGAATTATTATCAATTAAAGTTTGAGTAAATTTATTTTTTTTTTGAAAAATAAACCCTAATTGTTTTGTCACCTTAATTAAATGGATTTCAATATAAGATAAATTGGTTTCCAACTCAAGCCCAACCCAAAACAATATATTTCTTAAAATCACTTAAGTTTTTCCAAAGGAACTAAAGAATTTGAAACCGGTTTACTTAAGGAACATACCAAATCTGGTCAAAGCTCGTGGGCCGAGTTTGGGGTGTTTAAATAACATGTCCTCCAGAATCTGGATTACCCTCTCAGACTGTCCATCAGACTGCGGATGAAAAACCGTGCTGAAATCTAACCTCGTCCCCAATGCCTGATGCAAAGCTTTCCAGAACCTCGACGTGAACCTAGGATCCCTATCCGAGATAATTGACACTAGCACTCCATGCAACCTTACTATCTCTGCCACATACAACTTGGCTAACTTCTGGAGTGAATAGTCAACTCGGACTGGTATGAAATGAGCTGACTTAGTCAAACGGTCCACAATCACCCAGACTGAGTCCTTCTTGCTAGGCGTAAGGGGAAGCCCACTAACGAAATCCATCGTAATCCTTTCCCACTTCCACTGCGGGATCCTTACCGGCTGCAACAGTCCTGACGGTAACTGATGCTCAGCTTTGACCTGCTGGCATGTCAGACACTTACCCACAAACTCAGTTACTTCCCGCTTAAGACCCGGCCACCAGAACTGTTCCCTAAAATCACGATACATCTTACTGCCTCCAGGATGCATAGCGTATGGACTGCTATGAGCTTCCTGAAGAATCCGCTGTCTCAATTCAATGTCATTTGGCACACATACTTTCCCCTGAAAACACAATACTCCATCACTACCCATGCTGTAACCCTTAGCTTCACCATTCTGCACTTGTAACCTCCGAGCACTCAAAATCTCATCTGTCAGTTGTTTCTCCTTAACCTGATCAATCCACGTCGGCCTTACTTGCAATTCTGCCAAAAGACTCCCGTCGTCATATAGACTAAGGTGAGCAAACATTGCTCTCAGGTCCGCTACCACCTTACGGCTCAATAAATCAGCTACTACGTTAGCCTTACCCGGATGGTACTCAATCGAGTAGTCGTAGTCCTTCAACAACTCGATCCACCTCCGCTGCCTCAAATTTAAATCTTTCTGAGTCAAGAGGTACTTCAGACTCTTGTGATCCGTGTAGACTATCGACTTTTCCCCATACAAGTAATGCCTCCAAATCTTCAAGGCGAAAACCACTGCAGCCAACTCCAAGTCATGTGTCGGGTAGTTACCCTCATGCGGCCTCAACTGTCGAGATGCATACGCTACTGCTTTTCCGTCTTGCATCAGCACACACCCTAAGCCAGTATGTGATACATCACAATAGACCGTGAATTCCTTTCCTACCTCAGGCTAAATCAAAACCGGAGCTTCAGTCAAAATCTTCTTCAACTTGTCAAAACTTTCTTGCTGTTTCTCAGAGCACACAAACGGAACCCCTTTTCTCAACAACTTAGTCAGCGGCGCTGCGATCAAGGAAAAACCTTCCACGAACCTCCTATAGTATCCTACCAAACCCAGAAAACGTCGAATCTCTGCAACCGACTTAGGTGGTTTCCAATCCAACACTGCATCGATCTTACGAGGATCCACCCTAATCCCTTCAGCTGATACTACATGACCCAAGAAAGTTACCTCCTTAAGCCAGAACTCGCACTTACTAAACTTGGCGAATAACTGCTTCTCCCTCAGAACCTGTAGAACCACCCGAAGATGCGCGTCATGTTCCTCCTCAGACTTTGAGTACACCAAAATGTCGTCTATAAACACCACGAAAAATCGGTCCAAAAACGACTGAAACACCCGATTCATCATGTCCATGAATGTTGCCGGTGCATTAGTCAACCCGAATGGCATCACTAGAAACTTGTAATGCCCATACCGAGTACGAAACGCTGTCTTATGAATATCAGCCTCTTCACTTTGAGCTGATGATATCCCGACCTAAGATCTATCTTAGAGAAAACCGATGCACCCTTAAGTTGATCAAACAAGTCGTCTATTCTGGGCAACGGATACTTGTTTTTGATCGTCAACTTGTTCAGCTGGCGGTAGTCTATACACATCCGCATTGTACCGTCTTTCTTCTTAACAAAGAGCACAGGTGCTCCCCAAGGTGATACACTCGGTCGGATGAAACCTCTGTCCAGCAATTCCTGAATCTGAGCCTTTAACTCCACTAATTCCTTTGGCACCATCCTATACGGGGCAATAGATACTGGCGCGGTTTCGGGTAACAAATCTATACCGAACTCAACCTCGCGGTCAGGAGGCAAACCCGGAAGTTCCTTTGGGAATACATCAGCAAATTCCCCTACAGTTCGGACACTTTCTACAGCTGCATCCTTGGCTTCCAAAGCACAGATATGCACCATGAATGCCTCACAACCCTTCCTTACCATTTTCTCTGCCTTCAGCGCAGAGACCACATTGGATAGGTAATCTCTCCTATTACCTATCATCACTACCTCCTCACCTTCCACTGTCTTCAACACCATGCGCTTAGCTGCGCAATCCAAACCGGCCTGATACTTCACTAGCCAATCCATCCCGAGAATCAGATCGAACTCCCCAAACGGCAGTTCCATCAAGTCAGCCAAAAACACGACCCCTTGAAGTTCTAGGGGTACATCCCTATATAGTTTACTTACTTCTACAGAGTGACCTAGAGGGCTTATCACTGTCATCTTCCTAGAAGTAATCTCAGAGTCTAAGTTCATAGTTTCCACATGCTACTGGCTACATATGAGTGCGTCGAACCCACATCTATCAAAGCATTATAAGGTAGTCCAAAGATTAAGAAGGTACCGGTTATGACGTCTGGTGCGTCGCCCTCCTCTCGACGCCTCGCTGCGTAGACCAATCCAAACTGTCTCGCCTCTGTACCACCTGCACCCTTGCCCGGTGCTCCACGGCCTCTACCAGAGCCATTACCTCTCCTGGCTGCACCACGGCCCCTTTGTGGCTACTGTCTATCCCTCCTGATCTGTGCACGATTCTGATCCCTAGACTGCAACCTAGCTGACCTCTGTGGGCAATCCCTCACTCGGTGCCCCATCGATCCACACTCAAAACATCCTCTATTTCCAGTCCAACATTCTCCCGTGTAAGACTTTCCACACCGAGCACATCGTGGCGGCCACTAAGTATTAGCAGCAGCAGGCCTCGCAGCTTTATTTTGCCCACCATATCTAACCCTCTTTTGCTGATTCCCGGCAGACCCAGATGACCTAGAACTCCTTTTATTCTAACCCTTTTCCTGATTCCGTCTCACTGACTGCTTCACTTCCTCAACAACTTTGGCTTTCTCCACTAAAACTGCAAATTCTCGCTCCTGTTGTGGAGCAATCAACATCCGAAGCTCATCTCTCAACCCATCCTCAAACCTAACACAGCGCTCATGCTCCGTGCCCACAATACCACGTGCATACCGACTCAGCCGAAGGAATTCTGCTTCATACTCCGATACAGTCTTATTTCTCTGAACCAAGTTCAGGAACGCCTTGCTCTGCGCTAATGAATTCCCAAGTAAGGTCATCTGCCATTGCTCCGTCCCTAACTGTGAGCCACCACTGATATGACTCATCTCGCAGCAAAGATACCACCCCCTTCAGCTTCTCCTCAGCCGAGAAGTCTAGATCATCCATAATGTGTTCCGTCGCCTCCAACCAATATTTCACCGTACTAGGTGCCACGCCGGATACACCTTTGAATACCTCTGCACCATTAGCCCGGAGTCGTTTGGACACAGATTTCCGAGCCTCCATCCACCTGCTCCAGCTACTCTTTCCAGAACCCGCAGCATCGCCTGTGACACCACGTCATCACCACCCGTCTGCTCCTGAAACTCAGCGCCCACAGCTGGCGGCGGCGGTGCATCATTTCCTGGCCCATGGCCAGACCCAGCTGGCTCAGATATAGCCATCCTACCTCTACTTCTTCCACGTATATTACGCCCACGTCAACGTGCACTCATGACTATCGATATGATTTGAGCTGATTAAGAATTTTATGCGTTAGACTTTTATTCCACTGTCTATTAAAGCACAGTTTTATGAGAAGTTTAGTAAGGGATTATTCCGCGAGTTCATCTAGCCTATAGTTCAAGTCTCTAGAGTAGTTCCTATTACTATTTAGTCATGCCAATATCATCATATTCACAACATCATAAATAACAGTTTGGGGTACTTACTTGGGCGGATCGGTGCCGGAGACTCGGTGCCATGCCTTTCAGACCATGTGTTTTCCATAAAGCCTTTCATAATCCCTTTTAAAACATTTTTGGGCCTCGGGCCCACAGCCGAGCTGTTGAACTTGGCTCTGATACCAAAATTGTAACACCCCAAACCCGGTCAACACACCACGACCGAATCTGACATGTTACAGGGTGAAAACATCTGAATAAAACAAGTCTCCCGGTTTATTTCTATTGAAAACTCTTTTATCGTTTTAAGGTTTAGAAAACCCTATACAAAGTGTTGTTGAAAACATTTTTGTGTTACTTTAAAATCCGGAGAATTCAACAAGATTTCGGCTTTTGAAGGTGGTAGAGATGAAGAAGAAAAGTAAAATGGGAAAGAAGGGATTCGGCAAAGAGAATGGAAGAGCTTTCGGCACAATGGGATTGAGAGAAGAAAAAGAAAGAAGTCGATTGAATAATGGGTGTTGGTTTCGGCTTTGAGCAAAAATAGGGAGAAGAAAAAGTGAAAAAAGATGGATTTGGCAAGATAGGAGGTTTCGGCTAACTATGAATGAACTGAAAGAGAAAAGGAGAGAATGGCTATCAAGTTTCGGCTCTTCAAGAGGAATGGCAAGGTTGGTTCGGCCAACTACCAAAATTGCCGCAAGAGAAAAGAAAGAGAAGCCAATGAGGTTTCGGTTTTTTTTCTTTGCATCAAACGAAAATGAAGAAGCCTCCTAAGCTAGCCGAAAAATGCATTCTTACTTGGCTATTGAGATTCGGCACTCCCCTAGCTTCCCAAACCGATTACACCTTCTCTCCCACAGTCCATAATTCGGCCAACACCTCAAGACTCTCCTGTCCACTCATTCAAATAGATTTGAATGAGTCAAGCTCCACAATTTCCTCATCTCCATCCATTTCAAATCTGTTGACTCAATCCTCATCCCTTCAAGAGAGTCCTACCTGAGCACACCTCTTCCTTGCTTCTGGCGTGAAAAAGAATAAGCAGAAAGGGATTTCTGCTGCTCGAACCTGAGCTCTCCCCCCTGCATATGGCGTCACCCTCCTGGCACCTTAGTGGCGCCTCTTTTGCCACTCTGCCACTAGGTTCTTTGCGTCACAACCCTCCAATAATTTCTTTTAACCCCTAACTCCCTTAGCTCCCTCTTCCCAAACACTAAAACAAAAATTTTAACCATGTCTCAGGCCTAACTCGAGGTCATGCCTAGACCCCAAAACATGCTAAACTAGCACAGTAGGCATATCATCACATGCAAACACATACAAAATGCAGAGACCCTGACTTAAGGATGTTACAATCTTGTTAATAGGTTTACAATCAACACACATACAAAAACTACTATCCTTTTTAGGCACAAGTAATCACTACACCAAAATAGACTTTTAGCGGCGTTTTTAGTGGCGTTTTAAAGAAAAACGCCGCAAATATTACACAATAGCGACGTTTGAAGGAAAACGCCGCAAAAAAAATAAGCAATAGCGGCGTTTATTTCTAAAACACCGATAAAAAGGATAAATAACGCCGTTTTTTGTGAAAACACCGCTATAAATCAGAGCATTAGCGGCGCTTTTTAAAAAATACCGCTAAAAGTTTTTCATATTTTTTTTTCTTATTCTTGCTTTGAATTATATTTTATTTTGATAAATTCACTTATAAGCAATGAGAAAGTTTTCATTTTAGTTACTTAATTGTGAAAAGTTACAAATTGCTAACTAAACAATTTAGAAGTTTTCATTTAAGTTACAAATTAAGCTATTAAAATTGACTTAGGGTTTAATGTTTAGTATGTTAATTTCATGGTTTAGGGTTTGTTATTTTGGTGTATGGGTTTAGTGTTTTAAAGTTTGTTGTTTGGGTTTATTGTATAGTGTTTAATATCTTAGTGTTTACCGGTATTAAGGTTTAAGTGTTAGTGGTTAGGGGTTAAAGTTTAGGGTTAAAGGTTTAGGGGGAAATGGTTAATGGGTTATGGTTTTGAGTTTAGGGTTTATGGGTTATGGTTTTAGGGTTGGGGGTTTTAGGGAAATGGTTAATGTGTTAGGTTTTTGAGTTTAGGGTGTATGGTTTAAGTTTAGGATTTTAGGGTTTAGGGTTTAAAGTGTTAGCTATATGACCTAAAATCCCGAAACTGAAATCCCGAAACTGAAATCCCTCATGAGGGATTTATGGTTAATGTGTTAGCTATTAAAATATATATTTTGTACTACACTAACATTGGCCACATGAATTCCCAAAAAGTTGGTCTCGGATTATGGTTTAAGGTTTGCAGTTTAGAGTTTAGGGTTCGGGTTTTATAGTTTAAGATTTATGGTTTGGGTTTTTGAGTTTGAGGTTTAGGTTTCGGTGTTTGTGGTCTAGGGTATAATATTTAGGGTCTAGGGTTTATGATTTAGGGATTAATCTTGAATTTTTTAGAATATAAATCAAAATAAGATAAATGTAAATTATTATTTTAAAAAAATATATATCAAAATGGGTTAAATCTCAAAAGCATACATGAACAATGGTTTAGTGTGCAATTGTATACATGAACTTTAATTTGATCCAGATCTTGTAAAATATTAACACAATATTGATATATTAACATCATTTTTTATTTATATATTGCATACATAAAAATTTATAATTATTCAATATAAAAATATATTGATGTATTTATATTTTAAAATAATGTCTATGATTAAATCAAAATTAAAGTTTCAATTATACATTTAAACCACAATTAGAATTTCACTCTAAAATTACACATTAAACCAAAATTTATATATAATTCTGAGATGTAGCTATATCAAAATTTAGGTGTATTCATATAATTAAATGGCATTTATATAAAAATCTAAACACTAATGCAGACCATACTTAAAAGAATTCGTAATTAAATTTTTAAAATTTAATAATAAAAAATTAAAAACCTAAAAACTTAAAATTTTTATATTTAATATTTTAGTTAAAAAGTTCAATACTTAAAATATAATAAAAATAAAAATTAAAAAAAATAATCTCAACACACAAATTTAAAAAAAAAACATAGAAAAATATAAATTAAAAATAGAAAAAAATTAAAATTATGTAATAGTAGCGTTTTTAGTATCCGTAAAAAATAAGTTATACTGGCGTTTTTTAATAAAACGCTACAAAATTTTTCAGCTAACAAGGATAAGTTTCCCCAAAACCTAATTTCTAAATCACCAAAATTTCCCTCCCAAAATCCCCAAACCAAAATCCCCAAATCGGATTCCCCCCACCGATCTTCGTCCATATCTGTTCTAAAATTTACATATTTCAGAAGTAATCGAAAAAGATGAGGCAGTTTTTGAAGTTACCTGCATCGTTGAACTGGGATGAACTGGAGGAATTTGGACAAACCGGAGAGGATGAGTTCACGAGCTCTGTGGGTTGAAGAGGTGGTTTACCTTTCCCATTGCATCAAAGAAAAAAACTTTGTGGGTTGGGGTTTTGGCCATTCGAAGCAAGGATTATAAGCTGCTGCTTGCTCAGAGTCTAAACTCTAAAACCAAAAACTTCCATTTGCTCAATGGCCTCCATTTCATCATCATCTTCTTCTTCTTCTTCTTCTTTTACCTTCACCGCTTCCTCCCCATTCCTCTCTCGTCCCAAACTTGGTACCCATCCCTTCCCTCCTGCTCTCTTGTCAATCCCTCGTTTGACCCCAAGAAAAACACCAAACTTATCCCTATCTCTCACCACTGCGGCGGCGACCTCCAAGTCCGGCGGCGAAAATGCAGTCCCCTCGAAAAACCCAAAAATGACCAAGAAAGAAGTAGTTGAAGAAGATGAAGCGGAGGTGGAGGAGGAACTGCCCTGGATTCAAGAGAAGGCGTTGGAGCTTGTTGAGTTTACTGGTTCTGTTACTCAAGCCATCCCTGGACCCAGAGTTGGCACAAGCTCTTTGCCTTGGATTCTTGCCGTTCCTTCGGCTTATGCTGGTATCACTTTTGTCAATGCTTTTGTCAAAACTGTTAAGAAATTCACTTCTCCTAGGCACCAAGGAAAGAAATTGGTTAGTTAGACTTAAACCACGGTTTCTTTTCCTTTTTAATCTTAAATTGATTGCTTTCCAAGTTATTAATCTGGGTTTTTGATGTGGATTTTGAAATTGGAATTGAATTTGCGTACTTATTCAATTGTTTTTACACTAACAGGGAATGAATTTTTAGGTTAATAAACAGAGTCGCATTACAACCTGGCTAACAGAATATAGAACTGATGTAAAATAACTTACAACACCAGACTTTAAAGAAGAAATCTGAGGTCCTTTAGCTGTTCCTCCATACAAACAAACGGATTTGACATCACATGCTTGCCCAGCATTACACAAAACGGGTTAAACTCTAAGGAAAGAAACCTTAATAGGTATTATGTACTATCATCACACCTCCGAAAATGAAATTTCTGCATATATAATAAAAGCAAAATAATTTGTATATTCATATGTGTATTGGTGTTGAAGGTAATTTTGTATTTGTATAAATTATGATATCTCATTAAAAAGATGCGATGATGTTGTATTTATATCATGTTTATGTCATATCATGCTCATGTTGTGTATAAGCACTTACTAACAAAACACTATCAAGTATTATTTGATATTAATGTGTATTTTTTTAAAGCTAGAAATGATAATTTGTATTTATTTGTTTATAAGTCCTTCAAATTTATATTATACAAAATTTATGACCATATGTGAGCACCAAGATCAAATCTCCATCATGCTCAAAGTGGGTTAATACCTCCTAGACGTTACCCAGAGGTCTTACTTTCATACACCAACAAGCACTGTTGATTAAAACAGGAGGTATGTAAACCTAACTTATTTGGCTCTTTCTTTTCCGACAAAGAATTATTCCTTAAATCAAATGCAATGCTTTGCAAATCCATCGATGAGTTGTTTCAGCAAGGAAGTGATGCAGTAGATAATTCAACATTGAAGGGATTAGTGCAAAAGGTGAGACCCATTACCCTTGAACCTATATATATATAGAGAGCGAGGGAGAGAGAGAGAGTAGTCAAGAATGGAACCCAAAAGCTAAGTTGCTCGGACTTTTTATTTTTCTTGAACAACTTGTGTCTGTTTGACCAATATCTTGATATGGGTCTCCAAAGACTCTTCAAATAAATACATGAAAATCTTGGAAATAGTCAAACATATTAGCGTTAGCCACTCACTCTCGTGTCCGCATAGGCATTATCTGTTCCTATATTCCTACTGAAATTTCTGTATTGTCTTGCTTGTACTGCTTAATTAAGTCCTGCTGATTTCAACTCTTCATAGACCCTCCTCGTATTAGTATATAGATTCATGTTGAAAAGGGGAAGATAAATTCATCTTCAATTTAGTCTTACTTGTAGTGCTTAATTGAGTCCTACAGATTTCTACTTTCCAAACATTTAATTGGCAAAGAATTATTACATTAGGACTTTGTTATTTAGCTTGTTCTATTTATTTATTTATACATGCACGCACATGCGGACAATTTTTTTTTTGTTATTTCAATGCATAATATGCATGTTATTTGAGTTTTAATATCGATTGCTAATCTATTGTTGGTTCGCCGGTACCCCATGGCGCAGCAGAGTAAAATTAGATCCGGCGATCCAAATCATGGATCCATGTGTGAGGAACGAATTGAGGTGAAATAAAGGTTTCGAAATTACCAAAATTTCAATTTGAGTAGACAGCGACACATTGGCAACAAGAGTTTTGATCTACTGTCGAATCAAGCCTCAACCTTTTCCGATGTCGTCCTCTACGTAATCTACCCAGTTTGACTATGAACGGAAGAAATCTCCAAAATTATTTTGGAGGCTTATTTGCTTGACGGCTGCTAGACCTAACAAGCAATCACTTAGGGTTTTCATGTTGAGTTTTGTCTCCTTTTAATACCTTTTATAATGGGTGTCCTCTTAATTGGGCCTTTTATAATAGGTATCCTCTTAATTGGGCCTTTTATAATTGGTATCTTTTGAATGTATTATAAGATTAAATAAATACAATAAAGTTTTTAACCGAAAATTATAATTACATTAATTATATCTGAAAATTATAATTACATTAATTATAATAAGGATTCCGGTAAACTATATTTATTTAAATTTATATATGAATCAAATTCATATATTAATAAAATTATGTTATCATTATGTGTACAACATCCTTGTACATATAATATGTTCAATATTTGATTGCCCAATTAAATTAATTCTTTAATTAATTTAATTTATGTGACAACCAAGCACAATACCAATTATAATTTATTCCGTTCATTTCAACCATAGGGTGTGACCCTGTAGGTTCTTGCAACGTTAGCAGTAATACTAGAACGATTCTATTGTCATAGACAATGTGTGGCATCTAGCAATGCATCATTGCTACCTAAGTTACAAGAAGTCATGATTCGACATAACCTTTCGTGATTAACCTTTCATGCATTAATCCTTAAGTCCTTTATCTTTGGAACGGATACAAGTCATGGGATAGTCACACTTGCATAGTCCATCCCATGTTTCTTGATATCTTGAGTAGACTATGATATACAAATTAGTATGACATCTAATATCAACTTATTTGAGCATGGCCATGCATTTCTAGTTTCACTCAATCAAGTGGCCTAAGATATTACTCCTATTATGTAGGAGAGACTTATCTTTTATTGATCAACCATATCCCTCTACATAGATTGTGGTATATCCAACATTAGCCTTTATAGAACAACCTGTTACGGTGTACGTTTGACTGTATCAAAATATACAACTCACGATGTTGGGATAATAATGATCTCAAGTCTAAGGATCATATACATATTAATCACTATGAGTAATGTTGTGACAATTACATAATAATTCAAGAAACATACTCATAGCGGGTCAATCCAATATATTGTTCTCTAACACACATATTCATGCATTGATTTTGACACTCCATATCAATGACAACTCTTTATCATCAATCAACTACATGTTAGTCTTAATGCATTATTATTGTCCTAGTCAACAATAATACTTGACTAAAGATCTTTTAAGAATAATCATATTATTCTTAGGACATTATTATAAAACAGTTTATCTATACACACAGAAAGAAAAACCGAAATAATAATGACAACGCTTTATATTAATAAATATGGTAAATTAAGTATGTTATTATAACCATCTCATGATTGATCTTTGGGCATACTCTTACAATCTCCCACTAGCACTAAGACCAATCACTCATATATCTAATACCAAGTGACTTAGTGTGACGATCATGCTTCTGTTGTGTCAGAGGCTTGGTCAGGGGATCAGCAATGTTATCATCTGAAGGTACTCTGCATATCTCTACATCCCCTCGATCGATAATCTCTCGAATAAGATGGTAGCGTCTAAGTGTATGTTTGGATCGCTAGTGAGATCTGGGTTCTTTAGCTTGTGCAATAACTCCATTGTTATCACATCGGAGTTCTATAGCATCTGATATGCTAGGCACAACCCCTAGTCCAGTAATGAACTTCTTGATCCAAACTGCTTCTTTTGCTGCCTCACTGGCTGCAATATACTCGGCCTCTGTTGTAGAATCGGCTACTGTACTTTGCTTTGAACTCTTCCAGCTCACAGCACCACCATTAAGGCAAAACACAAAACCTGATTGCGATCGAGAATCATCCTTGTCGGTTTGGAAGTTGGCATCAGTGTAACCTTTTACACTTAACTCTTCCTTACCTCCATATAATAGGAACGTATCCTTAGTTCTTCTTAAGAACTTAAGGATACTCTTGACTGTGGTCCAGTGACCTTCACCGGGATCTACTTGATACCTGCTTGTCATACTTAAGGCATACGAGACATCTGGACGGGTACATAACATAGCATACATGATAGATCCAATAGCGGAAGCATATGGAATTTTACTCATACGTTCTCTCTCTTGTGGAGTTGAAGGACACATTTCCTTCGAGAGTGAAATACCATGTCTCATAGGTAGGAATCCTCTTTTAGATTCTTCCATACTGAACATTTTCAGTACTTTATCTATGTATGTACTTTGGCTTAGACCTAGTAGTCGCCTTGATCTATCTCTATAGATCTTGACTCCTAAGATATAAGTGGCTTCGCCCAAGTCCTTCATAGAAAAACAACTTCTTAACCAAGTCTTAATAGACTGCAAGGTAGGTATGTCATTTCCCATGATAAGTATGTCATCCACATATAGTACCAAGAATGTGATAGTGCTCCCACTAACTTTCTTGTAAACACATGGTTCATCTTCATTTTTGATAAAACCAAACTCTTTGATTGCATCGTTAAAATGAATATTCCAACTTCGAGAAGCTTGCTTTAATCCATAAATGGATCTTTGTAGCTTACATATCTTTCTAGCATCCTTTGGATTTACAAAACCTTCAGGTTGTGTCATATACACATCCTCTTCAAGTTTCCCGTTAAGGAAAGCTGTTTTGACGTCCATCTGCCAGATTTCATAATCATGAAATGCAGCTATGGCGAGCAAGATCCTGATGGATTTAAACATAGCTACAGGAGAAAAGGTTTCATCATAGTCAACACCATGAATTTGGCGAAAACCTTTAGCGACTAATCGCCCTTTGTATGTTTGTACATTACCATCCATGTTTATTTTCCTTTTGAAAACCCATTTGCACCCTATAGGTTTAACCCCTTCGGGTGGGTCAATCAAAGTCCATACTTGGTTTTCATACATGGAATCCATCTCAGATCTCATGGCCTCAAGCCATTTCTCAGAGTCTGGGCTCGTCACCGCTTCTTGATAAGTCCTAGGCTCATCTTAATCTATAAGAAGAACGTCACCATGCGTTGTAATGAGAAATCCATATCTCTCAGGTGCACGACGTTCTCTTAAAGATCTGTGCGGTGGTTGTGTTTCTATAGCAGTTGTTTGTTCCCCAATTTCTTGTGGAATTTGGTTTTGTTCAATCTCTGGTTCAGTGGTATCTTGTGATTCTTGAATTTCTTCAAGTTCAATCTTTCTCCCACTTCTTTTTCTAGAAGTAAATTCTTTCTCTAGGAAGACACCAGTCCGAGCAACAAAAATTTTGTTCTCAGTGGGATTAAAAAAATAATATCCTTTGGTTTCTTTTGGATACCCCACAAAAATACACCTTTTAGATTTGGGTTCAAGCTTAGTAGACGTCTGACGTTTAACATAAGCTTCACAACCCCAAATTTTCATAAAGGACATACTAGGACGTTTCCCAGTCCACATCTCATATGGCGTCTTTTGAACCGATTTAGATGGAACACGATTTAGTGTGAAGGCAGCAGTCTCAAGTGCATATCCCCAAAAGGAAGTCGGTAGATCAGCATGACTCATCATGGATCGAACCATGTCTAACAAAGTTCGATTTCTTCTCTCAGATACTCCATTCCATTGAGGAGTACCAGGAGGAGTAAGTTGTGAGACAATCCCACATTCTTTCAAAAGATCATCAAACTCTAGGCTCAAATACTCTCCACCTCGATCAGATCGAAGTGACTTGATAGTTTTGCCTAGTTGATTTTGTATTTACATTTTTAAATTCCTTGAACTTTTCAAGGGACTCAGACTTATGGCCCATGAGATAAACATACCCATATCTACTGAAATCATCAGTGAAAGTAATGAAGTAGTGAAATCCACCTCTGGCCTGTGTATTTATTGGTCCACATACATCAGAAGGTATTAAGCCCAATAAATCATTAGCTCGGTCACCTTTTCCAGAAAAAGGAGATTTAGTTATTTTTCCCAATAAGCAAGATTCACATACTTCAAATTGTTCAAAAACAAATGAATTCAAGAGACCATCTCTATGGAGTTTGGATATGCGTTTCTCACTTATATGGCCCAAACGACAATGCCAAAGATAAGTTTGATTTGAGTCATTTATTTTAGATCTTTTAGTATTTATGTTGTAAATGGGATTCGTTTGATCTAAAATATAGAGGCCATTAATCAATTGTGCCGAACCATAGAAAACATTATTGAGATAAAATGAACAACAATTATTCTTAATAATTATCTCAAAACCAATTTTGTCTAAACAAGAAATTGAAATAATGTTTTTAGTCAAACTAGGCACAAAATAACAATCCTCTAAACATAAATCAAGTCCACTAGGCAAAGATAAAGTATATGTTCCCACAGCTAATGCAGCAACTTTTGCTCCATTTCCAACTCGTAGGTCCACATCTCCTCTAGCCAAAGTCCTACTCCTTTGTAGTCCCTGTACAGAAATACAAATATGAGAACCACAACCAGTATCTAATACCCAAGAAGTAGTAGTTGAAAAATTAATATCAATAACATAAATACCTGAAGCAGACATTCCGCTTGCTTTAGCCTTCTTGACTTCTTCAAGATAGGCAGGGCAGTTCCGTTTCCAATGTCCAGTCACACCACAATGAAAACAGTTTCCTTCCTTAGACACCCCACCTTTAGGTTTCAGTGCAGCCTTTCCTTTTCCAAATTTGGGCTTACCTTTGCCCTTGGGCTTTGTTTGAACTTTGGCCTTTCCCTTGCCCTTGTTATTACGGACCATCGGTATGGGCTTGGGTCTAACCTTTTTCAAGTTGCCTTCAGCAGTTCGTAACATACTGAGCAATTGTGGTAGAGTCTTATCAATTTCATTCATATTGAAATTGAGGACAAACTGGCTGTAGCTATCCGGCAACGATTGTAAAATAACATCAGTGGCCAACTCTTGGCTCAATGGAAACCCAAGCTTAGACAGGCTTTCAATATAGCCAATCATCTTAAGGACATGAGGTCCTACTGGGCTTCCTTCAGCCAACTTACATTGGAATAAGGCCTTAGACATATCAAACCTCTCTTGCCGTGCTTGTCCCTGATAAAGTTCTTTCAGGTGCTCGATCATATCATAAGCAACCATGTCCTCATGTTGCTTCTGAAGTTCAGGATTCATAGTGGCAAGCATAAGACATCCAACATCTATCATGTCATCGAGATACTTCTTGTAAGCATCTCTATCAGTCCTCGAGGTATTAGCGGGTGGTTCATTAGGAAGTGGTTGTTCAATGACATATAATTTCCGTTCTTGTTTAAGGACAATCCTCAAGTTACGGAACCAATCAAGAAAATTCAAACCATTCAATTTGTCCTTCTCAAGGACCGATCGCAATGAGAGTGTGTTAGTGTTTGCAGCCATAATATATCTACAACAATTAAATATGCATGTGAGTAAATTTACCAATTTTATATCAATCATTAAAAAGACTTTATTAAATGATATTCCCACTATTTTATTTCAAAATTAATAACCCTCGTATATTAATTTCGGAAAAACTTTCTCAAAAGTATTTCTAGTAGGTTAAGGATCCATACTTCACCACCTCTTAAGTCAGCTTTGGCTTTACTCTTAAGATTATGGTTATTTAGGTAAGCAACATTTGTTAATTACATCATATGTAACTCCTAATATTTGGTGAACAACTCTTGTTCTAATCATCTTATGATTTATCCAATTTACTTGCCTCTAGGTTTCTAATCCTATTAGAGTAACCTAGTTAAGTCATTAACCAATTTTTTAACTAGCGGATATCACTTGTTTATTCTTCGCGTTTAACCAAGATAAATACTAGTACTTCGCTTTGGCAGAACCTACATCGTATTGATCGAGGCCTTAACGAGGGCAAAATTGGAAGGCCATGTTGACTTAATATTTTAATAGAGGGATTTTATTAAGGTTGTTGCATCTCACCAATTATGGTCTACTTAAGCCCATTTAGTCTTCTAATCGATCTCATCAATTAATAGGGTTTATTATCATCCATAGCATCTCATACATGAATAAATAAAGCAATAAATAAATGCAATAGATATAGCCCATAAACTAAAGTGGTTCAACCCAAGCCAATGGGAAAACCAAAAGGAAACCTAAAGGTGTAAGCCATTTCACAAGCTCTCATTCACAATCATTGTCCCACCTTCCTTCTTGTTTGGCCCACAGCAACTCTTGCAAATTACAATATGCAGAAACTCGTTTTACATACGAGGGAATAAGATGAGAAGAGAAATACAAGAGAATAGTAGTAAGGCACGACACGCATGCCGTATTTTAAAAAAAAATACAACCTTTTATCGAATGGGTCATTGGGCTATAACTATGCATTTCAAACACCGTTCATGTCAAAAATAGCATACATAATTCAATGCTTTTTTTTGCTTAGGTGAATTATAAAATATCCTTTCAACCTTTTGTGGCCCATCAAGTTTATAAATTTCTTTTATTAACAAATTTTTTTTGCGGGGGTCTGAGGATGTCGGAGGAAGCGGGCCGAATCGCATACCCCAGTCAAATGAAGCCTTACGATTTGATAAATTTTTATCAACAGAATCGTGTTTTTAGGATTTTAATCCTTCAGGTTTCATATCGGAACAACCCTTGTTCCACTAGCCAGTTAACACTTACTGGAAACTATAAATACCACCGCCGCATTATTACAGATTTGTTAATAGTTAACAGTAATAACATAAAATCGAATAGGCCACAACACCATGATTAACATTTAATCAATTACCGAAAGGAACAATTATCAGATTATGCTTAAACGATTTAAACAATCGAAAATATAATAAGATCAAAACATGTATCTCATACAATTGCATCACCCAAGTATTTAAACCCGAGTTCGTATCACACAAGTGGCTCTGATACCACTGTTGGTTCGCCGGTACTCCATGGCGCAGCAGAATAAAATTAGATCCAGCGATCCAAATCATAGATCCATGTGTGAGGAACGAATCGAGGTGAAATAAAGGTTTCGAAATTACCAAAACTTCAATCTGAGTAGACAGCGACGCCTTGGCAACAAGAGTTTTGATCTACTGTCGAATCAAGCCTCAACCTTTTCCGATGTCGGCCTCTACATAATCCACCCGGTTTGGCTATGAACGGAAGAAATCTCCAAAACTGTTTTGGAGGCTTATTTGCTTGACGGCTGCTAGACCTAACAAGCAATCACTTAGGGTTTTCATGTTGAGTTTTGTCTTCTTTTAATACCTTTTATAATGGGTGCCTTTCTCATTGGGCCTTTTATAATAGGATCCTCTTAATTGGGTCTTTTATAATTGGTATCTCTTGAATGTATTATAAGATTAAATAAATACAATAAAGTTTTTAACCGAAAATTATAATTACATTAATTATATCTGAAAATTATAATTACATTAATTATAATAAGGATTCCGGTAAACTATGTTTATTTAAATTTATATATGAATCAAATTCATATATTAATAAAATTATGTTATCATTATGTGTACAACATCCTTGTACATATAATATGTTCAATATTTGATTGCCCAATTAAATTAATTCTTTAATTAATTTAATTTATGTGACAACCAAGCACAATACCAACTATAATTTATTCCGTTCATTTCAACCATAGGGTGTGACCCTGTAGGTTCTTGCAACGTTAGCAGTAATACTAGAACGATTCTATTGTCACAGACAATGAGTGGCATCTAGCAATGCATCATTGCTACCTAAGTTACAAGAAGTCATGATTCGACATAACCTTTCGTGATTAACCTTTCATGCATTAATCCTTAAGTCCTTTATCTCTGGAACGGATACAAGTCATGGGATAATCACACTTGCATAGTCCATCCCATGTTTCTTGATATCTTGAGTAGACTATGATATACAAATTAGTATGACATCTCATATCAACTTATTTGAGCATGGCCATGCATTTCTAGTCTCACTCAATCAAGTGGCCTAAGATATTACTCCTATTATGTAGGAGGGACTTATCCTTTATTGATCAACCATATCCCTCTACATAGATTGTGGTATATCCAACATCAGCCTTTATAGAACAACCTGTTACGGTGTACGTTTGACCGTATCAAAATATACAACTCACGATGTTGGGATAATAATGATCTCAAGTCTGAGGATCATATACATATTAATCACTATGAGTAATGTTGTGACAATTACATAATAATCTAAGAAACATGCTCATAGCGGGTCAATCCAATATATTGTTCTCTAACACACATATTCATGCATTGATTTTGACACTCCATATCAATGACAACTCTTTATCATCAATCAACTACATGTTAGTCTTAATGCATTATTATTGTCCTAGTCAACAATAATACTCGACTAAGGATCTTTTAAGAATAATCATATTATTCTTAGGACATTATTATAAAACAGTTTATCTATACACACAGAAAGAAAAATTGAAATAATAATGACAACGCTTTATATTAATAAACATGGTAAATTAAGTATGTTATTACAACCATCTCATGATTGATCTTTGGGCATACTCTTACATCCATATCCAGGCAGGTTTTAGTGTGGAAGAGATTCTGCGCAAGTATATTAGGTATTCGTTGAATGAGAAACCATGGAGTGCAGATTTGATTTCCAGCTTGATCCAGCTCAGGAAAGCTTCAATGCTTGATGATTCTCAGATTGCTGAAATTTTAAGTGAAATCTCAAGAAGGATCGTGCACGAAAAAGCAACTTTTAGTACTGCAGCTTTCCTTGTTGTGTATATATTATTACTAGCGGAATGGTAAGGTTTATGATTTGCATATGTACATATATATAAGCAGATTTGTTTGAATATGTAAAAATGTTATGCTTTGTTTTACTAATTACATAAAATTTATGGACGTGAAAATGAATGATGTGTTGATTTTGGTGGTGAAACAGGTTGAAGGATATATAACTGAATTAGTGCTTTCATCTTGCTATGATTTTATAGACAAGTGTTGCTTTCGTCTGCAGATTTTCACATGGAATCTTGGTGGATGGGGGAAATGTAAAAGCAAACAATTACAGTTCACCGATGAGAGAATCCCGGTAAGGGGTTCAAATACCATGGTTCAGTTTCATCAGGATCAAGTACACTTCCTCGTTGTGCATGAGACTCAACTTTCAATTTATGAAGCCAAAGAATTAGGATGTGTACAGCAGGTATGCCTCTGCCCCTCTCATTGATATGCAAAGATGCTTTGTAGAATGAAGAAGTGGAAGGACGGAAAGATAGTGGAAATGCGGAAAGGAAATAGCATTTAGCGTGGTTAGTAGGATAGAAAAGTGAGGGAACAAATATAGGAAAGATGTTCCATATTTCATAGTAATGCATAAAAAATAAATTGGGATGATAAGAGAAAATAAACAGAGAAAAATATAAGTGTGTTTATCTCTAATTAATCAACGGAAAGAAGATTACCTTTTTTTTTCTTTTCATATTTTCTACCAAACACACTAACGGAAGAAATAATTATATATATTTTTATTTTTTTTTACTTTTTTCCATTTTTTTGTCTAGTGTAGTAAGGAAAGTTTAAGGGTTTGTTTGGTAGAATAGAAAAATTGAATGGTGGAAAGAAGATAGTAAAAGTGGAAAAAAAATCAATTTTGATTGTGGTTAGTGAAAAAGAAAAATGAGGGTAAAGAAAATAAGAAATATAATCATTTTTTATTTTCGTAATAAAGAATAAGCCATTTCAATTTGAAATGATAAGAGGATCAACCTATTAGTTCAACCGAGAACCGATTGGTTGTCACATAATTGGAATGCACAAAACGAAGCTAAAAAAACAGGGTATAAAACCAGATAATCCGGCTTTAATATTTTTCGAGTTTTTAACTTTTTCTTCTATTAATTTAGCCCATATTAATTATTTCTTCTACGTGTGCTTATTTTTAAAAATTTTTCTGTTTTCTTTTAATTTTAATGAAATTTTTGTTTTTTATGTGACAATTGTTGAACCAAAAGTTTAGTCGGTTAAATTAATAATTTGATCGGTTAGTTTAATCATTTAAGTAGAATATTTAATCTACTCTTGTATTCACAGTGGATTCCTGAAGATTCTACAAGAATATCGCAAGCAACATTGTCATGCAATAGCCAGATGGTATTTGTGTGCTTTATAGGGGGAACAGTGTCAATATTCGGTGCTTCAGATCTCCAGTTAAAATCATTCCTTTTTAATTTGACTTTTCAATTTTTTATCTTATCTGCAGACAAGAGGAAAAATAAGTTGAGAACGGGCAAAGTTGTTTCTTCTGGTGCTAACAATTATGAAGTGCGGAGGAAGGGGAAAAATAAAAAATCTTCAAGAGACAAAAGGAAGAAGAGAAGAAGACATTATTCGTCTGATTCAGATAGTTCCTCAGATTCTGAGATAGAATCATCTGAATCTGATAGTGATTCTGACTCATATCTCTCATCTTCCTCTGACATTAGTTCTTCAAGTGATGATGGGCACAAAAAAAGGAAGAGATATTTTAAAAGAGGAAAATATAGGCGTGGAAAAAAGAGAGAGAAACGACGTGAGAAAAAGAGAAAAAGGCGTGATAAGAGATCAAAGCGTAAATCAAGAAGGTTATATACTTACAATCTATTTATTCTTCATGACATTGTCTTCTCTTCCGGTAATTTACCAGTTAATCAACATGAGTCCTATGCATGTTTTGTTGAGTTTTGTGCTTGTTCAGTTGTGTATGAGAGGACTTTAATGTTTTCTAGATGTAATCAATACTTTTATGCTCCTGTTACTGTTTCCTTGGCTTCCACTATGATGCGTTAGAGGATGTTCTTTTCCTTTTTCCCCCTTAGAAAAAGTTTTTGATTACTAATGGTAGGTTTTTGTGATCCAAAACTTGCAATCTTGGTGAATTACTAAAATTGTTTAGGACTTGTTTGTTCCTAAGTTATAATGAGTTGCATATGTGAACTAACGATGTGCATGAATAGCAACTATAAATATTATGTAAAATGCATATTTTTATACTTTCTTTGAAATGCAGTTGTCACTTGTGTCTTTGTTGAAGTAGATCCATGTGTTTCTCTCTAATGCTTGGTGAACATTTGTTGAGAAAATATCATGGTTTCGTCCCTCGAAATTAATTTTGTTAATACATCTGGTGTGGTATTTACCAAAACTTTTTCCAATCCAAGCAAAACAAATTGGGTTATGATGCTTCAAGTTCACGGTGAGCTGATTAGCTTTCTTAAGTATCTTATAGAACTTAAATTACTATATCCTCTTTTTTATCAGGGTATCAAATAGCCTTACAGATGATGACAGTGAGAGTAGCAGTGAAAACAGCAGTGACAATGATGATCAAGGAAAACCACAGAAGCATGAAGGGCCTTCTCAGAAAAGTGGTAAGTGTTGGAGTTTTTGGACTGCTTTCTCAAATTTTGATTGACTAGAAGTTTTCTAGGAAAATTTGACATGGTCCTGAAATTCAATGTCCTAAGTTATATTTGTTTCCTATTTCCCTTGTTGCATGCACCTGCCAAAAGGATATCAGCTTGTTGGGTACTTGACATGGGCAAATGTGATACCCATCATTTGATTATTACCCCCTTCCCGTAATGTTATCATATAAGAGTTCTGGAACTTGGATATTCTTGTTTTCTACTTCCAATTTTCTTGCTTTGTTTGCTAAAGCCTACTAATATGGATAATTCTCTATTCTTTGAACTTTTTTTTTATTTTTACTACACTATATCAATGGGGTTGTCCACGATTTGTAGTTGGGAACCAATCCCCTTCTGCTACAGAGAGAGCAATTCCTCACATAAAGACTGAAGTGGCTGGTTTGGTGAAGGAGTGTGAAGCTCCTAGGGAAAATGGAGAGCGAAACAACAATGGCATTGAAGAAGATGCTAAATCTGACAGAAGTGCAGAGAGACAACCTGATGTGGTAGATGATCGCCCGAGCAAATCTAGGTTTCCTTTTGTATTTTTTCCATTTTTTGGTCATTTATTGAAGGAAAAAATGTAGATTGATGTGACATAAAATGTGGTATTTCGGTACCAAACAAATCAAAGATCCAATAGTAATGCAAAATTTTTATTTTTTTAATTTTTTGATATGAAAAAAATATTTTATTTTTTTATTTTAATGACCAAATTAGCGGCGTTTGTAAAAAAAGCGCCGCTAAAGACATGCTTTTAGCAGCATTATATAAAAAAGCGCCGCTAAAAGTCATGATTTTTAGTGGCATTTTTGGGAAAAGCGCCGCTAAAAGTCATGATGTTTAGTGTCATTTTTGGGAAAAGCGCCGCTAAAAGTTACGACCTTTAGCGGCGTTTTTTTCTCATAAACGCCGCTAAAATTTGCGGCGTTTGTTTTAGCGGCGTTTTTTGCGGCGCTTTTAAAAAGCGCCGCCAATACTATTAGTGGCGCTTATAAACGCCGCTAAAAGCCTAAAAAAATGCCGCTAAAAGTCTGTTTTGGTGTGGTGAATATTGGTACCATACATGGGCTTAAACTTTAACAAATATGTCCATTCTCTAAAAGTCTGTCTACTTATTGCAACTCCATTGTTTTCTTGGGATTGCATCGATAAGCTAGTCGATTAGGTAAGGTTGAGCCAGGGACTAATTCGATTTGATGTTCAATGCCATGAATAGGTGGTAATCCCTTAAGTGCATAGGCAAAAACATCATCAAATTCCTGTAAAAGAGAAACAAACACACTGGGCAATTTTTTTGCCAAGTTAGCTAAAAATAAATAATTTTACCTAAAGCAGATTAAGATACAAGGTTGTTTTAGTAAAATTGCTTCTTTCATATCTTTTGCTCTCGCATAAAAGTGTTGTTTCACTCCTTTTTCTCACAAGGCAATGCACCCACCAGTTGACCGTTATTCTGGCTTTTTTTTACTAATGGTCTCTTTATAATAAAACTTTTTTGCATTCAATTCCTTACTTTCATTAAACCCTCACAAAATTTTAATATTTTAACCAACTCTTTTTAAAATTCATCCAGAGCCATTGGAATTAAAGTGAAAATTTTCCCTTTAAAGATAATGGAATAGTGGTTCTGTTTACCATGGTGGCTTACATCATGATCAAACTACCAAAAGCACCTTGAAAGTCAGTGGGTGGCGTGCTCTAGGACTACATCAACAAATTAGCTCCCAATGGTAAATGAAATAAGGCATTATCGAAGAACTTTGACCTTGGAACTTTTCTTAAGCCATTGAAGATGGTATATTTTAGGATGCTTTCGAAAAGGTAATTCCAAAGTATCCACCAATAAATTATTAACCATACTAGCGCAACTTTCATTGTCAATAATCAAGGAACAAAGTTTACCTTAGACCTTACAACGTATTTGGAAGCTCGTGTCATGTTGCTCACTACAATTGTAACAGCTCGATTTTGGGTCTAGCAGGAACAGTGGTTTCGAGACCACAAACCTGTCGAAGAAAAGTTTATTATTATTATTATTTTATGGTCTACATTTTTATGGAATAATTTTGGGAAATTTTGGTTCAGAAATTTTGATGTTTGAGCACTCAATTTAGCTAGAAGGATTAAATTGTAATAAATGCAAAATGTGTGTTCTAGAAGCTAGAGGTGTTTAAATGCTATGAGATTCAAACTGTAGGTCCTTAAAATGGGAATTAGACCATTATACTTTAGAGTGGGCAAAAATGGACATGGTTTGGTGAAATTATAAAGTTTTCATTAAGGGCATTTTAGTCATTTGGTTAATAAAGACAAAATTTAACAAATAAAAGATGTTCATCTTTCTATTTTCATCTCCCCATGGCAGAATGTCCCAAAGGAAACCATAGCTAGGGTTTTCCAAGCTTCCAAGCTCGATTGTAAGTCCGTTCTTGCCCCGTTTTTCATGATTTTTATCTTTTTGAAGTTGTTTCAACCTAATCTAGCCTTTCCAAGGACAAATTTGAAGAGAGATTAAAGTCTAAAATTTTACCCATATTGAATATGTGTGTATTTTGATGTTTGATGGTAGAAAATGCATGTTTGTTGTTTGTTAAACGACTTCTGTAAAGTGATTTTATGTAAAAACGACAAATAGGGACTTGTAAAAGTCTATAAAATGAGTAGAAAAATGTGAATAAATGAGAAATGTGGGCTGTTATTTGTATGAAAATGGTTCAACTAGGCTTGGGTTTTTAAGAAATTGAATGAAATTCATTTTACAAGCCTAGGGACTAAAGTGTAAAATGTCAAAAGTTTAGGGGAAAAATGTAATTTTTCCATAATGTGACTTTTGGGTTAAATTGAATAATGTGATGATTAAATGAGATGAATTTGGTATTATAGATCAAGAAAAACAAAGTTCGGGTCTAGACCGGGGGAAAACCAAAGTGTTTGACGATTAGGTCCATTTCTACTATTTTTTGTACCGAGGCAGGTTCGTATGTTAATAATGCAATGTTACAATGGTATTTAATATGTTTTGATATTGCATGAAATTGTATGATTGACTCTATGGATGTAATTAACGAAGTTTCGACAAGTGAGTAAATCCCGGTTGAACCTTAGGAATAGATTAGGATACAAGTGGCATGTTACTAGGAACCCATGTGAATATGTAATTATGTGATTTATGTGTCCCGAGTGCTGGTCTTGTACCTCCTACCGGTGGCTGGGTATACCGACATTTGTTGCGGATACCTGACAGCTTGTGTGAGCAACACTGCGTAGCTACGTCTCGAATAAGTGTGTTTATCTCTAATTAATCAACGGAAAGAAGATTACCTTTTTTTTTCTTTTCATATTTTCTACCAAACACACTAACGGAAGAAATAATTATATATATTTTTATTTTTTTTACTTTTTTCCATTTTTTTGTCTAGTGTAGTAAGGAAAGTTTAAGGGTTTGTTTGGTAGAATAGAAAAATTGAATGGTGGAAAGAAGATAGTAAAAGTGGAAAAAAAAATCAATTTTGATTGTGGTTAGTGAAAAAGAAAAATGAGGGTAAAGAAAATAAGAAATATAATCATTTTTTATTTTCGTAATAAAGAATAAGCCATTTCAATTTGAAATGATAAGAGGATCAACCTATTAGTTCAACCGAGAACCGATTGGTTGTCACATAATTGGAATGCACAAAACGAAGCTAAAAAAACAGGGTATAAAACCAGATAATCCGGCTTTAATATTTTTCGAGTTTTTAACTTTTTCTTCTATTAATTTAGCCCATATTAATTATTTCTTCTACGTGTGCTTATTTTTAAAAATTTTTCTGTTTTCTTTTAATTTTAATGAAATTTTTGTTTTTTATGTGACAATTGTTGAACCAAAAGTTTAGTCGGTTAAATTAATAATTTGATCGGTTAGTTTAATCATTTAAGTAGAATATTTAATCTACTCTTGTATTCACAGTGGATTCCTGAAGATTCTACAAGAATATCGCAAGCAACATTGTCATGCGATAGCCAGATGGTATTTGTGTGCTTTATAGGGGGAACAGTGTCAATATTCGGTGCTTCAGATCTCCAGTTAAAATCATTCCTTTTTAATTTGACTTTTCAATTTTTTATCTTATCTGCAGACAAGAGGAAAAATAAGTTGAGAACGGGCAAAGTTGTTTCTTCTGGTGCTAACAATTATGAAGTGCGGAGGAAGGGGAAAAATAAAAAATCTTCAAGAGACAAAAGGAAGAAGAGAAGAAGACATTATTCGTCTGATTCAGATAGTTCCTCAGATTCTGAGATAGAATCATCTGAATCTGATAGTGATTCTGACTCATATCTCTCATCTTCCTCTGACATTAGTTCTTCAAGTGATGATGGGCACAAAAAGAGGAAGAGATATTTTAAAAGAGGAAAATATAGGCGTGGAAAAAAGAGAGAGAAACGACGTGAGAAAAAGAGAAAAAGGCGTGATAAGAGATCAAAGCGTAAATCAAGAAGGTTATATACTTACAATCTATTTATTCTTCATGACATTGTCTTCTCTTCCGGTAATTTACCAGTTAATCAACATGAGTCCTATGCATGTTTTGTTGAGTTTTGTGCTTGTTCAGTTGTGTATGAGAGGACTTTAATGTTTTCTAGATGTAATCAATACTTTTATGCTCCTGTTACTGTTTCCTTGGCTTCCACTATGATGCGTTAGAGGATGTTCTTTTCCTTTTTCCCCCTTAGAAAAAGTTTTTGATTACTAATGGTAGGTTTTTGTGATCCAAAACTTGCAATCTTGGTGAATTACTAAAATTGTTTAGGACTTGTTTGTTCCTAAGTCATAATGAGTTGCATATGTGAACTAACGATGTGCATGAATAGCAACTATAAATATTATGTAAAATGCATATTTTTATACTTTCTTTGAAATGCAGTTGTCACTTGTGTCTTTGTTGAAGTAGATCCATGTGTTTCTCTCTAATGCTTGGTGAACATTTGTTGAGAAAATATCATGGTTTCGTCCCTCGAAATTAATTTTGTTAATACATCTGGTGTGGTATTTACCAAAACTTTTTCCAATCCAAGCAAAACAAATTGGGTTATGATGCTTCAAGTTCACGGTGAGCTGATTAGCTTTCTTAAGTATCTTATAGAACTTAAATTACTATATCCTCTTTTTTATCAGGGTATCAAATAGCCTTACAGATGATGACAGTGAGAGTAGCAGTGAAAACAGCAGTGACAATGATGATCAAGGAAAACCACAGAAGCATGAAGGGCCTTCTCAGAAAAGTGGTAAGTGTTGGAGTTTTTGGACTGCTTTCTCAAATTTTGATTGACTAGAAGTTTTCTAGGAAAATTTGACATGGTCCTGAAATTCAATGTCCTAAGTTATATTTGTTTCCTATTTCCCTTGTTGCATGCACCTGCCAAAAGGATATCAGCTTGTTGGGTACTTGACATGGGCAAATGTGATACCCATCATTTGATTATTACCCCCTTCCCGTAATGTTATCATATAAGAGTTCTGGAACTTGGATATTCTTATTTTCTACTTCCAATTTTCTTGCTTTGTTTGCTAAAGCCTACTAATATGGATAATTCTCTATTCTTTGAACTTTTTTTTTATTTTTACTACACTATATCAATGGGGTTGTCCACGATTTGTAGTTGGGAACCAATCCCCTTCTGCTACAGAGAGAGCAATTCCTCACATAAAGACTGAAGTGGCTGGTTTGGTGAAGGAGTGTGAAGCTCCTAGGGAAAATGGAGAGCGAAACAACAATGGCATTGAAGAAGATGCTAAATCTGACAGAAGTGCAGAGAGACAACCTGATGTGGTAGATGATCGCCCGAGCAAATCTAGGTTTCCTTTTGTATTTTTTCCATTTTTTGGTCATTTATTGAAGGAAAAAATGTAGATTGATGTGACATAAAATGTGGTATTTCGGTACCAAACAAATCAAAGATCCAATAGTAATGCAAAATTTTTATTTTTTTAATTTTTTGATATGAAAAAAATATTTTATTTTTTTATTTTTAATGACCAAATTAGCGGCGTTTGTAAAAAAAGCGCCGCTAAAGACATGCTTTTAGCAGCATTATATAAAAAAGCGCCGCTAAAAGTCATGATGTTTAGTGGCATTTTTGGGAAAAGCGCCGCTAAAAGTTACGACCTTTAGCGGCGTTTTTTTCTCATAAACGCCGCTAAAATTTGCGGCGTTTGTTTTAGCGGCGTTTTTTGCGGCGCTTTTAAAAAGCGCCGCCAATACTATTAGTGGCGCTTATAAACGCCGCTAAAAGCCTAAAAAAATGCCGCTAAAAGTCTGTTTTGGTGTGGTGAATATTGGTACCATACATGGGCTTAAACTTTAACAAATATGTCCATTCTCTAAAAGTCTGTCTACTTATTGCAACTCCATTGTTTTCTTGGGATTGCATCGATAAGCTAGTCGATTAGGTAAGGTTGAGCCAGGGACTAATTCGATTTGATGTTCAATGCCATGAATAGGTGGTAATCCCTTAAGTGCATAGGCAAAAACATCATCAAATTCCTGTAAAAGAGAAACAAACACACTGGGCAATTTTTTTGCCAAGTTAGCTAAAAATAAATAATTTTACCTAAAGCAGATTAAGATACAAGGTTGTTTTAGTAAAATTGCTTCTTTCATATCTTTTGCTCTCACATAAAAGTGTTGTTTCACTCCTTTTTCTCACAAGGCAATGCACCCACCAGTTGACCGTTATTCTGGCTTTTTTTTACTAATGGTCTCTTTATAATAAAACTTTTTTGCATTCAATTCCTTACTTTCATTAAACCCTCACAAAATTTTAATATTTTAACCAACTCTTTTTAAAATTCATCCAGAGCCATTGGAATTAAAGTGAAAATTTTCCCTTTAAAGATAATGGAATAGTGGTTCTGTTTACCATGGTGGCTTACATCATGATCAAACTACCAAAAGCACCTTGAAAGTCAGTGGGTGGCATGCTCTAGGACTACATCAACAAATTAGCTCCCAATGGTAAATGAAATAAGGCATTATCGAAGAACTTTGACCTTGGAACTTTTCTTAAGCCATTGAAGATGGTATATTTTAGGATGCTTTCGAAAAGGTAATTCCAAAGTATCCACCAATAAATTATTAACCATACTAGCGCAACTTTCATTGTCAATAATCAAGGAACAAAGTTTACCTTAGACCTTACAACGTATTTGGAAGCTCGTGTCATGTTGCTCACTACAATTGTAACAGCTCGATTTTGGGTCTAGCAGGAACAGTGGTTTCGAGACCACAAACCTGTCGAAGAAAAGTTTATTATTATTATTATTTTATGGTCTACATTTTTATGGAATAATTTTGGGAAATTTTGGTTCAGAAATTTTGACGTTTGAGCACTCAATTTAGCTAGAAGGATTAAATTGTAATAAATGCAAAATGTGTGTTCTAGAAGCTAGAGGTGTTTAAATGCTATGAGATTCAAACTGTAGGTCCTTAAAATGGGAATTAGACCATTATACTTTAGAGTGGGCAAAAATGGACATGGTTTGGTGAAATTATAAAGTTTTCATTAAGGGCATTTTAGTCATTTGGTTAATAAAGACAAAATTTAACAAATAAAAGATGTTCATCTTTCTATTTTCATCTCCCCATGGCAGAATGTCCCAAAGGAAACCATAGCTAGGGTTTTCCAAGCTTCCAAGCTCGATTGTAAGTCCGTTCTTGCCCCGTTTTTCATGATTTTTATCTTTTTGAAGTTGTTTCAACCTAATCTAGCCTTTCCAAGGACAAATTTGAAGAGAGATTAAAGTCTAAAATTTTACCCATATTGAATATGTGTGTATTTTGATGTTTGATGGTAGAAAATGCATGTTTGTTGTTTGTTAAACGACTTCTGTAAAGTGATTTTATGTAAAAACGACAAATAGGGACTTGTAAAAGTCTATAAAATGAGTAGAAAAATGTGAATAAATGAGAAATGTGGGCTGTTATTTGTATGAAAATGGTTCAACTAGGCTTGGGTTTTTAAGAAATTGAATGAAATTCATTTTACAAGCCTAGGGACTAAAGTGTAAAATGTCAAAAGTTTAGGGGAAAAATGTAATTTTTCCATAATGTGACTTTTGGGTTAAATTGAATAATGTGATGATTAAATGAGATGAATTTGGTATTATAGATCAAGAAAAACAAAGTTCGGGTCTAGACCGGGGGAAAACCAAAGTGTTTGACGATTAGGTCCATTTCTACTATTTTTTGTACCGAGGCAGGTTCGTATGTTAATAATGCAATGTTACAATGGTATTTAATATGTTTTGATATTGCATGAAATTGTATGATTGACTCTATGGATGTAATTAACGAAGTTTCGACAAGTGAGTAAATCCCGGTTGAACCTTAGGAATAGATTAGGATACAAGTGGCATGTTACTAGGAACCCATGTGAATATGTAATTATGTGATTTATGTGTCCCGAGTGCTGGTCTTGTACCTCCTACCGGTGGCTGGGTATACCGACATATGTTGCGGATACCTGACAGCTTGTGTGAGCAACACTGCGTAGCTACGTCTCGACTGACAGCTTGTGTAAGTAGGCCCGTGGATAGCTCGAGAGCGAGCCTATATGTGTTATGAGATTTGTGGTAGCATTGGCTACATATGTGGCACTTATGTGAAAAGTTTTCCGTGTATCTGATAGTATTCCAAGTGGTTCAATGGGTATGTCAAGGATGAGAAAGTATGTCATTATGTTACGAGTTGGTACAGGTATGTACAAAAAACTCAAAGAAAATTGATTCTGTATATGATGAACTATTGGTAAGGATGTGATTGAATGAGTTATGCTCATGAAGTTTAGTGAAATTTATGTAGATATATGTTATGTTATTCATATGATGAGTTATTGGTAAGAATGTGATTGAGTAAGTTGAGATTATGAAGTTTTAATGGCATTCATGTTAATATATCTTAAGTTACTTATATGTCAAATGTATGAATAATGTTTTGTATTATTTGCATATGAACTTACTAAGCTATATAGCTTACCCCCTTTCTTTCCCTTATCTTACAGTGTCACCAAGCTAGCTCAGGATCAGAGACCGTCGGAGTTCGCATCACACTATCAAACGATTATTTTGGGTATTGATGAGCTTAACAGTTTGAGTATGTGGCATGTATAGGGACTTAGTCATTTTGTTATATGTGTCATCATGATTTTAGCCAATGTATTGGCTTGTAAATGTCAAAGCCTTGTTTTGATATTTGGCCATGTAAATTGGCTTATATTTGGGCTATCATAGTTGTAAACCTAAGTATATATATATATATATATATATATATATATATGTGCCAATGTCTTTGGTGATATGGTCATGGTATGCTTGGAGAATGATGGAAATGTGATTTACGACATGAATGTGAAATGTTTGGCAATATGGTCTATCGAAGAGATGAAAAAGTGGTGTACAATTAGGTATCTTGAAAGTAGTCAATTGTGGCTTAATAATTGTTGTGAGTATGATAGATGTTGATATTGTGTTGGCATGTGTTGGTCATAATTGTTGATGTTTTGGTTGCCTAAGTATGTTATGTTTTGTGCCTTTGAATTGGTGTAAGTGTAATGTGAATAAGGGTAGAAATGGCTAGGTAAATAGCCTTTATTTTGTCCACACAGGAAGACACACGGGCGTGTGTCTAGGCCGTGTGTCTGTCTCACGGGCATGTGTTCTGGGCGTGTGTCCCCTGCACCTTAATTTTGAGAAACAGAATGTCCAGAATTGAGCCACGGGCAGAGACACGGGTGTGTGTCTCAGCCGTGTGTGCTACACTGCCTAGCACATGGGCATGTGGCACAAGTCAGAGAGTGCCCTAAATCGAACACGATCTGAAGCACGGGCATGTCCCAGGGTCACACGGGCATTTCCCTTGGATCACACGGGCGTGTGAGCCCTGCAATTAGCAAAAATTTTCTAAGTTTTGTAAAAATTTCTTGAATTCTCGGTTTAGTCTCGAACCACTTCTAAAGCATGTTTTGGGTCATGTAGGCTCGCATTAGAGACTTTATGATTGATTCTGAATGGTTTTTAATTTGGACGCAAATTTATGATTCAGAATTGTGTAAATGCTTCTGTTATAAATCTGGTAATGCCTCGTACCCTATTTCGGCGTTGAATACAGGTAAGGGGTTTTATATTTCGTGGTATCAGAGCTACGATTTTGTCGATTCTCGGACTAATGTATTATCTGTGATAGTGTGACGACTCTTGACAATTTAAATTATTTTTTCAATTAGTAAATGGATCCCAACCAATTTAATTCCGATGGTATTGGAAATGGTACTCAATTGTCTGAGTAAAGATATGTTTATGATGAGTTTAAACTTATAAAGGTATAGATAAAAGTTCATAATATTGTGTTGATGATAAATATCAAGTTATATGTGTGTATATATAAGAGTCAAATTTAAAAGCTTTACAATCTTCACCCCTTATCAATATAGTATGGTACAATGAAATCCACAAGATTTAGATTTAATAAGCTCGCAAGTGTGAAACCAAAGAGTTCAGTAGTTGAATGATTAATAATGCGGTCAGAGCTAAGAATGGGTTATCGAGTAATGATAGATCTAGAAGGGATATCAGGATTTTCAAAAGATCATTCGGATTACGTATTGTCACTTTTAAAGAAGAAATTAATCTTGACTAATCGACTCATTCAGGTATGATGTTTATAGAATGTGTTAACCGAAACTTCTATTGAATTGATTTTCGTTAGTAAATGGAATAATGTGGAAGTAGGGATGACTGTAATAATCAGTGGAATGATATTTGAGTTGTAAAGATATCTGAGTATAACAGTTATAGTTGAATAGATTACGACGATCTCTTCCGAGTATTCTATGTGCTCATTTATTTTCAGAGGTATATGTAACTGTTCGTTTTCAGATGAAATTCCTATCGTATGAGAATGGTAGCTAATTATAATGTTAGACGAAAGCACTTCTATTCTATTACGTTTGAAATAAGAGTTGACGGTAAAATTTATATGAGGCTATTATTCTGTTTCTACTAGTTGTTGTTTTGTTTTATATATATATATATGGAAAATATATTGTCTCTATCACAACTAATTTCTGCGTGTATGAGCAATGTTTTTCTCCTGGTTTTTCTCTGAGGAATCATTAATGATCTTTATTATTCAATGTGGGTTGAGTTCTCAGAAATTCAGTATGGTATCACATCTTGGATTTCATTATCTCGATTTTCTTATCGTTCTTACTGTTTAATTTATCAAACATGGCTCATCTGTAAATGTATTCAGTGATCAGAAATAATTATATTTATTACAGCTAGAATTTCTAGTTTGATCATGGGAGCATGGTAAAGCTAATCTTAGGTTTTTCTAGTTTCCGTGAAAGGGATTGACATCGACAAAAGTATAGAGGGTGGAAGCTCAAAGCTCAAATTTGTATAATGGTTTTTGTAACACCCCTAACTCGTATCCGTCGCTAGAACAGGGATACGGAGCGTTACCAAATCAGAACATTTTAAGATAAATCATGTAAACCATTATTCATTAACCGAGATCATTCGTAATGTCCCTTAGATGGACACTCGAAGTCCAATACAAGCATTAGAATCCACTCGGGACCTAATCAGAAACTCTAAAAAATTTTTGTGACATTTCAAAAATTTTCCAAGGTGCAGGGCTCACACGCCCGTGTGGTCCAAGGAACACACCCGTGTGACTCTTAGACACGCCCGTGCATTAGGCCGTGTCCGACTTAGGTTGCTCTCTAACTTGCACCACACGACCATGCCATACTTCCGTGTGCTAGGTGTAACACCACGAACTTGGCCTAAACGTTACGACCAGATCTGGTGTGTTACAGGGTGAAGGAAAAACGAAATTTTGTTTAATTTGGGAAAAATCATAGGTTTGAAAACTTTTCGATTAAGGCGATATCTTGGAAACAGTGATTTGTTAGATTAAGAAAATTTCAATTCGTATTAATCGAATATTTGATAAGTTTAGTGATACTTGAAAGAAAAATGTATGTTTTGAATTACTCGTATTTAGAAAATCCCATTTTGTATTTCGTGATTAAGTTGTGTAGTGTCATTTTTCTAAATAACCGTATATAAATAAAATAAAACCAAATATTAATTTAGGAAGGCCTTATTACACATCAAAAATCCCCAATTAAAATTTAAGTCAAGCAGGAAAAGTTTATGAAGAATAAAGTCTTTATGGCCTCCACAAGTCCGCCTCGGCTCCCATATCCATGATCTACTGATTACCTGAAAGGTTAAGCAAAGGGGTGGGTCACCGAGACTCAGTGTGTAAATCCCCTCTAACACCTAAACGGCTCGAGGCCCACAATCGTATATCGGCCCTAGCCCACTCAAGATGACATAAAAAAAAATAAATGAATGCATCATGTCCCAGCCCAAACCTAGTTTATCCATCCTCTACACGCCAACCCGTATCAGCCAATTACACCGTGGGGATTTATACAATCAACCCTCCATCCGCTACACGCCACTTTGACAGTCATGATGTCAGTCATAATGCCGATCACTAGGTGACCAAAATAATATAACGTGGCTTAGCCACTAATCGCTGTGTAACCCAATAATATAACGTGGCTTGGCCACCGATCACTGTGTGACCAAATAATCAAGCACTTCCCCTTACACACCATATCCATATCCCATGCATAACATAAATGTCATAATAAATGCAACATGCTATCAACAAGGTAATAGATTACCACATGCATCCATACACGCAAGAATGATACTATAATCACGTACCTGGCATTCCTAGCCTCACCCACAAGGGTATCACGACTGTCATCACAGCCTTTTCCGGCTTTTCAGCCCATACAATTAATATTAGGATTAAAATAAAGTGTATGAGATTTTACACACCTGATAACACGCAAAACAATACTTTTTACGTCGACACTATCGATAGCAAAAACGACTGCTATCTGCCTACTACTCTGTTCTGAAGCCGGTCTACAACTGGGTGGCCAATCTCGAACAGCAGACACCGCACGTCTCTTAAACTTAGGGGCTGGGTTGATGGGTCTAACTCCTTCCTTTGCCTGATTGGTATTCGATTCCATAAAATGATCTTGGTCAGAAGACCGAGTTAAATCGTTGAATAAGATAATAGTGAATAATAACTGCTCTGAACAAAGAAGTCCTTACCGAAATTGACAGAACCTGGAGGTTTCTACGCTTGAATTAATAAACCACCTGATGTCCCTACATATCTCCATATTAGATTTGGCCTTCCAAGAGATGGGTTAAAGAAAGTGGCCTTCGGCCAAACGAATGGTATGAACCACTTACCTTGATTGATCGAATCCAATTGATCACAAAGACCCTCCAAACGCTTGCAAAAAGCAGGAGAAAACGAAACCAAACCCTCTCTACAATCAGCCAAGACCCACAGAACAGGATTAATGCCTTTGATTCTGTAACTAAAAGAGAAGAGAGAAACAATAGAGATGAAAAGAACACTTACACTACTAAGAAGAATCCGATTGAGGAGATAAAGAGAAGAAGTGACGGCAGCCTTTCGAAATAACAGTGAATCAACAAGATGCATACCCCAAAGAGATTCGGCCAAAAGAGGGAAAAGAAAACAAATGAGAAACAAACCTAGAGGAAGAAGAGAAAGTAGATTTCGACTTCTAGTTTCAGAAGATGAATATTAAGATAGGGGCCTACAGATGATTTTGGTTCAAGGTGATCAAAAGACAAACCGAAAATGTGAACCAAAGAAGAATAAAGAGAAGAAGAGAGGGAGGGTTGAGGTTCGGTTTTAAGTATAGAAGAAATGCTCAGATGCAATGGTAGTGAGTAGAAGGTTCGTCCAAGGAGTTGAACACTTTTCGACAAGAGCAAGATGAGAGACTTGTTTCGGCTTTGATGCTGAGGGAAAAACTCAAGTTGCAAAAATGGGAAAGAGAGAGAATTAGTTTCGGTTTAGGCTAAAGAAGAATGAATAAGGCTCCTAGGAACTTTCAGCTACACCAAGGAAAGAACCAAAATTGCCCGAAATGCAACACACTCAAATGCCGAAAAGAGAGCTCACTTCCTAAAGCTAACCCTTTAAAATTTTCGGCACTAACACCCCCTAAACCGAATGCCTAACTCACCAAGCACCCTTTCAAAAATTCGGCTAGCACCCTACACCACCTCAAACCCTCAACTTTCTCCTTGAAACACTCTTGCCCACCCATTCGAAATGGTTTGAAACATTCAAAATAATTTGAATGTTTCAAATCCCCCTTTTTACTCTTGTCCAATGATTCAAAAAGTTTGACCAAATCTCCTCCACTCTTCAAGGTTCCCAACCGATTCCAACATCCATCCCTCTGACGCATGAGCAAAAATAAAAGCCATACTGCTGGCAACATGAATCGAACCTGCTCCCCTCTGCTCCCCCTGAGGCGTCACTTACCTGATCCTTAAGTGGCGCCTCCTTGCCACTTTACCATCTTAATTCTTGTGTCAACAAGCACCAACCATAAACCTTAAGTCCTGCCCCAAATCAGCTCCCCTCCTAGAGTGCCCAAAATTAAAATTTTGGCCAAGGTTCGGGCTTAACCCCAGGCCTTCCCAAAGACTCTAAACACACACAAACAACATGCAGAGCATACCAACATAGAGAAACAAGATAAATGCAGAGCCTCTAAATCCCGGATGTTACAGTTCTACCCCCTTAAAGAAATTTCAGCCTCGAAATTACCTGCTCAAAAGAGATGCGGCTACTGCTGACGCATCGTATCCTCCGGCTCCGATGTCGCCTCTTCCATCCCGTGATTCCACCATAAAACTTTAACCAATGGAATCGATTTCCTTCTAAGCACCTTGACGTCTCGTTCCAAGATCTGGATTGGTTCCTCTTCATAAGACAAGTCTGGTCCTACCTCGATTTCTTCCACTGGCACGACGTGAGACAGGTCCGAACGGTAGCGTCTTAACATTGAAACATGGAACACATCATGCATTTGCTTTAATTCTGAAGGTAACTCTAGTTGATACACCACTGGCCCCACTCGTTTCAAAACCCGATAAGGCCCGATGAACCTAGGACTTAACTTGCCTTTTCGTCCAAACCTCATCACCTTCTTCCAAGGTGAAACTTTCAGGAAAACCTGGTCACCCACTACAAACTCTATTTCCTTTCATTTCCGATTTGCATAAGACTTCTACCTATCGAATGCTTCTTTCAACCGAGCCCTAATTAGCTTAACCTTCTCTTCTGTCTCAGCAACCAATTCTGGACCCAAAATCTGACGTTCACCCAACTCTGTCCAACAAGTAGGAGTGCGACACTTCCGACCATACAACGCTTCATACGGTGCCATCTGAATACTAGAGTGGTAACTGTTGTTGTATGCGAATTCCGCCAACGGTAGGCATTCTTCCCAACTACCCCTGAAGTCTATGACATATCGTCTCAACATATCTTCCAAGATCTGAATTACCCTCTCCGACTGTCCGTCAGACTGTGGATGAAACGCTGTACTAAAATCTAACTTTGTACCCAACGCTTGATGCAACGCCTTCCAAAATCTCGACGTAAACCTAGGGTCCCTGTCTGAGATGATAGACATTGGTACCCCGTGCAACCTCACGATCTCTGCTATATACAACTTAGCCAATTTCTGCAGAGAGTAGTCGACCCGAACGGGTATGAAATGGGCGGACTTCGTCAATTGATCAACGATTACCCATACCGAGTCCTTCTTAGTGGGCGTAAGAGGTAGCCCATTAACAAAATCCATCGTGATCCTTTCCCACTTCCACTGCGGAATCCTTACCGGCTGCAACAACCCCGAAGGCAACTGATGTTCTGCTTTTACCTACTGACATGTCAAGCACTTAATCACAAATTCGGTTACTTCTCGCTTCAGGCCCGGCCACCAGAACTGTTCCCGCAAATCCTGGTACATCTTACTTCCTCCAGGATGCATAGCATATGGACTGCTATGCGCTTCCTGTAAAATTTCACCCTTCAACTCAGGATCCCTGGGCATGCAAGTCTTTCCTCGAAAGCACACTACCCCATCATTTTTCACACTAAATTCCGTGGTCCCATCACCTGATCCCAACTGAAACTTTGACTTTAACAACTCATCAGCCCACTGTTTCTCTTTAATCTGACTGACCCAAGAAGGTTTCACTTGAAGTTCAGCTAATAAACTCCCATCATCATATAAACTGAGGTGAGCAAACATTGCTCTCAAGTCAGAGATCACCCTACAGCTTAACGCATTCGCCACCACGTTAGCTTTACCCGGATGGTATTCGATCGAGCAATCATAATCCTTTAACAATTCAATCCACCTCCTCTGCCTTAAATTCAACTCCTTCTGGGTGAGAAGGTATTTCAGGCTCTTGTGATCTGTATAAATGACGAACTTCTCCCCATACAGATAATGTCTCCAAATCTTCAAAGCAAAAACCACTGCTGCAAATTCCAAATCATGTGTGGGATAATTTAACTCATGCGGTCTCAACTGCCGAGACGCATACGCAACAACCTTTCTGTCTTGCATTAACACACCTCCTAACCCCGTGTGTGAAGCATCACAATAAACCACAAACTCCTTTCCAGCCTCCGGCTGAATCAACACTAGAGCCTCCGTCAAAATCCTCTTCAGCTTTTCAAAACTTTCTTGCTGCTTGTCAGCCCAAACAAAAGGTACCCCTTTCCTCAACAGCTTAGTTAAAGGTGCCACAATTAATGAGAACCCTTCAATGAACCTTCGGTAATACCCAGCAAGACCAAGGAAACTCTGAATCTTTGCCACAGACTTAGGCGGTTTCTAATCCAACACAGCTTCAACTTTTCGGGGATCAACTCTAATCCCCTCTCCTGACACAACATGACCCAGAAAAGTAACTTCCCTTAGCCAAAATTCGCACTTACTAAATTTGGCGTATAACTGCTTCTCCCTCAGAATTTGCAAAACCACTCGAAGATGCGAATCATGCTCCTCCTTCGAACTTGAATAGATCAAGACATCATCTATAAATACCACTACAAACCGGTCCAGGTAGGGTTGGAATACTCGGTTCATCATGTCCATAAACGCTGCTGGTGCATTGGTCAACCCAAACGGCATCACCAAGAATTCGAAATGACCATAGCGAGTCCTGAAAGCCGTCTTATGGATATTCGCTTCCTTGACCTTAAGCTGATGATATCCTGACCTCAAATCTATCTTTGAGAAAACCGAAGCCCCCTCAATTGATCGAACAAGTCGTCAATCCTCGGCAACGGGTATCTGTTTTTGATCGTCAACTTGTTCAACTGACGGAAGTCAATGCACATACGCATTGACCCATCCTTCTTCTTAACGAATAGCACCGGCGCTCCCCAAGGTCATACACTCTGTCGAATAAAACCCCGATCCAACAGTTCTTGAATCTGCGCTTTCAGTTCCACTAGCTCCTTCGGCGCCATTCTATATGGGGCAATAGACACTGGCGCTGTTCCCGGGAAAAGATCAATTCCAAACTCCACCTCGCGATCTGGAGGTAATTGATAAACCGTAAAAGTAACATATTTTAGACCCACATTTAATATGCTTTTGGATGATTTATCCCTATTTTATTTAAAAAGGTGCTTTTAATCCTTTCTTTTCATGTCTTATACCCAGGAAAGCACTCGAGGATGAAAAGAACACAAAACGGGCCTAAAACAGAGTAAATGGGCCTTTACATGAAATCGAGACGGCCTGGCCCAAAGCATACACGGCCGTGCCTTGACGAACACCTAGAGCACAGCCTCAACTCAGTCACACACGGCCGTGCCTCAAGAGAAATCCGAACATGGCCAGGTCTCGATTCACACGGGCGTGTGGCATGGTCGTGCCTCTGACGCTGGAAAGAGCAATTTTAGTCGAAAAAAGATACTTAGGGAGAAAGAATCGTGTTCCAAGAGCCTATAAATATGTCCCAAGTATCACCTGTTTAAAGGAGCGAAAGCGAGGCCAATGAGCCATGCCGAGAAGGTCAGAGTTAGAGAATAATGCGAGGATAGCCAGTTGATCCATCCCAAAAAGCCAGAATTATACTCAAAACGGCGGAATTCTCCTTCGATTCCTTCAGGGGGTTTTAGGATTTTTCCTATGTCTTGTTTTATCTTTTCTCTTGCGATGTTTTCTTTATTCATTATGAACTAAACCCCTCAGATACCTGAAGGGGATGAAACCTAGATGGATTTTATTATTTGATTTTTAAGTTATATGATAAAATTACTTAGTTGTTCTTAATTATGTTGCTTAATCCAAATCTAATGTGCTTAGGTGGAGGAGGAATAGACCCTGCCTAAGAGAAGATCTAACATAGTTAAGCGGAGTTGATCGAACGCCTAGAGATAGGGTTATGAGATTTTGCCGGATTAGGGTGAAACCTAATATGGGAAACCATTGATCGATTTACTGCTGCCCTAGGGGGTTATTATAAGCGAACGAGAGTTCCACTAATTAACCTAGGGTTAGACATTATTTGCCTCGAGAGAGGGTTTAATATAGGTTAGGGTGTCTCACGGATCAAGCTAAGTAAAAGAAATCATATAATTTAGGGTTAATTAATAAGTGAAGTCTAGGTGGATTCTTCCTGAGGGTGTCGTCGTAATCAACTGAGTTTTCCCTCAAAGTTATTTTCCTATTCGTTTTCTTGTCTTTGTGTCCTTAGTTTAGCTGTCGTCGATTTAGTTAGAAAGCAATCTTCACTCTAACTTTAAGGCTAAATAATAGAAAGAAAGTGAGTATTAATACTTCCAGTTCCTTTGGGTCGATGATCGGTCTTGCCTAAGCTATACTACTGTTCGATAGGTACACTTGCCTTAATATCGTTGTCAGAGTTAGTCTACAGGTTTGATCATTCTTTTATAAATATTTAAAACTCTGATTTTACAGCGATCAAGTTTTTGGCGCCGTTGCCGGGGAACTAAAATATTAAGAAAACTCTATTTTTATTACTTTAGTCCTAATTTTTTATTTTTCGCAATTTATTTCTAGATTTTTTCTTTTCTCTTTTTGCTGAAATTTCTCTCTCTTTCTTTTCCAACAGGTACCTCTAGTTTATGACTAGAAGGAACCCGAGGGGATCTTTGGTATTCGACAATGAAATCGAAACTACCGTTCGTAGGAATCGTAGGGAAACTAGGGGAGCCCTAGATTACACAGAGAGAGAGGAAGAAGATAGATCCAATCCTACTGAAGGGATGGACGAAACCAACCCACCAGCATGTGATGTGGGGGAGAACAATGCTCCACGTACAATATTCGGCTATGCAAAACCGCATTTAACAGGAGTAGAATCTAGTATTGTTAGGCCTGCTATATCTGCTAACAATTTTAAATTAAAGCCTAACACAATACAAATGATTCAACAGTTTGTCCAATTTGATGGTTTACAGGACGAAGATCCAAACACGCACATAGCTAGCTTTCTAGAGTTCTGTGACACCTTCAAAATAAATGGCGTTTCTGATGATGCCATACGTCTTCAGTTATTCCCCTTTTCATTAAGAAATAAAGCTAAACAATGGTTAAACCCGTTACAATGAGGGTCAATCACTACATGGGATCAGATGACCGAAAAGTTTTTGATGAAATATTTCCGACCGGCCAAAACGGCCAAATTACGAAATGATATCTTTTCTTTTGTGCAGATGGATGTAGAGACACTATACGACGCATGGGAGAGATTCAAAGATCTCTTGAGAAGGTGCCCACACCATGGTCTACCCTTGTGGCTACAAGTCCAAACCTTTTACAATGGTGTAAACCCCTCAACGAGACAACTTATAGATTCAGCCGCCGGTGGAACACTGAACAATAAAACTCCAGAAGCAGCCTACGAGTTCATTGAGGAGATGTCATTAAACAATTATCAGTGGCAAGCTTTAAGGACCAAACCTACAAAATCGGCAGGAGTTTTCAAGATCGATGCCATGACTATGCTATCAACACAGTTAGAGATGATGAATAAAAAGCTTGATAATTTGTGTTCATCACAGGTACATCCAGTCATACAGTGCGATGCAAGTGGAACTGTGGCAAATCCTGAGTACCCACCCTACCAACCAGGAGTAGAAGATGAACAAATGAACTATATAGGTAATAATTTCCGATCTAATAATAATCCTTATAGTAATACTTACAATCCAGGTTGGAGAAACCACCCAAATTTTTCGTGGGGAGGACAAGGAAACCAAGGAAATCAAAGGCAATAACCTCCTCAAAACTTCCGAAATCAGTTCTATCCACAAGAGAAGAACTCAATACATGAAAAGGAATCAGCAAACATAGAAAAACGTCTGCAAGATATCGAGAGAACCCTTATAGATCAACAAGCATCATTTAAAAAAATTGCTGAGTCATTTGGGGAACTTACTAAGACAATTGGAAAGCTCATCACGATGATCTGTGAAACGCGTGCAGAAAATTTTCCTAAAAGGGCAGAACAGGTAAAAGCAATCACACTAAGAAGTGAAAAGGAATTAGGTGAATTGAATAAACAAATCCCAAACGAAAATAAAACAAGTGATAAGGGAATTGAGGACGTAAATCCATTACGCAATGAGAACAAACCGCCAATCCCATATCTTGCAAGGTCAAAGAAAGAGCAAATTGATGCCCAATACGGTAAGTTTCTTGAACTTTTTAACCAAATACATATTAACTTACCCTTTGTTGAAGCTATTTCACAGATGCCGAAGTACGCAAAATTTTTAAAGGACCTCTTGGCGAATAAGAGGAAGCTTGAAGAAGTGTCAACAGTGGAACTTAATGAGGAGTGTTCAGCCATCCTCTAAAATAAGTTGCCAACCAAATTGAATGACCCAGGAAGTTTTACTATCCCTTGTTTAATTGGTAGCTTGAATATTAAGAAAGCATTAGCTGATCTAGGTGCCAGTATTAATTTAATGCCTTAAAAAATGTTTAAACTACTAGATCCTGGGGAACCAAAACCTACTAGGATGAGTATTCAGTTAGCAGATAGATCCATTAAATATCCTAGAGGAGTTATCGAAGATGTCTTGGTAAAAATTGATAAATTTATTTTCCCTGTTGATTTCGTTGTGTTAGACATGGATGAAGACATTACTGTTCCTTTAATATTAGGGCGTCCTTTTTTAGCCACTGCTAGAGTTGTTATTGATGTCAGAGATGGTAAACTCGCACTGAGGATAGGAGATGAAGAAGTTATTTTTCAAATTTATGATGCCATGCGATATTCTAAAGAGCAAGATGATTCCTGTTATTTTGTTGATGCTACTGATCATATCATTCAAAGCTCATTACATGAAATCATACATGATGACACGATGGCACTGTGCCTAACTCAAGAAGAGGGGGAAGAAGATGAGGATGATGAGCTGACTATGAATACATCGTCATCCAAACAAATGAAAGAAGAAAGAATTGACAATGATGACAAAATAATACAGAAACCTTCCATCGAAGAGCCACCCAAATTGGAATTGAAACAGTTACCAAAACACTTAGAGTACGCATTCTTCGGAGACAATTTTACATTACCAGTAATCATCTCTGTAGAACTAGAACTTAAGGAAAAAGAGGAGCTGATAAAGGTACTAAAAGATCACAAAAAAGCCATATGGAAAATTTCTGAAATCAAGGGAATAAGCCCCGCATTCTGCACCCACAAAATTTTAATAGAAGAAGAATACAAGCCATGTGTGCAACCCCAGAGACGGTTAAACCCCAACATGAAAAAAGTGGTCAAAGCTGAGGTCATTAAACTCTTAGATGCAGGAATAATTTATCCTATCTCTGACAGCACTTGGGTAAGTCCTGTACAGGTAGTTCCAAAGAAAAAAGGAATGACGGTAGTGCCCAATGAAAAGAATGAGTTGATTCCCACAAGACCAGTCACGGGTTGGAGAGTCTGTATAGACTATAGAAAGTTGAATGATGCCACCAGAAAAGATCACTTCCCACTACCCTTCATAGTTCAAATGTTAGAAAGATTATCCGGGCATATGTACTACTGCTTTTTGGATGGACTCTCCGGTTACTTCCAAATTCCCATAGCTCCTGAAGATCAAGAAAAAACAATGTTCACATGCCCATACGGTACGTTTGCTTATCGTAGAATGCCTTTTGGATTATGTAATGCACCTGCTACTTTTCAGCGATGCATGTTGGCAATCTTCGATGAACTCGTGGAAGACATCATGGAGGTATTTATGGATGATTTTTCGGTATTCGGTAATTCTTTCCATCTTTGCCTTAAAAATTTAAAATGAGTTCTAATGAGATGTGAGGAAACAAACCTTATTTTAAATTGGGAAAAATGTCACTTTATGGTAAGAGAAGGGATTGTGTTAGGGAATAAGATTTCTAGTAAAGGGATCGAGGTAGATAAAGCAAAAGTTGAAGCCATAGAAAAGCTACCTGCCCCTAGTTCTGTTAAGGCTATCAGAAGCCTTTTAGGACATGCAGGGTTCTATAGAAGATTTATTAAAGATTTTTCTAAAATAGCTAAGCCTTTGACAAAATTACTAGAAAAAGATGCTCCTTTCGATTTCAATCATGAATGTTTAGATGCATTCAATGTCCTTAAGGATAAATTAATAAATGCGCTGATTATAATTGCACCTGATTGGAACTTACCCTTTGAACTAATGTGCGATGCAAGTGATTTTGCAGTAGGTGCAGTTTTGGGACAACGAAGAGACAAGCATTTTCAGCCAATTTACTACGCTAGCAGAACACTAACACCAGTACAAGAAAACTACACCACCACAGAGAAAGAATTACTAGCTATAGTCTTTGCTTTTGATAAATTTAGACAATATCTAATATTGTCTAAAGTTGTCGTTTACATAGACCATTCAGCTCTTCGTTATCTTTTAAACAAATCTGATGCAAAACCCAGGCTCATACGATGGATTTTACTTCTACAGAAATTCGACCTAGAAATACAAGATAAGAAGGGAGATGAGAATCTTGCAGCGGATCATCTTTCTAGACTTGAAAATCCACACACCGAAGAGCTCGATGAAGGTGGGATAAATGATTCGTTTCCCGAAGAACGACTTTTTTCTATAACACATTCTGAGGTACCATGGTTTGCAAATATTGCAAATTATTTTGCAGCTAACATCTTACCAAGAAAATTAACACACCACCAAAAGAAGCGATTCTTTGCTAATGTGAAAAATTATTTTTGGGAAGATCCCTTTCTTTTCCGCATTTGTGCAGATCAAGTAATTCGAAGATGTGTTACGAAGACAGAAGCAAACAAGATCTTGGAGCATTGCCATTCAGGACCATCAGGGGGACACTACAGTGCCATAAAGACAGCACAGAAGATACTCGAATCAGGTTTTTATTGGCCCACACTATTTAAAGATGCCAACAGGTATGTTACCTCGTGTGATCGATGCCAACGAATAGGTAATATTTCTAAACGAGATGAAATGCCTCAAACATATATGTTATCATGTGAAATATTTGACATATGGGGTATTGACTTTATGGGACCATTCCCTAATTTGTTTGGGAACAAGTACATCCTAGTGGCAGTGGATTATATGTCAAAATAGGTAGAAGCAGAAGCTTTACCTACCAATGATGCTAGGGTAGTAGTCAAGTTTCTCAAAAAACTCTTCTCACGATTTGGCACGCCGAGAGCCATCATTAGCGATAGAGGCACGCACTTTTGTAATACCCAATTTGAAAAGGTTCTAAAGAAATATGGAGTACATCATACAACAGCAACCGAGAACTTTAGTAAAAGTAAAAGGTTCTATTTGATAAACCGTAAAAGTAACATATTTTAAACCCACATTTAACATGCTTTTGGATGATTTATCCCTTGTTTTATTTAAAAAGGTGCTTTTAATCCTTTCTTTTCAGGTCTTATACCCAGGAAAGCACCCGAGAATGAAAAGAACACAAAACGGGCCTAAAATAGAGTAAATGGGCCTTTACACGAAATCGACACGGCTTGGCCCAAAGCACACACGACCGTGCCTCGACGAACACCTAGAGCATGGCCTCAACTTAGTCACACACGGCCGTGCCGCAAGAGAAATCCGAACATGGTCAGGTCTCGATTCACACGGGTATGTGTTATGGTCGTGCCTCTGACGCTGGAAAGAGCAATTTTAGTCGAAAAAGGATACTTAGGGAGAAAGAATCGCGTTCCAAGAGCCTATAAATAAGTCCCAAGTATCACCTGTTCAAAGGAGCGAAAGCGAGGCCAAGGAGCCAAGCTGAGAAGGTCAGAGTTAGAGAATAACGCGAGGATAGCCAGTTGATCCATCCCAAGAAGCCGAAATTATACTCAAAACGGTGGAATTCTCCTTTGATTCTTTCAGGGGGTTTTAGGATTTTTCCTATGTCTTGTTTTATCTTTTCTCTTGCGATGTTTTCTTTATTCATTATGAACTAAACCCCTCAGATACCTAAAGGGGATGAAACCTAGATGGATTTTATTATTTGATTTTTAAGTTATATGATAAAATTACTTAGTTTGTTCTTAATTATGTTGCTTAATCCAAACTAATGTGCTTAGGTGGAGGAGGAATAGACCCTGCCTAAGAGAAGATTTAACATAATTAAGCGGAGTTGATCGAATGCCTAGAGATAAGGTTACGAGATTTTGCTGGATTAGGGTGAAACCTAATACGGGAATCCATTGATCGATCTACTGCTATCCTAGGGGGTTATTATAAGCGAACGAGAGTTCCACTAATTAACCTAGGGTTAGACGTTATTCGCCTCGAGAGAGGGTTTAATATAGGTTAGGGAGTCTCACGGATCAAGCTAAATAAAAGAAATCATATAATTTAGGGTTAATTAATAAGTGAAGTCTAGGTGGATTCTTCCTGAGGGTATCGTCATAATCAACTGAGTTTTCCCTCAAAGTTATTTTCCTATTCATCTTCTTGTCTTTGTGTCCTTAGTTTAGCTGTCGTCGATTTAGTTAAAAAGCAATCTTCACTCTAACTTTAAGGCTAAATAATAGAAAGAAAGTGAGTATTAGTACTTTTAGTTCCTTTGGGTTCGATAACCGGTCTTGCCTAAGCTATACTACTGTTCGATAGGTACACTTGCCTTAATATCGTTGTCAGAGTTAGTCTCCAGGTTTGATCATTCTTTTATAAATATTTAAAACTCTAATTTTACAGCGATCAGTAATCCCAGAAGCTCTTCTGGGAAAACATCAGAAAATTCCTTCATTGTTCGAACATCCTCCACAGTTGATTCTTTGGCTTCAAGAGCACAAACGAAAGCTATAAACGCTTTACAACCTTTCCTCACCATTCTTTCAGCCTTTAAGGTGGACACTACGTTAGACAAGTAGTTCCTCCTTTCTCCTATTATCACCACCTCTTCACCCTCAAGAGTTCTTAACACCATACGCTTGGCTGCACAATCCAAGTTGGCTTGATACTTCACTAGCCAGTCCATGCCCAAGATCACATCGAACTCCTCAAACAGCAATACCATCAGATCAGCCGGAAAAACTACCCCTTGAACTTCTAGAGGTACATCCCTATAAAGTTTGTTCACCACTACAGATTGTCCTAGCGGGCTAATTACAGTCATCTCCCTAGAAGCAATCTCAGAGTCTAAGCTTAAAGTTCCAGATACCACACTAGCAACATAAGAATGTGTCGACCCAATATCAATCAAAGCAGTATAAGGCAACCCATAAATAAGAAACGTACCGGTTATGACGTCCGGTGCATCACCCTCCTCTCGGCGCCTAGTTGCATAGACTAACCCCGACTGTCACGCTTCGGTGTTCCCTGCACCTCTGCCTGGTGTTCCACGGCCCCGACCAAAACCATTACCTCCTCTGGCTGGACCACGACCTCTCTGCGGTTGTTGACCACCTCTACCCGCCTGAGCATAACTCTGACCTACCAGCCCTGCACCACCCCGTTCCTATGGACAGTCTCTAACCTGATGATCAGTAAACCCACACCTGAAACATCTTCTGTTACTCGTCCAACATTCACCCGAATGAAATTTACCACATCGAGCACACCTCTGAGGCTGACTATCAACAACAGATCTCACAACCCGACTCGGCCCATCCAACCTAGGTCTTTTCTGAAAACGCCCAGTTGACCCTGACGATCCAAAATTCCTTTTATTTCTACCTCTATCTCTATCCTGATTCTGCTTCTCGGACCGCTTCACTTCCTCAGCTATCTTAGCCTTTTCCACTAAGACAGCAAATTCCCTTTCTCGCTGTGGAGCTATCAGCACTCGCAAATCATCCCTTAGACCATCTTCAAATCGAACACAACGCTCATGGTCTGTGGCCACTATCCCCCGAGCATAACGACTAAGGTGTAAGAATTCCTCCTCATACTCAGCCATCGATTTGTTCCCCTGAACCAGATTCAAAAATGCCCTACGCTGTGCATCCACATAACTCGATTCGATGTACTTACTTTGGAATGCCGACTTGAAGAAATCCCAGGTAATGGGGTCAGCCACTGAACCATCCCTGACTGTCAGCCACCATTGATACGCCTCATCCCGCAGAAGAGACACAACTCCTTTCAACTTTTCCTCCTCTATGAAGTCGAGATCATCCATTATACGCTCCGTGGCCTCCAGCCAATACTCAGCTGCATTAGGGACTACGCCAAAAATACCCCTAAACATTTCCGCTCCATTAGCTCGAAGTCGTTTCGACACAGATTTTCGAGCCCTCATACCCATGCCTACTCCAGCAACTCTCTCCAACACACGTAACATCGCCTGAGACAGGGTATCATCTCCGCCAGTTCTACCTTGCGATCCCGCTTCCGCCATAGGTGATGCTGGCGCTTCGCCTTCAGGCTCATTCCTTGCTTCCGACAGTTCAACCTCAGTACCTCGGCCTCTCCCACGGCCGCGTGTAAGACGTCCGCGTCCTCTACCACTCATAACTATTGTTGCGACTTAATCTGATTAAAAGTTTTATGAGTTAATATTTCTTTCATTGTTTAATACCGAGCAATTTTTATGAGAAATAGCTTTAGAGAGTAGCTTTCGCAAAACACACCACAACCTAGAGGTTTCAGTCTCTAAAGTTTGAATCTCCTAAAGCTAACAAGCATATTTCTTCATGCTAATAATCATTCCATGCACACACCATCAAATAATTAGAACACTTACTTGTGTGGATCGGGTGCCGGTAGACTCGGATGCCATATTTCAATCAAACATGTTCTACAAAAATCATTTAACCAATTTTTTTGAAACATTGATGAACCCAATTCACAGCCCGAGTTTTGCAACTGGGCTCTGATACCAAAATTGTAACACCCCAAACTTGGACTAAATGTTACGACCAGATCTGGTGTGTTACAGGGTGAAGTAAAAATGAAATTTTGTTTAATTTGGGAAAAATCGTAGGTTTGAAAACTTTTCGATTAAGGCGATGTCTTGGAAACAGTGATTTGTTAGATTAAGAAAATTTCAATTCATATTAATCGAATATTCGATAAGTTTAATGATACTTGAAAGAAAAACGTATGTTTTGAATTACTCGTATTTAGAAAACCCCATTTTGTATTTTGTGATTACGTTGTGTAGTGTCATTTTTCTATATAACCGATATATAAATAAAATAAAACCAAATACTAATTTAGGAAGGCCTTATTACACATCAAAAATCCCCAATTAAAATTTAAGTAAAGCAGGAAAAAATTACGAAGAATAAAGTCTTTATGGCCTCCAAGAGTCCGCCTCGGCTCCCATATCCACGATCTGCTGATTACCTGAAAGGTTAAGCAAAGGGGTGAGTCACTGAGACTCAGTGTGTAAATCCCCTCTAACACCTAAACGGCTCGAGGCCCACAATCACATTTCGGCCCTAGCCCACTCAAGATGACATAAAAAAATAAATGAATGCATCATGTCCCAGCCCAAACCTAGTTTATCCATCCTCTACACGCCAACTCGTATAGCCAATTACACCGTGGGGATTTCTACAATCAACCCTCCATCCGCTACACGCCACTTTGACAGTCATGCTGTCAGTCATAATGCCGATCACTAGGTGACCAAAATAATATAACGTGGCTTAGCCACCGATCGCTGTGTGACCCAATAATATAACGTGGCTTGGCCACCGATCACTGTGTGACTAAATAATCAAGCGCTTCCCCTTACACACCATATCCATATCCCATGCATAACATACATGTCATAATGAATGCAACATGCTATCAACAAGGTAATAGATTACCACATACATCTATACACGCAAGAATGATACTATAATCACGTACCTGGCATTCCTAGCCTTACCTACAAGGGTATCACGACTGTCATCACAACCTTTTCCGGCTTTTCAGCCCATACAGTTAATATTAGGATTAAAATAAAGTGTATGAGATTTTACACACTTGTAACACGCAAAACAATACTTTCTATGTCGACACTATCGATAGCAGAAACGGCTGTTATATGCCCACTACTCTGTTCTGAAGCCGGTCCACAACTCGGTGGCCAATCTCGAACAGCAGACACCGCATGTCTCTTAAACTTAGAGGCTGGGTTTATGGGTCCAACCCCTTCCTTTGCCTGATTGGTATTCGATTCCATAAAATGATCTTGGTCAGAAGACCGAGTTAAACCATTGAATAAGATTATAGCGAATAATAACTGCTCTGAACAAAGAAGTCCTTACCAAAATTGACAAAACCCGAAGGTTTCTACGCTTGAATTAATAAACCACCTGATGTCCCTACACATCTCCATATTAGATTTGGCCTTCCAAGAGATGGGTTAAAGAAAGTGGCCTTCGGCCAAACGAATGGTATGAACCACTTACCCTAATTGATCGAATCCAATTGATCCCAAAGACCCTCCAAACGCTGGCCAAAAGTAGGAGAAAAACAAAACCAAACCCTCTTTACAATCGGCCAAGACCCACAGAACAGGATTAATGCCTTTGATTCGGCAACTAAAAGAGAAGAGAGAAACAATAGAGAAGAAAAGAACACTTACACTACTAAGAAGAATCCGATTGAAGGGATAAAGAGAAGAAGTGACGGCAGCCTTTTGAAATAACGGTGAATCAACAAGCAACATAAACCTTAAGCTCCCCTCTGCTCCCCCTGAGGCGTCACTTACCGGATCCTTAAGTGGCGCCTCCTTGCCACTTTACCATCTTAGTTCTTGTGTCAACAAGCACCAACCATAAACCTTAAGTCCTGCCCCAAATCAGCTCCCCTCTTAAAGTGCCTAAAATTTAAATTTTGGCCAAGGTTCCGGCTTAACCCCAGGCCTTCCCGAAGACTCTAAACACACACAAACAACATGCAGAGCATACCAACACACAAAAACAAGATAAATGTAGGGCCCCTAAATCCTGGATGTTACACTAGGCCCTAGGGTTAATTAATTTAATTCAAATTAGATGCAGGTTTCACACGGCCATGACACACGCCCGTGTTCAAGGTCGTGTCACTCACACAGCTGAGACACATGCCTGTGTCTCTGCCTGTGTGCTCAATTCTGAGAATTCTGTTTCTAAATTTTAGGATGTAAGGGACACACGGCCAGACCACATGCCCATGTGCTAGGCTGTGTGTCACACACGGTCAAGACACACGCCCGTGTGTCTACCTGTGTGGACAAAATAAGGTTATTTTCCAAGCCTTGTTCCTCACCCTTTTTGCCTTATACCTGCACTGTAACATCCCGAAATTGGGCCTAGTAGGATTGGGCCCATTGGGCCTTGGGCTTAGGAGTGTTTAAAATTTTTGAGAATATGAGAATGGTGTTATTGCAAATTGGACTTATTAGTTAAGTGAATTTGGAAGGTTACGAGGTTTCTATGAAGTCTCGGGTTTAATTGGGCCTTAGGAAAAATTTGGTATTTTAGCACTTTAAGGAGAGATGGTAAGTAGCTTCAAGACTTATAGAAATAAATGAGTAAAGTGCTTGCATAAATGATCTATTGGTAAGAAGGATATGATGCCACATGATGGACTTGAAGGGAAGAGGTTCAAATCACTTTGTGTGCAAATTTTGACTAATATTTTTGCACTCTTTCCTTAAGTATCGGTCAAGAGGTATTTATGGCAAGTTTGACTTCTTTATTTTTGGAATGGTGGCTAAAGAAATAAGGCAAGGTGGAAGTTGGGGAAAGGAATAAAAAAAAATAGGTAAGTAAGGGGGACAATAGGCTTATTTCGTGGATAGTGTTTTGGAAAGATTGGGTGGCAAATTGTTGACCATTTTAGCTATGTATGTGGACGGTTTTTGGGGCTTAAGGGGCATAGCCGAATTTTTGTTAGTGTTGGTAAGGCTTTAGTGTTAGTTTTGGATAATTCCATTAGCATCAAGTGTGTTTTTTTCTCTTCTCAAATTCTTTTCTCCTAACTGAATTTGGTCTTGGCAATTGGTAAAATTTTGGTTGTTTTGGCCAAATCCCTATTGGCAACTTTGGTATCATTCATCTTTTCTTTCCAAACTCCTTTTCTTCTTCTTGCCAAATGTACACAACTTGGAGACCATTTCTTTTATTCACTCGTTTTCCTTTGGAAAAACCCCGAACCCTTCATTTCTTCTTTATCGTTCTTCTCATCCGTATTAACACTCACTCCTTTGATTAATCGGTAAGTGGTTTTATTCAAACATTTTTATCTTTCTTTCTCCTAGCCGAAAATATGTCTTGGCATGGGATGGTCCTTTTAACCGAGACCATCATTTTATTCTACCCTCTTAAACGAGATCATTTTCTCTTTTTTGTAGTGTTTTAAGTGGGAGACCGTGTATTGTTCTAGCCGAATTCAAACGGTGGAAATTGGATCCAATATCGATAAGGTAAGGGGGTTCATTTTGGATTTTTTGTTATATCTCTATTTGGCTATATTGCAAATCGGATTGAAGTTTTGACTAATCGATTATGTTTTAGGGACGAAAGCACTCGATATATCCTATTTGCAAATCCTTCGGATATAGTGGGTCAACGAAGAGTGGTTCTTTAGGGAATCCTAATCAAGGTGTGTAATCCCGTACTGTAATCCCGTACCTTCCGTATACATATTTGAAATGGTGTGTAATCTTACACTTCTCTGAAATTTTGTATGAAATATTCTGTGAATCGGTCGAAATACCGAAGAAAACCAAAAACCAGCATCTGTGATCACTCGGGCGTGAGTATGATCGTAGTGGGAATCGTATTTTGTAATAAATCAGTTTCAGTTAGAAGCAGTGACGTGTTTTTGAAAAATCACGAAAAAAAGGAGAGAGGGAATTAGAAAGTGAATAAGATATCAAATTAAAGCTTACTGTGTATACTTCAATGTGGAAGAAACAGATAAGGAAAAGGAATTTTATGTACTAAGATATGTTAATTTTAGTGGGACTGGTTCTGATTGACGTCGTGGTTCCCTGATCTATTTTGGAAAAATCATATAACATTGTAAAAAGTGAATTATGGGGTATAATTTATATGTATGGATTCCTTAGTGAGCCTATTTTCAATAGAAACAAGTGGGAGTATATAGTGAGATATTTGAAATTAAGTTAAAAGAGGCTAGAAACGTTGGACAGTGAAACAAGGGAAAACTTAAGGAATAAACTGTACTAAATGGTTAAGTTAAAAATTCTGGAAAAACTGTAGTAAGAATATTTATGAGTCTAGTTTCATAGAAAATTTACGGACTTAGATTTCGAGATTCCTAACTCGAGTTATAGTCAATTTGGTCAGTATGATGCAGAAGGACAGTTTCGATTTTTATGCCCAAATTAGTAGTTAAGCCTAGGTTACGAAATTACCATAATACCCTTAGAGGGTAAATTACCGAATTACCCTTAGTGGGTACGATTATCGAATTATGAAAATGTCCTTACGGGCCTAGTTATGAAAATGCCCCTAATGGGCCAAATTACGAAAATGCCCCTATGGGCCGATTTGATAAGATTGCTTTATTTGGGCCAAATTGCAAAGTGTTAATGGGCCGATTGATATTTGCTATATGGGCCGTTAGATATTTGCTATATGGGCCGTTAGATATTTACTATATGGGCCGATTGATAATTTGCTATATGGGCTGATTGATAATTTGATATATGGGTCGTTTGATATTTGCTATTTGGGCCGATTGATAATTTGCTATATGGGCCGTTTGATATTTGCTATATGGGCCGATTGATATTTGCTATATGGGCCTTTTTGATAATTTGTATTAATGGGCCATAATTTTGTAATAAATATCCGAATAAATTACTGTTGTTATATTGTGATTTGTTATGCATTATATACATGATTTGCATGGGATGGGATAATGATGAAGAGAAGTTCTGGTAGCTCTGCTACATAAATCTGGTGGCACTGCCACAAACCTGAAAAATGGCAACGCCATGTAAAGTATGTTAATCTGGTGGCTTGTCCACAAATTTGATATAAATGGCTTAATGTCTACATTTGGTGTGTTAGCGGGGTGGGTGACTAAAGCTCCCCACAAGTGTATTGGTTGGTACGGGTGGTGTGTAGCGGATGGAAAACTAGGGTTGGTTTGGGAATTGCATATCATATGCATATTATATATATGATACATTTATATTATTGTAAACGGGCTTTGGCCCAAATAATTGCTTAATGGGATTTTGGCCCAGTGTACAACGGTAAGTGGGTTACACACTGAGTTCTTGTAACTCACCCTCCTTTTCTCTTAACCCTTGTAGGTAATGCTTGATGGTATGGACTTGGGCTATGGATGACTCGAGGGAGGCCATACTTTAGAAATGGTTATTTGGACTTTAGATTTCTTTCTCGTTTATTTTATTACTTTACTATTTTGGGTTAAATGTTGTAATAAGGCCTCTGGACTATTTTTATTTTGCTTTATGGTTGAGATGTTTTTATTATTTTTCTTAAATTGTTTAAAAAAGGGAATTTTCTGAAAACTTAAATAATGGTTTCCAAAATAGAATAACAAACGAATTTTCAAAATAAACTCTTACAAATATTTTTAACACGGATACTTTCTCTCGAACTATTAATGCTATTTTCAAAAGTCACGGTTTTAAAGTTCAATTCCTTGATTTTTGATTCATCAATCAATAATACTTGTATTTTATCTATGTTCCGCAATGTTTTCAAAATGCTTCTGCAACTCTATTTCCAAACGTCATATTTTCGTGAATTGATTATTTCAAATATGTTTTCGCAACCAAAAAGGTTTTTAAAGATAATTACGTTTTCAAGTAGATAATAATTGCTTAAGTGTTTTGGGTTTTAACAAAGAGGCTGAAAACTTTCAAACGAGTATTTTTTTGACACGCCAGATTCGGGCCTAATTTCTAGGCCGGATTTGGGGTGTTACATGCACCAAAACTTAAACAAATTCTCATAGCCATATAAACATTCAACCAATATGCCTTTATGCACCACAATTTATTTCCATATCAATCTTGTACTCATATTTACCTATATAAAATGGTCACATTTGTGCATTTTGTATCAATTATACTAATTTATTTCATTCATCCATTTGTTAATGTGATTTCTATCAATTAACCATTTTAAACATATACCATGATACCTTTCATACATAAACACCAAAGCATGTCCATAACTAGCCATTCCAATGGCTAGTCATTATCAAATATTTACATATCATTTCTTAACCAATTTAACCCATACATGCCATTATAACCCTAATTGTTTTATCTTATATACTGAAATGAACTGTTGGATAGTGTGAATGATCTCTTCCAATCTTCCAATCCAACGAGCATTCCGATTTACTATAAGACAAGAAAAAATAAAACGGAGTAAGCATATAATGCTTAGTAAGTCCGTATAACTTGGTAAATAACTTACCAACAATTCACATTTAAGTTAAATATTGCAAGGTATAACCAAACCATTTGGTCACAAGCCCTAACACATATTCTCAATACCCATGTTAAATACATATTTCATATAAACATCAAGAAGCACATATATGAGTCCAACAATATTCAGATTCTCATACACATATATTTTTCCACAACATTTATTCATATAACATATATAAAAATTATTTCCACGTATCTCAAATTTATTGCATATTAATTCATCTCGAGTTCCGGTATATTTCGTGTCAGGGCTTTACTCAACAATCAATTCCAGAATTGATAATCACTCGGATAGTACACTTAAGGTGTACAAATCTATTCTCATAGATGAACGTATTCATCAAACCATTTTATGTAACATCATTTCATATTTTTCAAGTAAATACATGTAAAAATCCCTTTTCTTTTCGTATCAGTATTTTACCCCTTGAATTATTGAAAACATCGATGGATACACAGGTAGTACACTTGAGGTGTACAATTCCATAGTCCGTCAATTCTTATTCATTAGTACCTTTTAGGTACACTCTCGAGCCACATATCATATATCAGAATTACCAGTCCAGGCTAAATTCTAACTGTAACATATACTCTAAGGGCTTTGTCGGATTGCCAGTCCAGGCTAAATCCTTTATATGACAAAAAATTCCCTATAGAGTCCATTTTGGATTGCCAGTCGAGGCTAAATCCAGTCAATTAGGATTACCAGTCTAGGCTAAATCCTAATTAAAACATATGCTCGAGAGGCTTATTTTAGGTTTATCCATCCGGGCTAAATCCATTTTGTAACACATGCAATTTTATCAAGAAAAACACATTTATCCACTGAATTCCATTTATTCAAATGGGATTTAACATTTATCAGTTAATTGTCGTGTATATGTTCAATCGCATAAATTTATGTATTTATGTAATTCACATTTTCACATTCAACTCAAGCACAAAAATAACATTTTTATTATTTATCACTTATCGGGTATTATCATTTATCGGGCTTTATTAGATATGCAATCATTTCACTTATATATTTATACAATCACATACACAATTCAATTTAAGCATAAAAACATGCATAGCTAAGTTATACGAACTTACCTTGATAAATGTTCATATACATAAAGTCTATTAATCTGACATTTTCTCATTTCCTCGTTCTAACTTTGTATTCAATTTATCCGAAACTATACGAGTAAATTTAACATTAATTTAATGTAATTCATACTCAAATTAGTCCAATTTACATTTTTGGAAAAATTACCATTTTACCCTAAACTTTTTATAAATGACGATTTCGTCTCTAGGCTCGAAAAATGAAATTCATGCAATTTACTCCTTATTCCAAGCTTAACAAAAATTTCAATATAAAATTTACAGCACATGTATTCTATAAAATTCAGAATTTTTCCATGGATTTCACATTTTTACAATTTAATCCCTAAATCAAGTTTTCATCAAAATTCACTTTGTAAAAGTTGTTTATCTATCAACAACCTTTCATTTTCTACCATAAATTTCATAATTTCAGCATATTCATCTATGTTAAAAATTCTATACATTGATATCTTTTCAAATTAATCCCCCAAATAGACAAATTAAGCTTTCCCTATCTCAAAATATAAAAATTACTAAAAATGAGACATGAAAACTTACCAATTTGACCAAGAAAGCTTGCTTTCTCTTTCCTAGGGTTTCCATGGAATATTTGGGGAAGAAGATGATATAAAATGATTTTTATTTCTATTTAATTATTTATCATCTTTAATTTTATCACTTTCCAATTTAGTCCTTAGCCTTTTTTCTAAATTTCCACGGATGAATCATCCAAAAATATCTACTAACTTTTCATTAATGGTCTAATTACCATATAAGGACCTCAAGTTTTGAATTCCATAGCTATTTGATCCTTCTAGCTACTAGAATCCAACTTTCACATTTTGTGCGATTTAGTCCTTCTCATAATTAAGCACATAATTGGTAAAATTTTCTTATCAAAATTCTCACATGATATCTATATAATATTACGGACCATAAAATAAAATAAAAATAAATTTTATTTTCAGCTCGGATTTGTGGTCCCAAAACCACTGTTTTGATTTCACCAAAAATTGGGCCGTTACAACTCTTCCCCCTTAAGAAATTTTCGTCCTCGAAAATTTTACCAGTAAAGAGATTCAGACATTACTCTCTCTCATAGTTTCCTCCAGTTCCTAGGTAGCTCCCTCTATATCATGTCATTATTAGAAAATTTTACTAAAGCTACCTTTTCATTTCTCAGTTTTTCTCTTCTAATGCCAGAATTTCAATCAATTTCTCACTGTAAGCCGTGTCAGGCTGAATTTAACATTTATCAAAGCAATAACATATGATGGCTCTGATCGATACTATCATAATACATATACTCATAAAACATTGTGAATTCTGTAGAACTCTGATAATAATATCAGTCAATATGCAACAGGTCCAATTCTTTTCATAATCTTTTATGACCCGATAGACCACGAGCCTGATTTGCCTTTACAGCCAAACCGGGGAACTTTCTTTGTAACAGCCCGATTTAGGGGCTAGTCAGAACAGTGATCTAAGAATCACTAATTCAAGGTTAGATAAAATTATTTTCATGTTATTTTATGTGTTATAACATGTTCATTAGGATGCATGAAAATTTTGGTGATTTAATTTTAGCGATTTCTTGCTTAATCGCGAAAAAAGGACTAAATCGCATAGAGTGCGAAAGTTCTATTTTGTTTGCTAGAGGTGTCATATAGCTGTGGATTATAAATTGGAGGTCCCAAATGTGTAATTTGGCCTTGTTAATTGAGTTGGTCGGCCATAAGGTGCATAGGGGACAAGTGCATTTATTGTAGTCAAAAGTTGGTGATATTAGTTGGAGAAAATGAATTGAATAAGATGATATAAGCAAAAGTTATCATCTTTTTATTTGGTCTTCTTCTCCAACCAAAAATTTCAGCCATGGGAGGGCTTTAGAAGCTTGAAATTTCAGCAGCTCATTTTCTCTTCAAGTAAGTCAAATTGATGGTTGTTTTTGATTATTTTTGTATTTTTGGAGTCCTCAAAGCTTAAGCTAGCTAATGAGAGGACTAGTTTGCAATATGGTTGAAAGTCTAGGGACTTAGCATGATAGAGTTTATGTTGTTTGGTGAGTTTGTATGGAAGAAAATGAATGATAGGATGATGATAAACAACTTTTGTGAAAGGAGTTGTTATGAAAACACCTAATTGGGGCTAAAATGCAAAAGTTGTAAATTGTTCATTAAGGCATGAAATAGTTAGCATTGTGGATAGTTGTAAGAGGATTAAATGTTCAACTAGACTTGTTTAATAAGAAAATGTGATGAAAATTTATTTACGAGCCTAGGGGCAAAATCATAATTTTGCCAAAGTGTAGGGGTAAAATAGTCATTTTTGCCTAAAGTGTAGATTATAGTGTATTATGATTTATAAGTAATTAAATCAGTAAATTCCATTGTTCTATATCAAAGAAAATAAGTTTCGGACCTAGAATGGGTGAAAAGAGAAATGTGGGCAAAAAGCCCATTTCGGCCCTTTCGACATCGAGGTAAGTTCATTTGCTAAATTATGAAATTTTAAGTGAGGTACTTAATATTTCAATGCTGTATTGATAGTTTAATTACCTTCATATACACGTTAAGTACGCTTTGACGGAATGTCAAGAAATGAGAGTCTTACTTTAATCTAAGACTAATGGGAAAGAAATTAGCATGAGATTATGACAATTAAGGTCCCGTGTAAGACCATATTGGAATATGGCCTCAGTGTGAAAATTCGTATAAGACCATGTCAGGGACATGGCATCGATATGTCAATACGTGTAAGACTCTATTGGGGTATAATGTCAATATGACACTTTGTGTATGAGCCTCAAGAGTGTTATTTAACAATTTGAGTGATTCAACGAGTATGTTGAAAGTGAGAAAGTATGTGGTCGTACCACGAGAAGCACAAGTGTGTGTTAGAATTGAATTGAGATGAATTCAGTATATAATGAACCCCTAGTAGGTTATGTGTAATCAATGCACTTTAGTTGCATGAGATAAATTTATTGATGCATTGTGTGAATGCAAACGAGTATCGTAGAAAGTTAAGTAAGAATAGTAGTGTGCGAGGATGTTCTCAGATGAACATTTGAAATTGAGAATTACATGCGGATAACTAACCATGATTGTATAATAATGGTGAGCCATGTGTGATATCACCTTATTGATGGTTAGTGATGGGCTGTGTGCGATACCATCAACTATGTTATTAACGGTGGGCTGTGTGTGTTACCACCTGATTAATTATTAATCGATGTGCTGTGTGCGATACCATAGCTTATAATAATCATTTGGTGAGCTAAGTGCGAAATCACCATATGTATAAATGATTGGTGGGCTGTGTGCGATACCACCCTATTAGAGATTGATGATGGGATAAGTGCGAAACCACCTAGAGATTAATAGCGTGAGTGGCTTATCGAAAATACTTGATGTGTTGTTTTATGTGATCATGTGGTGACCAATGCAGGAATGTATACTAATTAACACGAGCAATTGACTTGTGACATGGTAAGAATGTGGTAAGAGATAGAATGAGTAAGCTTCAAGAATGGTTGAGTAAGTAATTATGAGTTTATGAGAAAAACTCATTATAATACCTTGTGACTGTGTATATATTCAATGAATATCAACAGTTGTTAGTCATATGCATATGAACTTACTAAGCATTATTGCTTACTCCTTTTCTTTTCCCATCTTTTATAGGATATTTTAACTAGCTTGGGTTGGAGGCCACCGGAGATGTTTTCACACTATCGAGCAGACGCTTGGTATGATGTTTCAAGTTCTTATGAGTCATGGCATGTATAAGGATTCTTTTAAAGTTAATTAAGTTCTAATTGATGTAGCCAAATTGTGTTGGCTTAAGAGAACTTATAGTTTGGTTGTGTATAGCCATAGATGATGGCTTAAGTTGTTTGTTAATGTATTGGGAATGGTTCTCCCTAGTGTATGAGACGAATACTTTATCTCTTTTATGATTAAATGTCCTTAATTCAATAGTTATATTGATGCTATGTGAAGTTATGTGCCGATGAATGAATGTATCCAAATAAGAGGGGCAAAAGGGCTTGGTAGATAGCCTGCTAATTGTCTACGTGAGTAGACACACGGGCGTGTGTATAGGCTGTGTGGATAAGTCAGAATGCTAAGGATTTACACACGAGCTAGGGACACGAGAGTGTCAAGGCCGTGTGAAATTAGTCAGTGTCGACCACGGGAGGGAGACACGGGCATGCCTTAAGGGCACAAGGGCGTGTGGCCCCTGCTTTGTTAAAAAGGTTTGTCATACTCGTGAAAGTTCCCGATATTTACCGGAAGCATGTTTAAGGCCTCGTAGGCCGAGTTTGAGTAAGAGATATGCTTAAATGAAATTCTATAGCCCGTTTCGAAGCGTTAAGTAAGATTAAGCATGGTAATGCCTCGTATCCGGTCTCGGTGTTAGACTCGGGTAAGGGGTGTTACATTCTTCCATGGCGAAACTTTCATAAATATTTTTTTTTTGCCAATATGAAATCCATTTCTTTTCATTTTAGATCCGCATCGGATTTCTGGCGTTCAATTACTTCTTTTAAACTGTCTTAGATCATTTTCATCTTCCTTCAGTTTCAAAGAATCAAACCTACTACATGTATATTTTCTCACTGAGTTTCGTCCAAAACACCAGAGTTTTACATTTATGACCATATAAAACCTTGTACAGTAAAATTTTATATTTGACTTTTAACTGTTATAAGTAATTTCAACCCAAGGCAAATACTTTTCTCAGTTACCTTCAAATTCAAGTAGACAGCATCGAAGCATATCTTCCAAAATCTGAATCATATGTTCAGATTGATCATCCATCTGATGATGAAATACCGTACTAAAATGTAACCATGTTCCCAGTGTTTCTTGTAACTTGTTTCAGAATTGGAATATAAACCATAGATCTCTATCAGAAATAACAGAAACTAGCACATCATATAGTATGTCAATCTCAAAAACAAGTAATTCAAGCAATCTATCAAGCGAGAAATCCATTCATGTCGGAATAAAATGTGCAGGCTTTGATAAAAAATCAACAATTACTTAAATAGTATCTTTCTTTTTCATACACAAGGATAATCCCAACATAAAGTTCATAGTAACTTTGTCCCATTTCCACTTTGGTATTTTCTCTGACTATAACCATCTTGAAAATTTCATCCTTAACTTGCTGGTACATCCATCATTTAGGTACAATTTCAAAAATACCACATTTCATTTCCAGGCTACTAATACATATTTTTCAAATCATTATGCATTTTATCATTCTCCTGATAAACAGGCATAGTACAACTGTGATCATTCATGTAAAATTTCTAGTACAAGCTCTAATTTCTTCAGTCCACAAACTGTCTCTGATTAACAGACATTTATCGAATCTATTTTGTAATTCTAATTCAGAAATTATTTCACACTGTACTCATTTATCTCACAACTCATTATCATTTTTTTGAGTTTCACTGATCTATTGTATAGACATCGGTTTAGCTCTATACTTAGCTAAAATTAAGTTATTATCAAACAATCATATTCGATATCCATGGCTTGCAAAATATACAGAGATTTTCTACTCAGAACATCTATAACCACATTCATTCTTTCCAAGTGACATACAATTATCAAATCATAATCTTTCAATATTTCAGACTATATACGCTATCTAAGATTCAAATCTTTTAGCAACATCAGATACTTCAAACTTTTATAATCGGTGAATATACAACATTTTTTACCAAACAAGTAATGTTGTCAGATTTCAATACAAAAACAATAGCCGTAACTTCTAGATCATATATCGAGTAATTCTTTCCATGTGGGTTTTAACTGCTTGAAAGTACAGGCTATTACTTTGCCTTACTGCATCAAGACACAGTCTAATCCCATTAAATGTTACATTACTGTAATAACAAGTTCCTTACCCAATTCAGCCTGAATCAGAATCAATACTTTGATCAACAAAGCTTTCAACTGGTCGGAACTTTACTGATATTTATTGGTCCATTCAACACTTACATCTTCTCTGTATTAACTATGTCATCAATATAGCTACTTCAATTATTAACATTGAAGCTTTGAGTTTTTCCAAAGCCATAACCATTAGATAGATTCAAAACCATAGTGTATTAATATGACCGAAATTTCAACCGTATAGATAAAACAACACTTTAATATCAATAGTGTACCTCAAATCAGACGAGTGAGAACCAAAAGTGGCCCCAAGAATAACCAGTGCAGTAATTTAGTTTCTATAATCTGTGATCTCTATCACCATACCTCATGACCGAGTCAATATTTATTACGGTAATGAATGTAATTACCTCCAACCGATGAATATCTTTCTCAGATAAACCATGTCTAAATAATAGAGAGACTGATCATATCTCAGAGAAAATTCAGAAGAGTAATATCATGTATACATTGGTAGAAACAACTATGATAAAGACAACATAATTTGCATATTCGCAATTCAGGGCTTCAAATCAGTAGAAGTAGTAAATAACATCATATGAACCTTATCATTAAATCTTATATCAATCATGATGAATTAGAAACCCAGGTAATGTAGAGCGATACCGTTCATGAACCAACCAGACTTACAGTAATTCCATCTATCATAGTTTACTAGCCTTTCAATATGATAAATATTGTATCTGAACATGCACAATTTCACATGCCTCTAAGAACAACAGTACATATAGAATACCCATATAAAATAACCAGAAGGGATTGATGTAATATATACCCGATTATAACAATTGTATTCAATATTTTTGCAATTTCATCACTATTCCACTAACATATATAATCATCAATAATCTCATGTAACGCACCAAAAATTTAGTGACTATAATTTTTCATGTTTAGACACAATTACTCGTTTGCTTTTATGGCTAAGTGATTTGGGTGTGTATGGGGGTATTTGAGAAGCTTGGGTTCAAGTCTTGGCTCTTACAAAATTTTAAATTTTTCCCTTAAATGAACCTGGACATTGGCACTTATTCTTTATTAATAATAATGTTTGGTTAGTGACACAAGAAGAGCTTGTGGCCTAGTGGCAAGTGGCGTGTAGAGTAACTATGAGGTCTGAGGTTTAAATTCTGGGATAAGCAATGGAGTGTCTATTTTGCTTCTTGAGCTGGAAAGGTAGAAGAGTTGGACTGAAACACTGCTGATCGTTGTATTTCAGAGTTTTAAATTTATAATGAGAATGATCGAACCTAGAAACTAACTATGACAACGATTTGAGGCAAGTGCACCTATCGAACAGTAGTATATCTTAGGCAATACCGGATTGTCGAACCCAAAGGAACTAAAAGTACTAATACTAGCTTTCTTTTTATTATCTAGCCTAAAATAAGTGAAGTTGTTGTTTAATCTAAATTTAACTAACTACTAAGCTAAAGACGCAAAGACAAAAAGAATGAATTGGGGAAATACTGTTGGGAAAACTTAGTTGATTAAGACGATACCCTTAGGAAGAATCCACCTAGACTTCACTTGTTATCTAACACTGAACCAGACGATGTATTCACTTGATTTGATCCGTAGGATTCCCTAATTTATATTAAACCCTCTCTCGAGGCGAATAACGTCTAACCCTAGGTTGATTAATTGAAATCTCTTTCTAATTAAGACCCCTAGAATCGCATTAACTTGATCTATGGATTCCCATATTAGGTTTCACCCTAATCCGGTAAAATCTTGTCACCCTATCTCTAGGCGTGCGATCAGCTCTGCTTAATTATGCTAGATCTACTCTTAAGTAGGGACTTTTGCTCCACCACCTAAGCACATCCAACTTGAATCAATATCCCAGAAATATTAACACAAGATTTAAACACACATAATTAAGAACAAATCAAGTATTTATCATACAGTTTAGAAAACAATAACAATAAAAGAAAACATCTCAAAAGAAATGATAAAACAAAACATAAGAAATCCCTAAAACCCCCTGAAGGAATTGAAGGAGAGATCCGCCGTCTTGAGTAGAATTTCGGCTTATTGAGATGGATCAACTGGCTATCTTCGAGAGTTTTCCACAAATCTGAGCTTTTCGGCTCGACTCCTTGGCCTAGCTAATCGCCCTCTTTAAGGATACACTTAGGGTGTTTATATAGGCTTTTGAAATAGGTTTCTTTGCCCCTAAGTATCCTTTTCTGAGTAGAATTGCTCTTCTCCACGACAGGGACACGGCCATGGCACACGCCCGTGTGAATCATGGCCATGTCGTGTCCAGACTTTTAATGAGGTGACACGCCCGTGTAAATCGTGATTCGGCCGTGTTCTAGTCTATCAAGGAGGCACGACCGTGTGGGCTTAAGTCCAGGCCGTGTCAATTTCCACTTTGGCCCAAGTTGGTTCGTTTTAGGCCCGTTTCTTGTTCTTTTTGTCCTCGGGTGCTTTCCTGAGTATAAAACATGAAAAGAAAGGATTAAGAGCACCTTTTTACATAAATCAAGGGATAAATCATCCAAAAGTATGCTAAATGTGGGACTAAAATATGTTACTTTTATTGTTTATCAACTGCTGGTGAGGTGTTTGAATTGGTCTTGGAGAGATTGTAGGAGTAAATCGTGGAGAGGATTAAGGGAGAGTATTGTGGAGAGAATCAAGGAAGTTGGAGTGTGTGGGAGTGTTAGTGCCGAACGGGTATAGGGGAGCCTAAGATTTTCAGCTGAGGGGCATTTTTCTCATTTTGGTTAGTTTCTGTCATTAGTCATTAGACTTCTCTTTCATTTCTCTCTAGTGTCGAAACTTCAACTTACCACTCGTGCATCTTTTTGTCTTGCAAGTGACCATTTGCGCATTTTTTGTTGTTTCAGTTTTGCACTTTTTCTTCAAGCTGCTGGTTGGCCGAATCTGTGTTCCTCTCCCTCTCCCAACCAAGCCGAATACATTTCCTCTCCCTCCCTCTTCATTCATTTATTTTTCACTTTTTCTTCCCTCTTCTCCTTTTCTTCTCCTAAGCCAAATACCATCCCTCTTCTTTATTTTCGGCTTCGTATTAGTTTGTGAACCGATTCTTCTCTCTTGATTAATTCTGTGGTGGTCAATTCTCTGCTTTTTTTCCGTCTCTGTTTTGATTCTGCAACGGCTCTAACAATTGGTAAGTGATCAAAGGCTACTCTTTGCTTTTCTTTTAAAACTGAATGCACCTGTGTTCTTCTATTCTTTTTCAAATCGAAAAACCTTACTGACCGAAAGTTATTTCATTCTTCATGTACTGCACTCATTGCGATTCAAGGGGTTCCTCAGGAGTGCAAAGGCATTCAAGATTCTTCGCTCGTTTTTCAATTGAATATTGTAGGGGGCTAAGTTGGCTTGTTGGCCGATTGTGTTACGTTTTTAATATTAGGGTCTTAAGTCTTATTTTTATAAACAACCCAGTCTTATAGGTTTCATTGCTTAAGCAGATAATCAGCGAGGTTGTGAGACCGATTCCTAATCAGTGACCTAAGGGCATTAAGCTCTTCTCGTTCGTTCAAGGTGAGTAGTGAGTGACGATTTGGGTTTAAGTATTGTGAACGCTAATGATTGGAAAACTGACGGTATACCTTGAATGAATGTAGGCCTTGGCGTGGTGAACTGTTCGCTCGATTACTCAGACAGGTGTGTAACTGTACACCGTAAATCATTACTGTTGTAAAGCCGAAAGAGTGTGTGTGTAATTACACTATCTCCACTAAGAATCAGCAAAAGTCGAAAAGCCGAAACTTTGGCATTTAGGTCCTCACGAGCGTGCGATCGCTCGTGGGGAAAAACTGAGCCCACAACTAAGGACGGTAGATTGAAGAGGCCATTACGAGTATTCTCGTGCATTTGGGCCATTATGGGCCTCGTTGGGCCTGAATGGGCCATGTGGGCCCAATGGGCTCGTGGGCCCCACACGGATAAATTTAAGAAAAGTGGTAGAAACTGGATTAAGCTATGTAGATCACATAGCTGGGATTGAATTTGGGCCAAATGGGCCACACGAGCGTGTGGGCCCACTTGGGCCGAATATTGGGCTTTGAGCCCATTTACATTGTTTCGACCAAATGGATTACCAGTGTCGATCGAGGCGACTGTAGGACTTTGGAAAGGTCGTTAACTGTACCGAGACCTCTAGGGAGTAAAATTATTGAAATACCTCTAATGTGTGAAATGACTGAAATACCCCTAACAAGTAAAACGACTGAAATACCCCTAATGAGTAAAATGACTAAAATATCCCTAGCGAGTAAAATGACCAAAATACCCATAAAGGACAAAACTACCGTTTTACCCTTAATACATGAAAATGACTATTTTACCCCTAGAGATAGATTGACAGATGAAAATACATACTGTATGACCGTACTGAGTAGGACATGTTGCATACATGAAATATTGATGACATGGCATACTGCATGGGGTTGGGATTCTGTTACGGAGGAAGTATTGTTATTGGTGGCTTTGCCACACATACTGATACTGGTGGCTTTGCCACAATTACTTTTACTGGTGGCCTTTCCACATATACTGTACTGGCATCTCTGCTGCGTTATTATTATTGGCAGCTATGCTACAATATTAGTGTGAGGGCTGGGTGGGTCAACTTTGTCCCCACATGGTGTGTTGGGTTGGTACGGATGGTGTGCTGGCTGGATTGGGGCAGGTTTGCATACTTGCACCATATTGATATTGTATCGGGCTTAGGCCCACACTGTTACTATATTGGGCTAAGGCCCACACTGTACTGTTACTGAATAGGGCTCAGACCCAAATTGTTACTGCATGATAGGGGATTACACACTGAGTTCTTGTAACTCACCCTTTTCTTTTAACTGTACAGGTAATCCCCAGCCTTAGATGATTTGGAGCTGCGAGGGACTTGGAGGTGGCCACACATTCGCTATTATTTAATTTTAGACTTAGTCATTTAATTTTTATATTGGGTTGATAATTATGTAATAAGGCCTCTGGTGATTTTATTTTCTTTTAATTGGGTTTTAATTTCTTATTTTGAACTGCCAAACGGATGCAAATAAGTTTTCAAAAGATAATAATTGTTTTTTAAAAAAAGGACAAACAAAGGTTTTTCAAAATTCAACATGACGTTAATTGGAGTCGCTTCCGCGGGTTTTCAACCAACTAAGAAACCAACAGTAGCAAAGACGGCTATCGTGTTAAAACGAATTTCTCTCAATAAGCCTGATTTTGAAAAATACTTTGATGTGACACGTCAAATTCGGTCGTAACATCTAGGTCGGGTTTGGGGTGTTACATCTCACATCATTCAATTCACTCGAGAAACTTATTCGGAAGAAATTTTTCAGTTTCAGTTAGCCCATTCTGTAGATACCATATCTGAATCAATCAATTTCTCATAAATAACTTCTTTCTTTAATAGGCATTGTATATCCTAAACAGTTTTCAGAAAAATCTGATATCTCTCTTCAGAACCCATCTTTATTTACTAACCCATTCTTGGTTCTAACTACATCATTAATCATTCAGCCATTAAACTCTTTAGTTTCACATTCATGAGTTTAATCCATATAAATCTTGTGAATTTCATTGTATAAAACTATACTGGTAAGGGGGTAGAGATTGTAAGCCTCAAAATTTATATTCAATAAATACACATATATCACTTAACATTTATCATTAACAACGTTCACTATAAAACATTTATCCGTACCTTTATAAGTCCCCTTTATCATATGTACCATTTTTACTCAAGCACGTGAGTATCACTTCCAGTAGTATCAGAATTAGCTCAGCTGGAAAGCATCTCTGTCTATTTGCAAAGTAATTTTTATCATAGTCGGGAGATATCACACTATCACAAGTTATATAATGACATGTATTTCTAAACTCCATATATGCTACGTTCAGCCCGAGAACCGACTAAACAATAGCTCTAATACCACTAAATGTAACAGCCCTAACCCGTATCTGTCGCCGGAACAGGGTTACAGAACGTTACCAAAATTTTTCAGAACATTTTCAAATAAATCATGTCAATCACTATTCATTAACTGAGATCATTCATAACGTCCCTTAGATGGACCTTCGAGGTCCAATACGAGCATTATAATTGAGTTCGGACTTAATCAAAAACTCTAAAAATTTTTTGTGACATTTCAAAAATTTTCCAAGGTGCAGGGCTTACACGCCTGTGTGGTCCAAGGGACAATCGTGTGACTCTTAGACACGCCCGTGCATCAGACCGTGTCCGACTTAGGTTGCTCTTTGACTTGCACCACACGGCCATGCCACACGTCCGTGTGCTAGGTTGTATGGTTAATTAATTTAATTCAAATTAGATGCAGGTTTCACACGCCCGTGTTCAAGGCTGTGTCACTCACACGGTTGAGACACACACCCATGTCTCTGCCTGTGTGCTCAATTCTGAGCACTCTGTTTCTAAGTTTTAGGATGCAGGGTGTAACAGCCCGGTTTAGACCCTGGTCGAAACAGTGGTTTCGAGACCACAAATCTGAGATCGTAAAAAAATATTTTAATGATATTTTCTGTGTGAATAGTATGTGATATAGCCTGTGTGAAAATTCTGTGTGTCAAATTGTGAGAGAGGATTTAATTGTATAAAGTGTAAAATGTTGGGTGTTGATTGTTAAGCACTTAATTGTTGTTGGCTTTTTAAGGTGAAGGCCTTATGAGGCAATTTAACCTTTTTAAAGATAGTGGATGTTAAATGGACAAATATGCCATTAATGTATATTTGTTATTTAATGTTTAGTAAAAGGGATAGTATGGTACAATGAATATTATTATGATTATAATAAAACAAATGAAAGGAAAGATGAATGTTATCATCTTTGTGAGTGCCGAAAATTTGAAGGAAAAAGAAAGGAATAGGGCTTTGGGGTATTCGGCCATTGTTAAGCAAACTTAAGGTATGTTTTGGCTTCAGTTTGTGATAATTTCTACGTTTTTGTAATCGTTGCTTCGTGCTCTAGCTAACCCATGTTGTAATTTTGTGAATTGATGATGTTTTTGTGATGAGTCAAAGATGAACACTTGAGCTATGTGTTAGTTGATAGTGAAATGATCCTATTTTCTGGTAATGCCTTTGATCCTAATCCGATGACGGTTTCGGGTTAAGGGTGTTACACAGAGGACACATGGCCAGACCACATGCCCATGTGCTAGGCCGTGTGTCACACACGGTCAAGACACATACCCGTGTGTCTACCCGCATGGACAAAATAAAGCTATTTTTTGAGCCTTATTCCTCACCCTTTCTGCCTTATACCTGCACCAAAACTTAAACACATTCTTATGGCCATATACATATTCAACCAATATGCCTTTATGCACCACAATTTATTTCCATATCAATCTTGTACTCATATTTACCTATATCAAATGGTCTCATTTGTGTATTTTGTATCAATTATACTAATTTATTTCATTCATCCATTTGTCAATATGATTTCTATCAATTAGCCATTTTAAACATATACTATGATAGCTTTCATACACAAACACCAAAGCATGTCCATAACTAGCCATTCCAATGGTTAGTCATTATCAAATATTTACATATCATTCCTTGACCAATTTAACCTATACATGCCATTATAACCCTAATTGTTTTACCTTATATACTGAAATGAACTGTTGGATAGTGTGAGTGATCTCCGCCAAGCTTCTAATCCAACGAGCATCCTGATTTACTAAAAGACAGGGAAAAATAAAACGGAGTAAGCATATAATGCTTAGTAAGTCCGTATAACTTGGTAAATAACTTACCAACCATTCACATTTAAATTAAATATTGCAGGGTATAACCAAACCATTTGGTCACAAGCCCTAACACATATTCTCAATACCCATGTTAAACACATATTTCATATAAACATCAAGAAACACATATATGAGTCCAACAATATTTAGATTCTCTTACTCATATGTTTTTCCACATGTATTCACATAACATATATAAAAATTATTTCCATGTATCTCAAATTTATTTCAAAATTAATTCATCTTGAGTTCCGATATATTTCATTTCAGGACTTTACTCACAATCAATTGCAGTATTGATAATCACCCGGATAGTTTACTCAAGGTGTACAAATCTATTCTCATAGATAAACGAATTCTGTAACATCCTGAATTTATAGGCTTGTGCATTTTGTGTAGTGTATGCTTAAAATATTAATTTAGGGATTTGAGGTGCAAATGGGGCTCAGGTTGGGCTGAGGCTTTGATTAAATATCTTGTTTAGACACTCTAGGGGCTTAAATTAAAGTTTTAGTAGTTTAATAGACATATTGGGCTTAATGCCCAGCAACTAGGGGCACAGTAAAGGGGAGCTATAAGTGGCGTCACTAGTGCATGAGGAGGGCCCAAATTCTGGTTGCTTGGGGCCCAAGTTATAGGGCCAAATTCGGCACTTAAAGAGGGGACTAGGAGGGGACGGCACAAGGCTATTATTTAGGGGATTTTTATGTTTTAATTATAAGGATAATAGGCTGATAAAAGGAAGGAGGAGTTGGTGCAGATATGGCCTCTTATGGATGAATGTTTTCATAAGGATAAGGGATAGAGGGGTAAGGTTAATCTCTTAATCTCAGTGTTGGACGAAAATCAATCTCTGCTAAGGGGAGGAATCGGTTTTCTATATGCAGAGGGGGGTGCCGAAATTTTCTGCTAAAGCTCTCATCTTTTCTCTTTTCTCTGCCGAAATTTCTACTCTATTCTCCCTCTCCTTTCTTTTCCTTCAGTTGGCCGAATCCTCTCTTTCTCATCTCTTTGAGACACCTTAGCCGAATCATCAAGTCTCTCTTACTCTCTTCCCACTTTCCTTTTAGCCGAAACACACCACCCAGATCTTCTAAAAGAAAAAAAAAGCCGAAAAACGCAATAGCTTATCTTTTTCGGGATTTTTCATAAAAGTCGAAATCGTGAGATCTAGTCTTCTGTGTATGCTGAAATCACTCTGGGGTGCATACTTGTGCCGAAATCTGAAGGAAAATTTAGGTAAGTATTGATTTGAGAAAACCAAATCTTTTCTGGCTTTTCAAAGTCTCTAGCCGAATGGCTATTTAGAAACTAATCTATTATTTTTCTCTTATTTTCGGCATTTCGGGATCTAAAATGGGGCCAATCGCATAGATCTCTAAGTTATAGTTCGGTAACACTCGAATCGTGTTACTTTCGGGATTTCAAGGTAAGAAGATCTATTAGTTTCAACGTCTAAACTCGGGTATTTATTAACCCTTGGTCGAATGTAGGAGAGGCCCTATCTTCACATCTTTCCTGCTTTTTGAGCAAAGTGGTAGATCGGTTTAGCAAGGGTATCGACATTAATCAGGTGTGTAACTTCTCTCACCATTAGATTGAATGCTAATATAGATGTAATAAATCTGCTATACTCTGTTAAATGCCGAAATCCTGACATAACGTTTGAAAACCCGAGGAGGGTAAAGGCTAAATATCAGGTTAGTGATTTCTGCTATTCCTCAGTGAATGTTCTGTTAAACACGATATGTTTTATATGTCGATTTCTATGTATGCTTGGGGTTGGGTGATTGATGAAAGCGGAAGTGATCTGTTCTGGTGGCTTATGCCATTTCAGCCTGGTGACTCTGTCACAACTTTGACGATGAGCAGCTAACTGCAGCATGACTGCCATCGATGGTGTGTAGCGGTGTGGGTTGATTGTAGAAATCCCCAATGGTGTGATTGGCAGGTAAGGGTGGTGTGTAGCGGATGGAAACCTAGGATTAGGTTGGGTTTTATGTATATTATCTTCTATATTATGTCTATATTCTGATCTATGGGCTAAGGCCCAATCTGATGGTGCACGAGGGTTGCACACTGAGTTTCGCGACTCACCCTATTATTTTAACAATTTCAGGTGACACTTAACGCATCGGACCGGGCTGGAGAGGAGAGCAAGGTGGCCATGCGATAGAGAACCAAGGACTCCCGCAAAAGACTTTACTTTATTTATTTATTTTTAAGAAATTTATTTTAAGTGGGTTTTAAATATGGTTGTAATAAGGCCACAGGCCACTAGACTATTATACTTTGTTTTGGTTTTATTTTGGGCTTCATTATTGTTAGACACTTGAATTTTAATTAAACTAAGGCATGCATTAAGATTTTGGTTTTAATTCATAAAATAAAAAATGAAATTTATATCTTATTTAAACTTATCAAGTTATTAAGTTTTCCCGAATAAAAGATTAAATACAAGAAAAATATTTCCCGAAATTGCGACACCTTTTACAAAATCTTTTTAGTGACATGCCAGATCCGACTGTAGTGTTTGGGCCGGGTTTGGGGTGTTACAAATTGGTATCAGAGCCTGGTTCAAAACTCGGCTCTGGGGGTTTTTGGGCTCAAAACGTTTTCTAAAAATGGGCTTCTGAAACATGCATGTTTTTAAATGATAACAGGTTTGTTACCTCGGCATGGCACCTGCGTTTCCGGCCCAAGTCCGCCAGGTAAGTATTCTAAACCATTGTGTAAAGTATATGTGGGCTTGATGGGCTTTATGGGACATAGACTATTTAGATTAGAACTTGATGGACTCTAGGCTTAGCTGAAACAACTCCTTAAATCTCATAAGACTTAATTTCACTAAACAAACTCGTAAATGAGTCTCAAGGCTTGGGTGTGGCAACAGGCATACGCATGTCTAGGATTGGATCCGAAAGAGCCTGGTATTTAAGCAGTCCTAGTGACTCACCTCCTCTTCCCTGGAGTCTTACCTGGTGCGTAGTGACTGTTCACCTTAGCCGAGTTAGGGTGTGGCAATGGGCATACGCATGTCTAGGAGTAGATTCAGGGAGAGCTTGGTATTTAAGCAGCCCTAGCGACTCACCTCCTCTTCGCTGGAATCTTACCTGGTGCGTAGTGACTGTTCACCCTAATCACGAGGACTTGTTGACAGGCTAAACCTTATAATTAAAACCCGAAAGGGACCAGCCACCTTATTTTTACAAAATCGCTAAAATACCCTTATTTTGGAAAAAATATACCAAGATACCCATGATTTGCGAATATATCCCGATTTACAAAGTCAACGAAAATTTTCCTTCAAAAAAAAAACTCACCCAACACACAACAACAACCAAAAACTCACAAACACCTGAACACTACTATATTCTTTTGAAATCAAATTCTCCAAGATACCCCCTTAGTTTTGTAAAATTTTGAAAATACCCTTGATTTGTGAAAATAACTAAAACATCCCTGATTTGTAAAAATTACTAAATTGCCCCTGAATTGCAAAATGACCAAAGTACCCCTGATTTCAAAATTACCAAAATACCCCGGATTGAAAAAAATTACCGAAATACCCCGGATTTCAAAATCACCAAAATACCCTTATTTCATGAAATCAACAAGGAACTCTATTTTTGAAAATTATGAAAGTACCCCTATAGGATAAATTACCAAAATACCCCTAGGTAGTGGAATAACGAAAATACCCCTATGTATTGAATGTGGTTGTATGGATGTTGTTTGTATGTTGATTGTGGAATGTATGTAGTTTCTAGAACTAGGGGGTGTGAACTTGAGACTGAATTGTAAATTCGAAAGAACTACTCTTAAAATTACTATTCATAAGACTGTTCGTGGTTAATCAGTGGAAAGAATTAATGATTCATAAAATTCTTAATTAGATAAACGCCAATCGGAAGAATGAGTACAAGGGGTCGAGGACGTCCACCACGTGGACGCGGTAGGGGTAGGATGACCTTGTCTGAGCCAGTAGGGTCTGGCCACAGATCAGGAAACGAGATGCCGGATCCGCCAGCTGTGGAGGGAGAATTACGGGATCAGGCGACCGGAGATGATGCAGTATCTTAAGCGATGTTGAGGGTTTTAGAGAGGGTTGCTGGAGTAGGCATGGGCACATGAGCCCGGAAATCTGTGCCGGAGCGGCTTAGGGCCAATGGGGCAGAAGTGTTTAGGGGAGTTTCTGGCGTAGCCCCTAACACAGCTGAGTATTTGATGGAAACGACTGAGAGCATAATGGATGACTTAGATTTCATAGTGGAGGAGAATTTGAAAGGGGTCGTGTATCTTCTTTGAGACGAGGCTTATTAGTGGTGGCTCACGATGAAGGAAGGTACTGCCGTAGATCGGATTGACTGGGACTTCTTTAAGGAGTCATTCTAGGGAAAGTATGTTGGGGCTAGCTATGTGGATGCACAGAGGAAGGCATTTTTGAATCTAGTGCAGGGAAGTAAATCTGTGGCTGAATATGAGGCGGAGTTTCTGCGTTTGAGCCGCTACGCTTGAGGAATTGTAGCAACTGAATATGAACGTTGTGTGCGGTTCGAGGATGGATTGCGGAATGAGTTAAGGGTTTTGATAGCACTGCAGCGAGAGAGAGATTTTACTGTCCTGGTTGAGAAAGTTAAGAAAGCTTAGGAGGTGAAGCGGACCAAAAGACAAGAAAAGGATAAGGATCGAGGTAAGAATAAGAGAAGTTTTGGGCCATCAGGATCATCTGGAAATTTTCAAAAGAGGTCCAGGACTGATAGGCCAGCTCGTGCTCCGACACCTACTGCGGGGAATTAGAACCGATTATGTAATTGGTGCGGGAAAGAACATTCTGGGGAATGTAGAAGAAGAACGGGTGGATGTTTCAGGTGTGGATCTACAGAACATATGATTAAGGACTGTCCACAGAAGGATCAGGTGCAGCCAGCTGGACGGGGTTCTGATCAGGCTGGGAGAGGTGGTCAGCCAGTGCCGAGGGGTCGTGGCCCAGGTAGAGGAGTAAATGGGGCTGGTCGTAGTCGTGGAGCACCTGATAGAGGTGCAGGTAATGTAGATGCGAGGCAACCGGGTCTAGTTTATGCAGTTCATCGACAGGAGGAGGGTGACGCACCGGATGTCCTAACCGGTACGTTTCTCATTGCTGATAACCCTTTTCTTGCCTTGATTGATATTGGGTCAACCCACTCCTATGTTGCATGTTCGATATCTGAGACCTTAAGTATAGACTCTGAAACAACTACTAGGAAGATGACCGTGGTTAGTCCCCTAGGACAAACTAGGGTAGTGGACAAGCTATTTAAGGATGTACCGTTAGAGACTCAAGGGGTAGTGTTTCCGACAGACTTAATGGAATTGCCATTTGGAGAGTTTGATCTTATCCTAGGTATGGATTGGTTGACTAAGCATCGTGCTAAGTTGGATTGTGAGACTAAGCGTGTCGTGTTGAGTACCCCGGAAGGCGGGGAGGTGGTTGTGTTGGGGGAAAGAAGGAACTATTTGTCCAACGTAGTATCGGCATTGAAGGCTGTTAAGATGATTCGGAAAGGATGCAGTGCATTCCTAGCTGGTATTAGTGCTTTGGATGCTGAGGAGGTGACTGTCGATGAGGTTCGAACAGTCAAATATTTTGCAGATGTCTTTCCGGAGAAGTTGCCAGGATTACCCCCGGATCGCGAAGTGGAGTTTGGAATAGAACTACTTCCGGGTACGGCTCCGGTATCCATTGCTCCTTATCGAATGGCACCGAAGGAGTTGGTGGAACTCAAAGCTTAGATCCAGGAGCTTTTGGATCGAGGATTTATCCGACCGAGTGTGTCTCCATGGGGAGCGCCGGTCCTATTCGTGAAAAAGAAGGACGGATCCATGCGTATGTGCGTGGACTATCGTCAACTGAATAAGTTGATGATTAAGAACAAGAACCCATTGCAAAGAATCGACGACCTGTTCGATCAGCTTAAAGGAGCTTTGGTCTTTTCGAAGATTGATTTAAGGTCGGGTTATCATCAGTTAAAGGTAAAGGAAGGGGACATTTATAAGACGACGTTTCGAACACGCTACGGTCATTATGAGTTCTTGGTAATGCCGTTCGGTTTGACGAACGTGCCGACAGCATTTATGGATATGGTGAACTGGGTGTTTCAACCATACCTTGATCGGTTCGTGGTGGTGTTCATCGATGATATTTTGGTTTACTCCAAGTCTGAGGAGGAGCATGATGCACATCTTCATGTGGTGTTGCAAATTTTGAGGGAGAAGCAGCTGTACGCAAAGTTCAGTAAGTGCGAGTTCTGGCTGAAGGAAGTGACTTTCTTAGGGCATGTAGTTTCCGCATAGGGAATTAGGGTAGACCCTTGAAAGATAGAAGCTGTATTAGATTGGAAGCCACCGAAGTCTATGGCGGAAATTCGAAGTTTCTTGGGATTGGCAAGGTATTACAAGAGATATGTTGAGGGGTTCTCTTCAATAGCGGCACCTTTAACTAAGTTGTTAAGGAAGGGAGTATTGTTTGTATGGACTGACAAACAGCAGGAGAGCTTTGAGAAGCTAAAGAGAATCTTGACGGAAGCACCAATGTTAATTCAACCAGAGGCAGGGAAAGAATTTACCGTCTACTATGATGCGTCACACACAGGTTTAGGGTGTGTGTTAATGCAAGATGGAAAAGTTGTTGCATATGCATCTCGACAGTTGCGACCGCATGAATTGAACTACCCTACGCACGACTTAGAATTGGCGGTGGTAGTGTTTGCTTTAAAGATTTAGAGGCATTACTTGTATGGGGAGAAGTCGGTTATTTACACGGACCATAAGAGTCTGAAGTATATCCTTACCCAGAAGGAGTTGAATCTGAGACAACGAAGGTGGATTGAACTCTTGAAGGACTATGATTGTTCGATTGAATATCATCTGAGCAAGGCTAACGTGGTTGTAACATCCGGGATTTAGGGGTCTTGCATGTTATCTCGTATCTGTGTATCCTTGTGTGATGCCTGGTTGTTTGAGTGTGTTTGGGGGCTTCAGGAAACGTTGGGGTTAGGTAGGAGCCTTAGTGAAATTTTGGTTTGAAGCAGATAATGGGAGAGCTAGGGGAGCTAGGCCTTAAGGGATTAAAAGTGGTGATTAAGGATACAAGATGGGAAGTGGTAAAGTGGCTAGGAAACGCCACCTAGCATGCTGAGGGGTGGCGTCACAAGGGAAGTTGAGGGAGAGGGTTCGAATCTTGGAGGTAGTAGCAAGGGAGCTTTATTTTATTTTGTTTTGGCTTAAGAGAGAGAGGTGTTGGACGGCAATCAAACTCTAGAAGGATGGAGTGGAAGACTTGGTCAAGTTACTCAAATGGGTGGTGGAGAGTTATTTGTAGAGTTTGAATGATTCAAACTCAGTTGAATGGGAGGTGTAGAGGAGGTTAAGGAGAAAATCGTGGGGAGTGTTGGCTAGGGAGTGTTAGCCGAATTTTTGAGTGGTGTAGGGGAGTGGGTGCATTCGGTTTTGGGAGAGGCTAAGTGTGTCGAATTTTTGAAGGGGGTTTTAGTGTTTTTCGGTTGAATTATTTTACTTGGTGTGCCGAATTCTTTGTGTAGCTTGCATTTCTCTCTTCTTTCGTTTTGAATCGAATTTGTGGAACCACTTGAAGCACTTTCCATTCTCTATTATTTTCTTCCTTTTCTCCTCTTGAACCAAAACTATCTTTTGTTCTCTCTTTCTCCCCATTTGCTCATGAAGCCGAAATTGAAGAGACCATAGATGTATTTGTCGTCCCATTTTGCTTGTGCTCTTCTTTGCTATTCAATTCTAAGGCCTAATCTCCTACTATTCTTTTCTCATTCTCTTCTATTCTATATCTTTACTTGAGTGCTTCTCAAATCGAATCTCATTCTTCTCGTCATTCCTTTCTCTTGGGGGCCGAATATATTTCTCATTATTGAACCATAGCCGAACCTCCTAGATCATCTCCATTTCTTCTTTCAATCTTTCCAGTCATTTTCTCTCAGGTGGTGGTAAGCGTTCTCGTTTCTTTTCATTACTTTTTCTTTTTGGTTGCCGAGCAGAAAGCCTAACTCTATTCTCATGTGTGGCCGAATCTATGAAGGGTTGATTTTGGGTCTTTCGTATTAAGCCAGCGTTAAGGGGGGGTTAAGGATCTTTCGGGATTCGATCAGTCAAGGTAAGAAGGTATTTGGTTCGGCCAAAGGCCATTTCGTTTGGACAATAGGTGTTAGGCCGAATCTAACATGGCTCGTGTAGGGATTTCGACAACCTTCAAGTTCAAGTAAGAGCCTTTGGGATTTAGGTCGACTTTGGTAAGGGTTTTCTTTCGATCTTAGCATTTATTTGGTTTTGTTATTATTTCCTATTCAACGTTTTAACCCGGGTCTTCTCACCAAAGATTTTGTTTGATGGATTTGAGTATTAGCCAAGGAGAGAAAGGGGTTGGACACGTAGTCCCTACCCCTAAATTCAAGAAGCGATCAGTTTCAGCGGTTCGGGATTGGCCTTCAGAGCAGGATCGTAGGCAAATAGCGGTAGTGTCGATTAGCCATAGTGTCGACATAGAGGGCGTGGTATTACGAGTTATCAGGTGTGTAATTAACACAATGTTTATTTATTTGCTTTAATTAAAATATATGTATTGTGTGTGGTAGCCGAAATAGTGGCTGTGGTGGTGTTATTACCTATATTGGGTAATCCAGTAATCAGGTTAGTATACTACCTACATTGAGGTTGTGGTTAATAATTGTGGATATAAGTAAGCATGTCATATATGCATATCTGGTATGTTCATATGTTACATTGCCATTTCATCATAGTATGCTGCATGTGCATGGGGTTCGGGATATATTGAATAAAGGGGAAGTGTGTACATTTATGTACGTGGGTGACTCTGTCGCGATTAATGATGGCCTCGAGCCTCATTGTGGATTGATGATGACCTTGAGTCTCATCGTGGATATTTGTGATTTAATCACGTGGATCAGTGGCTAGACCACTAGTGGACTTTGAGCAGTGTGTCCGTCGGCATAGACTGCCAAAGAGGTGTGTAGCGGATGGAGGGTCAATTTAGTAAACCCCAGGTGTGTGGAGGATGGATACGGGTGGTGTGTAGCGGTTGGATACTAGGCTGGGTTGGGTTAACATATTGCATCATTATGCGTGGTATGTTGTTTGATGTGGATTTGGGGCCAAGCCCATTTGTGGAATCATGTGGATTAATTACGCACTGAGTTTGGTGACTCACCCTGGTTTTCAAAACAATGCAAGTAATTCATAATTCACTGAACCGGGCTGGAGTGGATCCGAGGTGGCCATGCAGAAGCTGTTGTTATTTCTATATATATTTTAAACTTTTAATTAATTTTTGGGATATTTTTGTTGTAATAAGGCCGCTTTAAATGTTTTTGAGATTTTATGGGTTTAAGTCGGATTTATTATCAGTTGATTAATTAAAAAGTGGTTTTAGGATATTTATAACATAAGGGTAACAAATGAAGGTTCTGGTTTAAATTTTGAAGCGCTTATATACAAATGTTTTTCTTGAAACTCAAGCATGAATAATGATTTGTACTTAATACAACCCGGGAGTTTTTATTTGTCGACAAATTGCTAATTTTAAACGAGAAAACCCCTTTTAACGAAGTATATGTTTTAGAACTTAAAACTTATTTTTCACCTTCAAAACAGAACTCTTTTCAATATTTTTCCCAGTAACATTCTGAATTCGGCCGTGGTGTTTTGGGCCGGGTTTGGGGTGTTACAATTTGGTATTAGAGCCAGGTTTTAAACTCGGCCTTTGGGTTTTTGAGGCCCATAACGTTTTCAAATTTGGTATTCAAAGTTAGCTAAACGAAATTTTTCGTGGAATGGATTTGTGAAGGCATGGCACTTGAATCTTCCGGCCCAGGTCTGCCAGGTAAGTCTTCTAACTGTTGAATGAAAGTGGTTATGTGGTGCATTGTTGTGGATATTAGGATTTAAGATATTCTCTTTAGAGACTGAAACATGTAGAGATGTGTGCTCTTTACGAAAGAATAACTTGAAATACTGTGTCATAAAACTACTCCTTTTAATCAACAAATGGAAAGAAGCTAATGCATAAAATTTCTTAAAACAGATTAAAACGCGACGATAGACATGAGTTCTAGGGGACGTGGTCGTAATGCACGTGGGCGTGGTAGAGGCAGAATGATCGGAACCGGTTGGGTCTGGTCATGGATCAAGGAATGAAACACCGTCGCCAGCTGTGGAAGTTGAATTTCAAGATCAAACGGGCAGAGACGACGCAGTATCTCAGGCTATGCTGCGGGTTCTGGAGAGAGTTGTGGGAGCAAATATGGGTGCTGGGGCCCGAAAGTCCGTGTCTGAGTGACTCCGAGCGAATGGAGCCGAAATATTTAGGGGTGTCTCTGGGGTAGCTCCGAATGTGGCGGAGTATTGGTTAGAGGCAGTCGAGAGGATCATGGATGACTTGGACTGCACGACTGAAGAGAAGTTGAAGGGTGCTGTTTCTTTACTTCGGGACAAGGCCTGCCAGTGGTGGCTCACTGTCAGAGAGGGTACTCCGATAGACCTAGTGGATTGGAGTTTCTTTAAGATAAAGTTCGAAGGGAAGTACGTCGGGGCTAGTTATGTGGAAGCATAGAGGAAGGCGTTCCTGAACCTAGTGCAAGGGGGTAAGTCTGTAGCTGAATATGAGGCAGAATTCTTGCGGTTAAGCCGGTACACCCGAGGGATTGTTCCAACTGACTACGAGCGCTGTGTGAGATTTGAGGATGGGCTGCTAGATGAGCTACGGGTGTTGATCGCTCCTCAACGGGAGAGGGACTTTGCTACTTTGGTGGAAAAAGCTAGGATAGCGGAGGAAGTTAAGCGAACTGAGAGGCAGAACAGAGATAGGGATAGAGGCAGGAATAAGAGGAGTTTTGGACCGTCAGCATCATTGGGGAGTTTTCAGAAAAAGCCTAGGGTTGAAGGACCTGCTCGCGTTTCTGCGCCATTCACTGGAAGTCAGTTTCGGTAGTGTACTCAATGTGGAAGGTCTCATGTAGGAGAGTGCTGTGGAAGGAATAAAGAGTATTATAGGTGTGGGTCAAAGGATCATTTGGTTAAGAACTGTCCTCAGGACATGGCTAGGACTCGGACAGTAAGTCAGGGGTATGTGCAGCAAGGAAGGGGTGGTCAACAGGTGTCAAGGGGTCGTGGTCCGGACCGAGGAGGGAATGGTTCTGGCCGAGGTCGTGGAGCACCGGGCAGAGGTGCTGGGAGCTCAGATGCAAGACAGCCTGGGTTGGTTTACGCAGCCAGACGTAGTAAGGAGGGGGATGCACCAGACGTTATCACGGGTACGTTTCTCATTTTTAGGATACCCTTTACTGCTTTAATTGATGTTGGGTCGACTCACTCCTACATTGCTAGTATGGTGTCTGGAACCTTGAATGTGAATCCTGAAATGGCCTCTAGGAAGATGACAGTACTTAGTCTGTTAGGGCAATCTGTAGTGGTAGATAAACTCTTTAGAGATGTGCCTTCAGAAGTTCAGGGGTCAGTGTTTCCGGCTGACTTGATGGAGCTGCCGTTTGGAGAATTTGACTTGATCCTAGGCATGGACTGGTTAGTAAGGTATCGTGCGAATTTGGATTGTGGTGCTAAGCGCATGACGTTGAACACTTCCGAGGACAATGAGGTTTTGGTGATAGGTGAGAGGAGAGACTACTTATTTAATGTAGTGGCTGCTCTTAAGGCGGAGAGGATGGTGAAGAAGAGGTGCTTGGTTTTCTTGATGTTTGTTAGTGCTTTGGATGCAAAGGAAGCAGCTGTGGGGGAGGTTAGAGCAGTGAAGGACCTCCGGATCGTGAGGTGGATTTTGGAATCGACCTTCTGCCAGGTACAGCGTCGGTTCCATCGCTCCTTGCAGGATGGCTCCGAAGGAGTTGGTTGAACTTAAAGCCCAGATCCAAGAGTTGTTAGATCGCGATTTCATTCGACCCAGTGTGTCTTCATGGGGAGCACCGGTGTTGTTTGTAAAGAAGAAGGACGGATCTATGCGTATGTGCATAGACTACCGCCAGTTGAATAAGCTGACAATCAAGAACAAGTACCCGCTGCCGAGGATAGATGACTTGTTTGATCAGCTTAGAGGGGCTGCGATCTTTTTGAAGATAGATTTGAGATCGAGATATCACCAGCTTAAGGTGAAGGAAGCAGATATTCACAAGACGGCTTTTCGGACTCAATACGGGCACTATGAATTCCTGGTAATACCGTTCGGGTTGACGAACGCCCCAGCTGCGTTTATGGATATGATGAACCGGGTTTTCCAATCCTACTTGGACCAGTTCGTCGTGGTGTTCATAGACGACATTCTAGTATATTCCAAGTCTGAGGAGGAGCATGATGCGCATCTTCGGGTAGTGTTGCAGATTTTAAGAGAGAAGAAGTTGTATGCCAAATTTAGCAAGTGCGAATTTTGGTTAAGGGAAGTTGCTTTTCTGGGTCATGTAGTATCTGCAAAAGGGATAAGAGTGGATCCACGGAAGATTGAGGTGATACTGGATTGGAAACCACCTAAGTCGGTGGCGGAGATTCGTAGTTTCTTGGGATTAGCAGGTTACTACAGAAGACTTGTCGAGGGTTTTTCTTCGATAGCGGCACCTTTAACTAAGTTGTTGAGGAAGGAGGTACCTTTTGTGTGGACGGACAAGCAGCAGGAGAGTTTTGAGAAGCTAAAAAGGGTTTTGACAGAGGCTCCGGTTTTAATTCAACCTGAGGCAGGGAAAGATTTTGTGGTGTATTGTGATGCTTCTCATACGGGGTTAGGTTGTGTGCTGATGTAGGAAGGGAAGGTTGTTGCCTACGCGTCTCGGCAGTTGAGACCACATGAAGTTAACTATCCGACGCATGACCTGGAGTTGGCTACAGTGGTTTTCGCTTTGAAGGTGTGGAGGCATTATTCGTATGGAGAGAAGTCGGTGATCTACACTGACCACAAGAGTTTAAAGTATCTGCTGACTCAGAAGGAGCTGAACTTGAGGCAGCGAAGGTGGTGGAGCTGTTGAAGGATTACGACTGCTCGATTGAATATCACCCGGGTAAAGCGAATGTGGTGGCAGATGCACTAAGCCGGAAGGTAGTATCAGATTTGAGAGCGATGTTCGTTCATCTTAGCCTATATGACGACAGGAGTTTATTAGCGGAGCTGCAGGTGAAGCTGACATGGATAAGCCAGGTAAAAGAGAAACAGTTGGTGGATAATGTTTTGAGTGCTAGACTTCTGCAAGTAGAGGATGAGGGATTAGAGGACTACAGTGTGAACAGCGACGGAGTTTTGTGTTTCCGTGGTAGGGTTTGTATGCCAAAAGATGTGGAGTTGAGGCAGAAGATTCTTTGGGAATCGCATAGTAGCCTTTACGCTATGCATCCTAGAGGGAGTAAGTTGTATAGGGATCTACGGGATCAGTTTCGGTGGCCTCAATTGAAGCGAGAAGTTGTAGAATTTGTGGGGAAGTGCTTGACGTTTCAGCAGGTCAAAGCTGACCACCAAGTGCCTTCGGGCTTGCTGCAACCAGTGAAGATTCCGCAGTGGAAGTGGGAGAGAATCACGATAGATTTCGTTAGTGGGCTTCCTCTTACGCCTACTAAGAAGGACTTGGTATGGGTGATCGTGGATCGGTTGACAAAATCCGCTCATTTCATACCTGTTCGTGTTGATTACTCTCTGCACAGGTTGGCAAAGCTGTATGTGGCGGAAATTGTGAGACTGCATGGGGTACCAGTATCGATCATATCAGATGGGGACCCTAGATTCACATCACGATTTTGGAGGGCGTTGCATCAAGCTTTGGGCACCAGGTTGGACTTTAGCACGGCATTTCATCCGTAGACAGATGGCCAGTCTGAAAGGGTAATTCAGGTGTTGGAGGATATGTTGAGGGGATGCGTTATCGACATCAGAGGTAGTTGGGAGGAATTCTTGCCCTTAGCAGAGTTTGTGTACAACAACAGTTATCAAGCTAGCATTCAGATGGCGCCGTATGAAGCACTGTATGGGCGAAGGTGTCAGACTCCTACTTGTTGGGCAGAGTTAGGTGAACGTCATGTTTTAGGTCCGGAGATAGTGGCAGAATCAGAAGAGAAGGTTAAGGTAATCTGAGCACGGTTGAAGGAGGCATCTGACAGACAGAAATCGTATGCGGATCTTAAGCGGAAAGAGATAGAATTTGCAGTAGGTGACCATGTGTTTCTGAAAGTTTTGCCTTGGAAGAAGGTGATGAGATTTTGACGTAAGGGTAAGCTGAGTCCCAGGTTTATAGGGCCTTATCGGGTTTTGAAGCGAGTTGGACCAGTGGCGTATCAGTTGAAGTTGCCTTCAGAATTGAAGCAGATGCATGATGTGTTCCATGTCTCGATGCTACGATGTTACTGATCAGATCCATCTCACGTGGTACCAGTAGAGAGGTTGAGTTAAGGCCAGACTTGTCCTATGAGGAAGAGCCAGTTCAGATTTTGGAGCGAGATGTGAAGATGTTATGGAATAAATCAATTCCTCTAGTTAAGGTGTTGTGGCGGAATCATGGTTCAGAAGAAGCTTCGTGGGAGCCGGAGGAGGCAATGCGTCAGCAATACCCTCATCTATTTTGACCAGGTAATTTCGAGGCCGAAATTTCTTTAAGGGGGTAGAACTGTAACATCCGGGATTTAGGGGTCTTGCATGTTATCTCGTATCTGTGTGTTCTTATGTGATGCCTGGTTGTTTGAGTGTGTTTGGGGGCTTCGGGAAACCTTGGGGTTAGGTAGGAGCCTTAGTGAAATTTTGATTTGAAGCGGATAAGGGGAGAGCTAGGCCTTAAGGGATTAAAAGTGGTGATTAAGGACACAAGATGGGAAGTGGTGAAGTGGCTAGGAAACGCCACCTAGCATGCTGAGGGGTGGCTTCACAAGGGAAGTTGAGGGAGAGGGTTCGAATCTTGGAGGTAGCAGCAAGGGAGCTTTATTTTATTTTGTTTTGGCTCAAGGGAGAGAGGTGTTGGACGGCAATCAAACTCTGGAAGGATGGAGTGGAAGACTTGGTCAAGTTATTCAAATGGGTGGTGGAGAGTTATTTGTGGAGTTTGAATGATTCAAACTTGAATGGTGTAGAGGGAGTTAAGGAGAAAATTGTGGGGAGTGTTGGCTAGGGAGTGTTAGCCAAATTTTTGAGTGGTGTAGGGGAGTGGGTGCATTTGGTTTTGGGAGGGGATAAGTGTGCCGAATTTTTGAAGGGGGTTTTAGTGCTTTTCGGTTGAATTCTTTTGCTTGGTGTGACGAATTCTTTGTGTAGCTTGCATTTCTCTCTTCTTTCATTTTGAACCGAATTTGTGGAACCACTTGAACCGAAACTATCTTTTGTTCTCTCTTTCTCCCCATTTGCTCATGAAGCCGAAATTGAAGAGACCATAGGTGCATTTGCCGTCCCATTTTGCTTGTGCTCTTCTTTGCTATTCACTTTCAAGGTCGAATCACCTACTATTCTTTTCTCATTCTCTTCTCTTCTCTATCTTTACTTGAGTGCTTCTCAAATCGAATCTCATTCTTCTCGTCATTCCTTTCTCTTGGGGGCCGAATATATTTCTCATTCTTGAACCATAGCCGAACCTTCTAGATCATCTCCATTTCTTCTTTCAATCTTTCCAGTCGTTTTCTCTCGGGTGGTGGTAAGCGTTCTCGTTTCTTTTCATTTCTTTTTCTTTTTGGTTGCCGAGCAGAAAGCTTAACTCTGTTCTCATGTGTGGCCGAATCTATGAAGGGTTGATTTCGGGTCTTCCGTATTAAGCCAGCGTTAAGAGGGGTTAAGGATCTTTCGGCATTCGATCAGTCAAGGTAAGAAGGTATTTGGTTCGGCCAAAGGCCATTTCATTTGGACAATAGGTGTTAGGCCGAATCTAACATGGCTCGTGTACGGATTTCGACAACCTTCAAGTTCAAGTGAGAGCCTTCGGGATTTAGGTCGACTTTGGTAAGGGTGTTCTTTCGATCTTAGCATTTATTTGGTTTCGCTATTCTTTCCTATTCAACGTTTTAACCCGGGTCTTCTGACCAAAGATTTTGTTTTATGGATTCGAGTATCAGCCAAGGAGAGAAAGGGGTTGGACACGTAGTCCCTACCCCTAAATTCAAGAAGCGATCAGTTTCAGCAGTTCGGGATTGGCCACCGGGGTGTGGGCTAGCTTCGGAGCAGGATCGTAGGCAAATAGTGGTAGTGTCAATTAGCGATAGTCGACATAGAGGGCGTGGTATTACGAGTTATCAGGTGTGTAATTAACACACTGTTTATTTATTTGCTTTAATTAAAATATATGTATTGTGTGTGGTAGCCGAAATAGTGGCTGTGGTGGTGTTATTACCCATATTGGGTAATCCGGTAATCAGGTTAGTATACTACCTATGTTGAGGTTGTGGTTAATAATTGTGGATATAAGTAAGCATGTCATATATGCATATCTGGTATGTTCATATGTTACATTGCCATTTCATCATAGTATGCTGCATGTGCATGGGGTTCGGGATATATTGAATAAAGGGGAAGTGTGTACATTTATGTACGTGGGTGACTCTGTCACGATTAATGATGGCCTCGAGCCTTATTGTGGATTGATGATGACCTTGAGTCTCGTCGTGGATATTTGTGATTTAATCACGTGGATCAGTGGCTAGACCACTAAGTGGACTTTGAGCAGTGTGTCCGTCGGCATAGACTGCCAAAGAGGTGTGTAGCGGATGGAGGGTCGATTTAGTAATCCCCAGGTGTGTGGAGGATGGATACGGGTGGTGTGTAGCGGTTGGATACTAGGCTGGGTTGGGTTAACATATTGCATCATTATGCGTGGTATGTTGTTTGATGTGGATTTGGGGCCAAGCCCATTTGTGGAATCATGTGGATTAATTACACACTAAGTTTGGTGACTCACCCTGGTTTTCAAAACAATGCAGGTAATTCATAATTCACTGGACCGGGCTGGAGTGGATCCGAGGTGGCCATGCAGAAGCTGTTGTTATTTCTATATACATTTTAAACTTTTAATTACTTTTTGGGATATTTTTATTGTAATAAGGCCGCTTTAAATGTTTTTTGAGATTTTATGGGTTTAAGTCGGATTTATTATCAGTTGATTAATTAAAAAGTGGTTTTAGGATATTTATAACATAAGGGTAACAAATGAAGGTTCTGGTTTAAATTTTGAATCGCTTATATACAAACGTTTTTCTTGAAACTCAAGCATGAATAACGATTTGTACTTAATACAACCCGGGAGTTTTTATTTGTCGACAAATTGCTAATTTTAAACGAGAAACCCCTTTTAACGAAGTATATGTTTTAGAACTTAAAACTTATTTTTCACCTTCAAAACAGAACTCTTTTCAATATTTTTCCCAGTAACATTCCGAATTTGGCCGTGGTGTTTTGGGCCGAGTTTGGGGTGTTACAGTGGTTGCAGATGCGCTTAGTAGGAAGGTGATAGCGGATTTGAGGGTGATGTTCGCTCATATTAGCCTGTATGAAGATGGCAGTTTGGTAGCTGAACTTCAAGTAAGACCTATGTGGACAAGTCAGATCAAAGAGAAGCAACTCCTGGATGATGTTCTGAGTGCTCGAATCCGTCAAGTGCAGAATGGTGAAGGAGAGGACTATAGTTTGAATGGTGATGGAATTCTGTGTTTTCATAAGAAAGTGTGTATGCCAAAGGACGTGGAGTTAAGGCAGATGATTCTTCAGGAGGCGTATAGTAGCCCTTACGCTATGCACCCTGGAGGGGTTAAGATGTATCGGGACTTGCGAGAGCAATTCTGGTGGCCAGGTCTGAAGCGAGAAGTGACGAAGTTCGTGGGAAAGTGCTTGACGTGTCAGCAGGTGAAAGCGGAACACCAGTTGCCTTCGGGGTTGTTGCAACCGGTGAAGATTCCGCAGTGGAAATGGGAGAGAATCACGATGGATTTTGTTAGTGGGTTACCTCTTACGTCCACTAAGAAAGATTCAATTTGGGTGATTGTGGATAGATTGACGAAATCTCCTCACTTCATACCGATTAGTGTTGACTACTCTCTGCAAAGGTTGGCTAAGTTGTACGTGGCTGAGGTTGTGAGATTACATGGGTGTCGATTATATCAGATAGGGACCCTAGGTTCACGTCACGATTCTGGAAGGCTCCTCATCAAGCAATGGGATCAAGGTTAGACTTTAGTACCGCTTTTTACCCATAGACCGATGGTCAGTCTGAGAGGGTAATTCAGATCTTAGAGGATATGCTAAGGGGTTGCATCATCGACTTTAGGGGTAGTTGGGAGGAATATTTGCCCTTGGCAGAATTCGCGTACAATAATAGCTATCAATCTAGTATTCAGATGGTGCCTTACGAAGCATTATACGGACAGAGATGTCGTACTCCTGCTTGTTGGACGGAGTTGGGTGAACGTCAGGTGTTGGGTCCAGAGATAGTCTCGGAAATGGAGGAGAAAGTTAAGTTAATACGGGCTCGGTTGAAGAGTCTGATCGGCAAAAGTCTTATGCGGATCTAAAGCAGAAGGAGATGGAATTTGCAGTAAGAGACGAAGTCTTTTTGAAGGTATCTCCATGGAAGAAGGTAATGAGGTTTGGACGAAAGTGTAAGCTAAGTCATCGGTTTATTGGGCCTTATCAGGTATTGGAACGTGTGGGGCCATTGGCTTATCGTTTGGAGTTGCCTTCAGAGTTGGAGCAGATACATGACGTGTTTCATGTCTCGATGCTAAGACGTTATCGTTCTGATCCATCGCATGTGGTGCCGGTGGAAGAGATTGAAGTAAGGCCAGATTTATCTTTTGAGGAGGAACCAGTGCAAATCTTGGATCGAAACGTAAAAGTATTGAGAAGGAAGTCCGTCCCTTTGGTCAAAGTTTTGTGGCGAAATCACGGTGCAGAAGAGGCAACGTGGGAGCCAGAGGATGTTATACGACAGCAGTATCCCCACCTCTTTTGATCAGGTAAATTTCGAGGCCGAAATTTATTTTAAGGGGGGTAGAACTGTAACATCCTAAATTTATGGGCTTGTGCATTTAGTGTAGTGTATGCTTAAAATATTAATTTAGGGATTTGAGGTGCAAATAGGGCTCAGGTTGGGCTGAGGCTTTGATTAAATATCTTGTTTAGACACTCTAGGGGCTTAAATTAAAGTTTTAGTAGTTAATAGACATATTGGGCTTGTGGCCCAGCAACTAGGGGCATAGTAAAGGGGAGCTATAAGTGGCGTCACTAGTGCATGAGGAGGGCCTAAATTCTGGTTGCTTGAGGCCCAAGTTATAGGGCCAAATTCGGCACTTAAAGAGGGGACTAGGAGGGGATGGCACAAGGCTATTATTTAGGGGATTTTTATGTTTTAATTATAAGGATAATAGGCTGATAAAAGAAAGGAGGAGTTGGTGCAGATATGGCCTCTTATGGATCAATGTTTTAATAAGGATAAGGGATAGAGGGGTAAGGTTAATCTCTTAATCTCAGTGTTGGCCGAAAATCAATCTCTGCTAAGGGGAGGAATCGGTTTTCTATATGCAGAGGGGGGTGCCGAAATTTGTTGCTAAAGCTCTCATCTTTTCCCTTTTCTCTGCCAAAATTTCTACTCTATTCTCCCTCTCTTTTCTTTTTCTTCAGTTGGCCGAATCCTCTCTTTCTCATCTCTTTGAGACACCTTAGCCGAATCATCAAGTCTCTCTTTACTATCTTCCCACTTTCCTTGTTAGCCGAAACACACTACCCAGATCTTCTAAAAGAAAAAAAAAAGCCGAAAACGCAATAGCTTATCTTTTTTGGGATTTTTTATAAAAGCCGAAATCGTGAGATCTAGTCTTCTGTGTGTGCCGAAATCACTCTGGGGTGCCTACTTGTGCCAAAATCTGAAGGAAACTTTAGGTAAGTATTGATTTGAGAAAACCAAATCTTTTTTGGCTTTTCAAAGTCTCTAGCCGAATGGCTATTTAGAAACTAATCTATTGTTTTTCTCTTATTTTCGGCATTCCGGGATCTGAAGTGGGGCCAATCGCATAGATCTCTAAGTTATAGTTCGGTAACACTCGAATCATGTTACTTTCGGGATTTCAAGGTAAGAAGATCTATTAGTTTCAACGTGTAAATTCGGGTATTTATTAACTCTTGGCCGAATGTAGGAGAGGCCCTATCTTCACATCTTTCAGGCTTTTTGAGCAAAGTGGTAGATCGGTTTAGCAAGGGTATCGACATTAATCAGGTGTGTAACTTCTCTCACCATTAGATTGAATGCTAATATAGATGTAATAAATCTGCTATACTCTGTTAAATGCTGAAATCCCGACATAACATTTGAAAACCCGAGGAGGGTAAAGGCTAAATAGCAGGTTAGTGATTTCTGCCATTCCTCAGTGAATGTTCTGTTAAACACGATATGTTTTATATGTCGATTTCTATGTATGCTTGGGGTTGGGTGATTGATGAAAGGGGAAGTGATCTGTTCTGGTGGCTTATGCCATTTCAGCCTGGTGACTTTGTCACAACTCTGTTTCTGGTGGCTTCTGCCATTTCAGCCTGGTGACTCTGTCACAACTTTGACGATGAGCAGCTAACTGCAGCATGACTGCCATCGATGGTGTGTAGCGGTGTGGGTTGATTGTAGAAATCCCCAATGGTGTGATTGGCAGGTAAGGGTGGTGTGTAGCGGATGGAAACCTAGGATTGGGTTGGGTTTTATGTATGTTATCTTCTATATTATGTCTATATTCTGATCTGTGGGCTAAGGCCCAATCTGATGGTGCACGAGGGTTGCACACTGAGTTTCGTGTCTCACCCTATTATTTTAACAATTTCAGGTGACACTTAGTGCATCGGACCGGGCTGGAGAGGAGAGCAAGCTGGCCATGCGATAAAGAACCAAGGACTTCCGCAAAAGACTTTACTTTATTTATTTATTTTTAAGAAATTTATTTTAAGTGGGTTTTAAATATGGTTGTAATAAGGCCACGGGCCACTAGACTATTATACTTTGTTTTGGTTTTATTTTGGGCTTTCATTATTGTTAGACACTTGAATTTTAATTAAACTAAGGCATGTATTAAGATTTTGGTTTTAATTCATAAAACAACAAATGAAATTTATATCTTATTTAAACCTATCAAGTTATTAAGTTTTCCCGAACAAAAGATTAAATACAAGAAAAATATTTCCCGAAATTGCGACATCTTTTACAAAATCTTTTTAGTGACATGCCAGATCCGGCTGTAGTGTTTGGGTAGGGTTTGGGGTGTTACAAATTGGTATCAGAGCCCGGTTCAAAACTCGGCTCTGGGGGTTTTTGGGCTCAAAACGTTTTCTAAAAATGGGCTTCTGAAACATGCATGTTTTTAAATGATAACAGGTTTGTTAGCTCGGCATGGCACCTGCGTCTCCGGCCCAAGTCCGCCAGGTAAGTATTCTAAACCATTGTGTAAAGTATATGTGGGCTTGATGGGTTTTATGGGACGTAGACTATTTAGATTAGAACTTGATGGACTCTAGGCTTAGCTGAAACAACTCCTTAACTCTCATAAGACTTAATTTCACTAAACAAAACCGTAAATGAGTCGCAAGGCTTGGGTGTGGCAACAGGCATACGCATGTCTAGGATTGGATCCGGAAGAGCCTGGTATTTAAGCAGTCCTAGTGACTCACCTCCTCTTCACTGGAGTCTTACCTGGTGCGTAGTGACTGTTCACCTTAGCTGAGTTAGGGTGTGGCAATGGGCATACGCATGTCTAGAATCAACCTTCTGCCAGGTACAGCGTCGGTGTCCATCGCTCCTTACAGGATGGCTCCGAAGGAGTTGGTTGAACTTAAAGCCCAGATCCAAGGGTTGTTAGATCGCGGTTTCATTCGACCCAGTGTGTCTCTATGGGGAGCACCGGTGTTGTTTGTAAAGAAGAAGGACGGTTCTATGCGTGTGTGCATAGACTACCGCCAGTTGAATAAGCTGACGATCAAGAACAAGTACCAGCTGCCGAGGATAGATGACTTGTTTGATCAGCTTAGAGGGGCTGCGGTCTTTTCGAAGATAGATTTGAGATCGGGATATCACCAGCTTAAGGTGAAGGAAGCGGATATTCACAAGACGGCTTTCCGGACTCGATACGGGCACTATGAATTCCTGGTAATGCCGTTCGGGTTGTCGAACGCCCCAGTTGCGTTCATGGATATGATGAACCGGGTTTTCCAACCCTACTTGGACCAGTTCGTCGTGGTGTTCATAGACAACATTCTGGTATATTTCAAGTCTGAGGAGGAGCATGGAGCTCGAAACTAACTATTATTTCGACAAAGGCAAGCGCACCTATCGAACAATAGTATTGTTGTGGTGAGTCTGGAATATCATATCCTCAAGGACTAAAATTACTAGTAATAACTATCTTTTTATTATCTAGCCTAGTAATTAAGGGGATTGATTTTTAATCTAAATTTAACTAACTAATTTAACTAACTAAATAATTTTGAACGTGACAGAGAGTAAATTGGGAAAATACTTTTAGACAACTTTATATGAGATAGGCAATACCTAAGGAGGAATTCACCTAAACTTCACTTATTGCTTTTGATTCATGCAATTTATTCACTTGACTTAATCCGTAGAAATCCCTGCTTTATGTTAATATCTCTTTCAAGACTAAAAAACTGACTCTAGATTGTCGCATTAACTCGATCTATGGATTCCCTTATTAGGTTTAACCCTAACCCGACATATTTTCGTCGCCCTATTTCTAGGGTTGCAATCAACTCCGCTTAATTGTGTTGATCTATTCCTAAACAGGGACTTTTGCTCCATTGAATAAGCACATTCGATTTTGAATCAATAACCTGAATTATCAAAACAAGAATAAGAACTCACAATTTAGAATAAGAACAAGTATTTATCTCATAAATCAAATAATAATAAGATTCGTCTTAGGTTTCATCCCCTTAGGTATTTAAGGGATTTAGTTCATACTAATAGAGGGAACCATATTAGAATAGGGAAAACAACAAAACATAAGAAAACCCAAAAACTTCTAAGAACTTGATGGGAGATCCTCAGTCTTGATGGAGATCCTTCTCCTAAGCTGTTCCCGACGGCTGTCTTGGAGTATTTTCTCCTTCTACTCGGCGTCTATTCAATGTCCTGTCGACCTCTCTTCTAGGTTTCCCCCTAGGGTGTTTATATAGGCTTTCGAGATGCCTTACGTGGCCCACAAGTATCCTATTCCGAATAGAATTCTTCCTAGTTTCGGCAGGGACACGCTCGTGTGAGACGCCCGTGGTCGATAGTCCAGGCTATGTTCGATCCTGCTTGTCACACACGGCCGTGTGGTCCACCCGTGTGCAGTGGTCCAGGCTGTGTAGGCCCATTTTGTCCCTTTTTGGCCCGTTTCTCGTTCTTTTCGACTCCCAAAGCTCTCCTGAGTATAAAACATGAATTTAAGAGATTAGGAGCATTGGATTCATCAAATTCAATGGAAAATCATCCAAAAGTAAGCCAAGCATATGGTTAAAATATGTGTAAATTATGGTTTATCAAATATCCCCACACTTAAGCCATTACTTTTCCTCAAGTAAAATTATCAACTCACAATTTAATAATAGCTTCTTCAATTCATAATTCTTATCAATAATGTTTCATCATAATTCATAGATAATTCATACATTGATAATTTAACTAAAAGAGTCCTAAAAATTCAAACAATCTAAGTCATAAATATTTATAGCACGAAAACATAGGTGTTTCCCCTTACCTAAATAATTACCTCTAATTTAAAACCAACAAGAATTAACATCCTCACCAAAGATTCACTCAAATCACTCAAGGTGTTTAATGTTGAAATTAAGCACTCAAAAGTCAAACATGAAGAGTTAATCCCATAGGCTTGCATAAAAATCAAATCTCCACCACTATAAAATGAGATGATACACAAATCAAAAGGTCTTTAAAGAGTTGTAATGGGGCTTAGGTTAAAAGTGTGGATATTGGCTAAATTAGAAGGTTAGAATCGAGGTTGAATTGACAAATTACCTAACTAGAAACAATGAACTAATGGTGAATAATTACATTAATAACAAGAGCTTCTTCTAAAGATGTGAATTTAACTGTTTACTCTCATAAAAAATGGAACTAATAATGAATATACTTTCAACTTTTTTTTTAAGAATAAGTAATTACAATAATAAGATAGAATTTAACAACTGAAATACCAAAAATAGTTAGGCAATTGCTCAAATCAAATCTCGACAAAAACGGCGTCAAAAGATTAGGGGAATTAAAAAAATTTGGTTTTAGGTTAATATTAATGGGCGAGTCAAGAAACGTTTTATTAGGATTCAAAGGGGTTCACTAAGGGTTAATTATGAAGGTAGGCTTTTTATGGAGTAAGTGAGTTAAAACCTAGGTGCCTTTATCATCTCAGTATATCAATTCAAAAGTGTGGTCTTGACATGTATAATCAAGGAAAGTTCTCGTAAAATAGATGAATATTGATACACTCATAATCAATAAAGTGAACAAGGAAAATATATGCTCTCAAAGGTTCAAAATCTCACAAAAATTATGGTTTTTGATGTCAACCTTTTAAATTCAAACTTCAAAGTAATATTTAGGATTAGGGAAACAACCTAATAAAATTTTTAATTCTGAAAATAGACTTATCATGTTTGGTTCTCTAATATCTTAAAGTTTAAACCATCAATGCACAATTACCTATGACTTAATTTGAAACATATCAATGAAAATCATAAATCAATAGAAGTTTCATTCTAATAGTAAATATGAGAAAGATGCTTAAGAATAAGACATAATTCAGAATTGTTGACACCTCCCCACACTTAAGACGTACATTGTCCTCAATGTACAAAGATAGATATCTACAATATAAAGTCATAAGATAGGGAGAGAAGTGAACTTCCTAAATTTTGGATGGAGCCAAGGAAAAGAAATGGTAAGTTGGGCATAGATGAAGGTGGAGGTGGATACTAGGGTCGTGGTGTGGCCGTTGCTTAATAGCCCTTTGAACCTAAATTAAATAAATCAAAATATAATAATATAAATTAAAGACAAGAAAGATAAAGGGACTGGATTTAAAAATGGAAATAAAAGAAAAAAATAATAAATGGACTCAAAGGTCCTTGTCTTGTCGAGTTAATGAAGCGGTCGGCATGAACTTATGTAGATCGGTCTCGTACGGGGAGACTGTGCTAGGCTCCTTTCGCTTCTTTGACATGGGAATGGTGGTGTAAAGAAAGAATGAGGGAAAGGGGAAAGGAAAATGAAAAGAAAAAGTAGAAGAAAGAGAGAGGGGTGTGGTGGTTAGGGTTTGGGAGAAGAAGAAGTTGGGGAGAAAGTGAGAAGAAGGGGAGTTTTAAAACAGGGATCTGGTGGCTTTCCACGCCCATGTGCCATGGGCGTGTTAGTTAACACAGCCGTATCGCACGGCCATATGGTGCTTCATTCATTTCTCCCACGTCTGTGTAGAGGTTTCCACGCCATGTTGATGAATCAGTGTCGACCACGGCCTAAGGACACGGGTGTGTCGCACTCCCGTGTTACTTTCTTAGTATCAGCCACGATTTATTGGCATGGCCATGTTGCACGTCCGTGTCTTTTTCTCAGTGTCGACCACGGCCATATCACACGACCGTGGTATTTTATCGCAGCCAGTGTCTTGGGGAAAATTTTCGTGCTTGATTCGCACGGTCTCAGCCACGCCCGATGTGCCTATTCGTGGTATCCACACGGCCACGACCATGCCAGTGTGCAGGGCCGTGTGGTAGGAAATCTACGCTTTATAAATTTGGTTAGTTTTTAATTAGGTGCTAAAAATAAAAAATATGAAAGTTAATGGGGTTAGTGCTCGGGTTGCCTCCCGAGAAGCACTCATTTAAAGTCTTAAGCTAAACTTACCTTTTATTCGCGTAATCATGGTGGTTTGAAAAGTTAAAACTCCTCATTCTTGCTATCAATTCGGTTATCGATATATAGTTCAAGTCGAGTGGTGTTTACCTTAAACGTGCCGAATATAGGATTAGTTACCTCGACTATTCCGTATGGGAAGACATTCAGTACCGTGAAAGGGATCTCTTCATTTGTATTAAGGTCTGAAGTGGCGATTCAAGGATCTTTCTTATCCAACAATACCTGATCTCCGATCTTAAATTGGGTTGTCCCATCCTTAAGTTTGGCATGGATTTGCGTTGGTTCATCGTGTTTTCTTGGTTTCTCCTTGACATGTGGCTTCCATTCGTCTAGTTCATCGATCTGAAGCCTTTGCTCCTCATAAGTTATTTCTTTGTTGGCACGAGGTCTAGGAGATGGCTCAGTTTTGTAATTTTGCCGTGCTTCCTAAAAAGAAGGTTGAACCGAATGGTCATTAATAGAATTTATGTTCTCACCTTTATTACTCGATGTCTTAGCCAAGTTAAGAGCCTGAAGAGTGATCGTTTCGTCACCTATACGAAGTGTGAGTTCACCTGTACCAACATCAATTTTGGTTTTGGCAGTTGCTAAAAAGGGTCTGCCTAAAATTAAAGGAACAATATTGTCCTCATCCATGTCTAAAAAGAACAAAGTCTACTGGGAATATGAATTTATCAATTTTTACTAGTACATCTTCGATTATACCACTAGGAGCTCTAATGGTTTTATCAGCCAGTTGAATGCTCATTCTAGTTTGTTTAGGTTTCCCTAGACCTAGCTGTTTAAACATTTTATAAGGCATAACATTAATGCTTGCCCCTAAATCTGATAAAGCATTATTAATAGATAGACTACCAATTAGGCAAGGAATCATAAAACACCCTAGATGTTTTAACTTTTGTTGTAACAGACCGATTTTGACCCTAATCGGAACGGTGGTTTCGGGACAACGAATTCGAGTCCGAGAAATATTTTAATATTATATTTTGAGTCTATTATATGTAAATTGATGTGTGTGAAAGTTTCGTAGAAAAATTTATTCGTTTATGTGTTTAATTTAGAAAAAGGACTTAATCGCGTAAAGTCAAAAAGTTGCAATCTATAGTAGAAAGTGCCTATTTGATGATGGCTTTTTAACATGGGGTATTAAAAGGGCAATTAGCCCATTTCTAGGTTAGTGGGTGGCAATTGTCATAACTAACCTTAAGTTATATATTAGTTTTATTTTATTTTAAAGGTTAAATTAGTAATTGAATAATTACTTAATATATATGTTAAAATAACATAAAAAAACCATCATCTTTTCCACTCTTTCATGGCCGAATAATGAAGGAAGAAATAAGCTTTGGGATTCTTTGATTTTCGGCACTTTTAGGCTAAAATTCAAGGTGAGTTTTTAGTCTGTTTTTGTTAATTTTTACGTTTTTGAGATCGTTGCTTCGAACCGTAGCCGACCCATGTTGTAAAATTCAAGGCCAATGATGATGATGACGCAGAACGAGCCGAAATGTGGCTTGATAATACTATTCGAGTATTTGATGAGCTATCTTGTACTCCAGATGAATGCCTGAAGTGTGTCATATCTTTACTTCGGGACACTGCATATCACTGGTGGAGTACATTAGTATCAGTGGTTCCGAAAGAAAAAGTGACGTGGGATTTCTTCCAGAATGAATTCCGTAAGAAATATATCAGCCAGAGGTTCATCGACCAGAAACGTAAAGAATTTCTTGAACTAAAACAGGGGCAAATGACCGTGACTGAATATGAACGAAAATTTGTCAGATTGAGTCGATATGCCCGAGAGTGTGTATCAATTGAAGCCATTATGTGCAAAAGGTTCGAAGACGGTTTGAATGAAGATATAAAGTTGCTTGTTGGCATTCTTGAAATCAAAGAATTTGTGACACTAGTCGAGCAAGCTTGCAAAGCTGAAGAGCTCGGGAAGGAAAAAAGAAAGGCTGAGATAGAAGCTAGAGACACTCGTAAGAGATCGTCGGGTAAGACTTTCCATTCCACATCTAAGAAGTTCAGACATGACTTCAGCTGACATAAAGCTACTTCAGATTTACCTAGACGTGATCGACCTCCAGTGGGCTCCCGAGCTACCTCGATGGCCAGTGTTGGTAACGCTCCAAAAAATCGAGTTGAATGCAAGCACTGTGGGAAATGGCATTCCGGGAGTTGTAGATTCCATGATCGGTCTTGCTTTAAATGTGGATCGTCAGATCATTTTATTAGGGAATGTCCGATGTTAGCTGAGCAGAATACAGTTTAGAACATTAAGTCGAGCAACACGTCAGCGCGAGGCAGGCCACCCAGACATTCAGGCAATGTAGGTGGTAGTCAGAGAGGAACGAAGAACACTGTAGTTCGATCCGAGGCTAGAGCACCAGCTAGAGCTTATGCTGTACGAGCTAGAGAGGATGCTTCGTCCCTAGATGTTATTACTGGTAGTTTCACACTTTATGATACTACTGTGATTGCATTGATTGATCCTGGTTCGACTCATTCATATGTGTGTGAAACTTTAGTATCCAGTAAGACTCTACCTGTTGAGTCTACTGAGTTTGTGATCCGTGTGTCCAACCCTTTGGGTCGCTGTGTACTTGTTGATAAAGTGTGTAAAAGTTGCCCGTTGATGATTCGAGATTCTTGTTTCCCAGCTGAGTTAATGTTGTTGCCCTTCGACGAGTTTGACATAATTCTGGGAATGGATTGGCTAACTTTGTATGATGCAGTGGTGAATTGTAAAAGAAAGATCATTGATTTGAGATGCCAAAACGGTGAGATCATCCGGGTTGAATCCAATAATTTGGATGGGTTGCCTACAGTAATATCCTTGATGTTAGCCCGAAAATATGTGAGAAAAGGGTGTGAAGCTTATTTGGCTTATGTGCTGGATAATAAAGTGTTGGAAAAACAGATTGAATCTGTACCAGTTGTGGGTGAATACCCAGATGTGTTTCCTGAAGAATTACAGAGTTTACCACCAGTACGAGAGGTTGAATTTGGCATCGAACTAGTTCCGGGGACGACTCCGATTTCGATAGCTCCGTATCGGATGGCACCTACCGAGTTGAAAGAGTTGAAAGCACATTTGCAAGAGTTGACAGATAGGGGCTTTGCACGACCGAGTTTCTCTCCTTGGGGTGCACCGGTTTTATTTGTGAAAAAGAAAGATGGGACTATGCGAATGTGTATTGATTATCGCCAGTTAAGTAAAGTGACAATAAAGAATAAGTACCCGTTACCTCGGATTGATGACTTGTTCGATCAGTTGAAAGGGGCTTCAGTGTTTTCAAAGATTGATCTGAGATCGGGTTATTATCAACTGCGAGTTAGAGATTCTGATGTGCCTAAAATTGCATTTCGAACGAGGTATGGACATTTTGAGTTTTTGGTTATGCCTTTTGGGCTTACTAACGCACCTGCTGTTTTTATGGATTTGATGAATCGGGTTTTCAGACAGTTTTTGGATCGGTTTGTAGTAGTGTTTATTGATGATATACTGATCTACTCCAAAGATGAAATCGAGCATGCCTAGCATTTGAGATTAGTGCTACAAACTTTGCGAAATCAGCAGTTGTATGCGAAGTTTAGTAAGTGTGAGTTTTGGATGAAAGAGGTCAGCTTTTTGGGACGTTGTTTCAGCATCAGGCATTTGAGTTGATCCGAACAAAATCTCAGCCATACTTGATTGGAAGCCACCGAAAAATGTTTCCGAGATTCGAAGTTTTCTGGGACTTGCGGGTTACTACAGACGGTTTGTGAAAGGTTTTTCTGTGATAGCTACACCTTTGACAAAGCTAGTACAGAAAGATGTCAAGTTTGAGTGGTCGAAAAATTGTTAGAAAAGTTTCGATCAGTTGAAAGCCCTTTTGACGGAAGCTCCAGTGTTAGCTCAGCCTGAATCGAGTAAAGAATTTGTTGTGTATTCTGATGCTTCCTTAAGTGGTTTGGGCTGCGTATTGATGCAGGAAGGCAAAGTAGTAGCCTACGCTTCGAGACAATTGAAGCCGCATGAAAGAAATTACCTGACGCATGATTTAGAGCTTGCAGCCATTGTGTTCGTACGGAAGATTTGGCGTCATTACTTATTCGGCAAGAAATGTCACGTTTACTCGGATCACAAAAGTTTGAAGTACTTGATGACTCAGAAAGACCTGAACTTAAGACAGCGCAGATGGTTGGAATTGTTAAAAGATTACGAATTGGTAATTGACTATCATCCGGGAAAAGCTAACGTTATTGCAGATGCACTAAGTAGAAAATCATTGTTTGCTCTTCGTGTGCTGAACGCACATATAGTTATGGCTGGTGATGGTTCGATCATAGCTGAGATGAAGGCTAGACCGTTGTTTATTAAGCAAATTAGTGATGCACAGAAAGTTGACAAAGATATGACTTCTAGACGAGCACAATGTGAAAATGATACAGAGTCAAAATTTTGAATTGATAAAAATGACTGTTTGAACTATAAAAGCCGATTGTGTGTACTGAGAAATGCTGACTTGATTCAGATGGTATTGGATGAAGCTCATAATAGTCAAATATTGATACATCCGGGTAGCACAAAGATGTATAATGACTTGAAACAGTTCTATTGGTGGCCGGGCATGAAACAAGATATATCTGAATTTGTTTCGAAATGCTTAGTTTGTCAGCAAGTAAAAGCTGAGCATCAAGTGCCACCCGGACTACTTCAGCCAATCATGATACCTGAATGGAAATGGGATAGAATTACAATGGATTTTGTATCCGGTCTCCCTATGACACCGAGTAAGAAAGATGCCGTCTGGGTTATAGTTGATAGACTGACTAAATCAGCTCATTTTGTGCCAGTACGTACAGACTATTCACTCGATAAACTTGTTGAATTGTACGTATCACAGATTGTGAGATTGCATGGTGTACCGAGTTCCATTGTTTCAGACAGAGACCCGAGATTCACATCGCAGTTTTGGAAGAAGTTGCAAGATGCTTTAGGTACTAAACTTCATTTTAGTACAGCCTTTCATCCGCAGACTGACGGTCAGTCTGAACGAACTATTCAGATACTTGAGGACATGTTGAGATGTTGCGTTCTCGAGTTTGAAGGTACGTGGGAACGATACCTACCTTTGATTGAATTTTCTTACAATAATAGCTTTCAATCTAGTATCAAAATGGCGCCCTACGAAGCTTTGTACGGTCGTAAATGTCGAACACCGTTGTATTGGACTGAGCTCAGTGAAAACAAAATACACAAGGTTGATTTGATCAAAGAAACTGAACAAAAAGTGGCTCTGATCAGAGATACTTTGAAAGCTGCCTCAGACCGACAAAAGTCTTATGCTGATTTAAAACGTAAAGATGTTGAATTTCAAGTCGGAGATCGAGTATTCTTGAAAGTTTCTCCGTGGAAAAAAGTACTCCGATTTGGACGAAAAGGCAAACTTAGTCCGAGATTCATCGGACCTTATGAAATCACTGAACGTATTGGGCCTGTTGCTTATAGATTGAAGTTGCCCTCTGAGTTAGAAAAGATACATGACGTATTTCACATTTCGATGCTTCGTAAGTACAGATCAGATCCGTCTCATGTGATCACACCGTCAGAGATTGAAATCCGATCCGATTTGACATATGATGAAGAACCGATCCGTATCTTAGCTCGGGAAATGAAAGAGTTGAGAAATAAGAGGATTCCATTAGTGAAAGTATTATGGAATAGACACGGAGTTGAAGAGGCTATGTGGGAGCCTGAGGATTCAATGAGGCAACAATATCCGACTTTGTTTAACGGTAAGATTTTCGAGGACGAAAATCCTTAAGGGGGGAGAGTTGTAACAGACCAATTTTGACCCTAATCGGAATGGTGGTTTCGAGACCACGAATCCGAGTTCGAGAAATATTTTAATATTATATTTTGAGTCTATTATATGTAAATTGATGTGTGTGGAAGTTTCGTAGAAAAATTTATTCGTTTATGTGTTTAATTTAGAAAAAGGACTTAATCGCATAAAGTCAAAAAGTTGCAATCTATAGTAGAAAGTGCCTATTTGATGATGGCTTTTTAGCATGGGGTATTAAAAGGGCAATTAGCCCATTTCTAGGTTAGTGGGTGGCAATTGTCATAACTAACCTTAAGTTATATATTAGTTTTATTTTATTTTAAAGGTTAAATAAGTAATTGAATAATTACTTAATATATATGTTAAAATAACATAAACAAAGCCATCATCTTTTCCACTCTTTCATGGCCGAATATTGAAGGAAGAAATAAGCTTTGGGATTCTCTGATTTTCGGCACTTTTAGGCTAAAATTCAAGGTGAGTTTTTAGTTGGTTTTTGTTAATTTTTACGTTTTTGAGATCGTTGCTTCGAACCGTAGCCGACCCATGTTGTAATTTTTAAATCAAAGCATGTCTAAGGTTTGACCATTAACATTGTTTTATGATAATTGATGTTTGATGAATTTTAATCTTAGGATAGATTAAGATTGATAAGTTTTGTATTGAAGTTTTAGTGAAAATTGAGTAAATAGGATTAAATTGTAAAAATAAATTTTTAGAGGGGCCTATTTGCAAAATAAATGAAAAATATGGACTTGTATAGTCCCTAGGAGTATTCGGCCCTAAAGAATTATGTGCAAATTATGTGTATTTTGTGTTTTGTGCAATTAGGACTAAAGTGTAAAATTGTAAAACCCTAGGGGTAAAAGGGTAATTTGCCCATTTATGTGATTTGGGACTAAATTGAAATGAAATGTATTTGAATGAGCTAAATTCTAATGTATTTAGATCAAGAACAAAGAAAAACGGATTTGGATCGGGGAAAGACGAAGGTTATTGAATAGCCGGTCTACGCGGTCCGTCGACTGTCGAGGTAAGTCCTTAAGTTAAAATATATCATAGATTTAATTATGAACATGTTTAATGATATTATTTGATAAGTTTGAGTATGAATCTATGTGGTAGCCGAATATAAAGATCTTACATTGGATTGTATATGTTTTGTAAATGCAATCAAATGAATAGATACATTTGATATGATATGTGAATGTGATTGGTGTATATGATTCATTGGTAATGATAGTATTGAGAAATGTAAGATGATGGAGTAACATTAACTATGTTACTAATGAAATGTAGTAATGTTGTGCATGAATATATATGATAGCCGAATGTGGGTATAAGGTTGAGTTGAATTGTAATTGTTAATTATGTTATGAGTAAGCTTGTTCAGCTTGAAATGTGAAGTTAAAATGAAGTATATTTGATGTTGCGATTTAGCCTTAAGTGATGTGTATTGAATGGATAAATGGGTTGGTTATTTCAGGCTTAATGCCTAGCAGGCCTTGTGCCGGTGATCTATATCAGGCTTAATGCCTAGCAAGCCTTGTGCCGGTGATCTATATCAGGCTTAATGCCTAGTAGGCCTTGTGCCGGTGATCTATTTCAGGCTTAATGCCTAGCAGGCCTTGTGCCGGTGTAATATGTCAGGCTTATCGCCTAGCAGGCTTAATGCCGGTGATATATTATAAACGGAGAATCCGAGTATCAAGCAAGTTGAGACTTATTTAAATGATGCTATGTGCTACAAGCTCGGGTAAGATTTAGTTTATTACATTAATAAGGAACGAGGTAAAGTACTTTGGAAATGTTTGAGTGATGTGTAATGTAATGAAGTTGATGATACAAGTTATATTTTGTTTTGGAGATATTGAATTTATCATTGATAGGTGCAAAATCAATGGGTGCAGGAGCTGCTACAATTGCGTTTACAAATAGTTTCCAAATAAATCCCAACAAAAAAGAGAAAGGAAAAAATAAATAAAAAAAAAGATAAAGATATCGTTGGGAATGAAATTCTGTCATTTGTATCCCCTTTGACAGAAAGTGGAGGGATCAATTGATGTATTTTTAAAATTTTATCCGTCGGGACTGACGGGGCTCGAACCCGCAGCTTCCGCCTTGACAGGGCGGTGCTCTGACCAATTGAACTACAATCCCAGGGAAATAAAGAAAAGTGTACAACATAGATAGTCTTATGATTTCATTCAAGCCATTTTCTATTTAGATTTTAGATTCGAAGCCGGGTTGTAACAAACAAAGGCGCGAGTGATATATTGATATCAATACGGGTATGCACTTTGAGTGAGAGCGACGCGGATTAGTAGTTACTAGTAATCCTTTCGTTATTGCCAAATAAATCGATCAATAATCAATTTGAAAATGAAAACAAAAAAGAGTCTTCTTTTTTGTTTACTTTACTCTTTTTCTTTTCATTAAACTTTCTATTTAATGATCCTGATATGAATCTAGAGCGGTATCAAGGTCATAATTTATGGGCATTTTAGGTTATGGCGGATCAGCGAATTATTGGGCCGAGCTGGTTTTTGAACCAGCGTAGACATACTGCCAACGAATTTACAGTCTGTCCCCATTAACCGCTCGGGCATCGACCCAGGAAGAATCAATTCTAGGTTTATTGATAATCCATGATCAACTTCCTTTCGTAGTACCCTACCCCCAGGGGAAGTCGAATCCCCGCTGCCTCCTTGAAAGAGAGGTGTCCTGAACCGCTAGACGATGGGGGCATACTTGCCTGACCGCGACCATACTATGCTCATAGTATGAGCAGTTTTTTGAAATTGTCAATATAATGGAATGACTAGAGCCGAAAGCTTTTTCCATCTTTTATGATTTTCCATTTTTGATTCACGATTTATACTCAGTAAATCATTCATTTTAATCGCCACTCTATTCGATATAGAAATAATTTAGATAAATTCAATCTATTATATAAATATTTATTAGAAATAAATAGATATTATAAAAAGAAACTAGATTATATTAATAATACAAAGTATAAGATCAGTGATTGGTTTAACATAAACATAAAAAAGGGAGTTAACCTTCATTTTTTCCACTTTCATTCATTGATTCACTCATTATTACGACGAGATAGGCATGTTTCTATCTAACACTAAGCCGGTAAATTAACAAAAACTAAATCGGGAATTTTTTGAAGAGGCAGCAAGAAGTTATCGAAAATTATGTGTGTGTGTTTTTTTTCTAAAAATTGGGTTCGGTGGACAAAGCAAATCCCTTCATCACATGTTTCGATAAAATAGATTGGATCTATGTCGAATTGCTAAGGTACATGTATTAATCAAATAAATGAATTTCGTTCTGTTCTGATAAGCCAATTATGATTGGCCTTGAAAAAATTCATTGCATTGATATTTATCAAACCCAATATCAATAAAACCATTTTACCCTCTACACGTTAAGTAAATTAGAATTATCATTCCTGAGAGCTACTAGCCACTATGAGTCTACTGCATATACTTATATATATATAAATAGATCTTATCCGTCTACTGATTCATTCAGTAATTGAATCGAACCGCCCTTTTAACTCAATGGTAGAGTAACGCCATGGTAAGGCGTAAGTCATCGGTTCAAATCCGATAAGGGGCTTTTGACTTTTTTTTCATAAAACTCCTATGAAATGGTAGTATTCATATTGAAACATAGGGATGTTGTTTTTATTGGTAATAAAACCCAACTGTATATGTATAATAATTGAATTAGAAATTGTATAATTTAACTCTACTAAGTTATTATTCTAATGAGTTAGAGTAGAGTAATTCTAAAAGAAAGTTGAAATTATAATGAATAATGATAAGCCGTCTCTTGAAGCGACAAATATATATTTTGTTTTGATTTTGAATTAGATTATTCCAATCAAATCCATTGTAAAGAATTGTAAAGATTAGAAATCAACAAAAGAAAAAGTAAGTGGATCTAACCCATTGAATCGTGACTATATCCACTATTCTGATATTAAAATTCGATAGAGATGAAATTGGAACAGTCGATTTCTTTTTATTTTATATTTATTTGGACTCCCCAAGAATCTGTCGATATTTCCGATTCAATCTTCTTGTTCCTAGGAATAAATTAATATTCTATTCCTTTCTAGAAAGAGAAACATTTATTTCAAGTTACAACCTAAGAGCCTTTTTCAACATCTTATCTTTCTTTGATTCCAGAACACAACAAGATACATTTCTATCTATATATTCTATCTATTCTATAATAGATAGAAACCTAAATCAAATCATGTCTTCACATATCAAATATTTCCATATCGATACATATGACACTTTTGTTCTGCCAATGTGATGGAGAGTGAGTGCGAAAAAGAAAGTTTCATTTTGAGTCTCCTATTATTTAATTTAATATTATTAAATATTGTATTAGATTGAAAAATAGGAACTTCGAATCTTTTTCTGATATACATAAAGTAATAGGAAAAGATTCGAAGTGGATTTCTTGACCCGTGAAATGAAAAAATAGCCTCTGGAGTTTTTTTGTTTTATATTCATCTGAAGGAAATATGAGAAAGAAAACAATAAATAAAAGAAATAAAATGAAGGAAATATATATCAGACTATAGTAATTTAATACACATAGAAATTATAAAAATACATAAAAATATTGATTTTTATCAATTTCACGAACAAGATCCAAGAATAAGATTAGTTGATGGAGGGGGAGGGGTAGATCTGGGGATCAACCAGTAGCGAGAGAAGGGATCGCTTCTTCCTTGAATTGAAGAGTTCGTTCAAAAAATTTCATCTATCTGATTGATGAGCCATAAGACAATTCATGGTTCAGACGACTAGTAAAAATAGAAAAGAATAAACGAATTGAGTTCATGGATTTACCTAAGTCAGGTTATGGACCAATACAAGAAAATATTTTTTTATATTCGAAATCGACTGAAGGATTGGACTACAAATATTAATGAGATGAATTGGATCAATATCCATACTTTACTTTTTTGTATTGTATAATGTATACAAAAATAATAAATAAATATATATATAATATATAAAAAAATATAAAATAAAAATATTTAGAATATATAAAAATAGATTTAATATATAATATATAAATAAATAAATTGAATATAATATTAATATATAAATAAATTAAACAAAAAGAGTTTCCTTTTTTGGTTTAATTTATTCTGCAAAGATCTAACTCCTCAAATTGATCCCTAATTGGAAGTTTCGACGAGATAATAAACAGACTGTTGACCTTTGGAAAGAATTGGAAAGAAAAGGGGAAAAAGCTTTTTCACTCTTTGTTCTTTGATTCCGATAGCCGGCTTTCCCTATTTGTTTGCTTTTTGCCTTTTTTCCCTATGTGTTTATACCCTTGAAGTTCCGATTCTAATTGAGGAGGGCAATGGTAAAAGAGATTGATAATTATGACATGTTTATTTGAATTGGAATATACAAATGTTAATAATTAAGTTAAGGGCATTGAGTGTAGTCGGTCATGAATAATTTATTTATATAATGTTTATATTCATTGTTGAACTTATTTATTTAAAGGTTTGAATGTTTGATTATTGAGTTGTATTTGCTTATGACTTACTAAGCTCGTAAGCTTACTCCGTGTGTTTTTAATGATCTATTTTATAGTTTTGGTCAAGCTACGGGCTCGTGCAAGCGTCAGCAAAGTCAACCACACTATCATCTATTTGGTACACCTTTAGTTTGGTTTATTTTGATAAAGGCATGTATAGGATGTTTAACGTTCTTGTTTGAGTTGGGAACTTGGATAATATATGTATATAGCCATACGAATATGGCTTTTATTTTGTGTTTTGATGAAGGTACATAGGGTTTTCTTTTTAATGTCTTAATAATGCTTATGGTTGTGTTATTTTGATACCAAAATGGTAAGGACTTATTTACCATATATTAGAACATGGTTCTTGATATCTATTATAGGTACAATTTGTCTTATGAAAGATGATATTTTTGTTATGTTGTGTTTGGTATTCAGGTATGTTAAATTGGGTTAGACATAACGATTGAAATCGAATAGGTAGTTAGGTATTGGTTAATAATCTGATTTTGGTTTAAAATGTTTGATCATTCGAGTTTAATGTAGTTGTAATTGTTACTTATACTAAAGTGTTTAATACATTTATAAACTATTTGGAAATCTGTTAATGAAACAAAGTAGTTTAGTATATGTTAAGTTGGTATATGTATGATGTTTTGAGTACTAAGTAAACGAATTAAATATGCTATGAGTTATTTTTTTTATGTTCTTGAACGTACTATAAGAATATATAGATAGGTGATACACATACCCTATAGACATCTTAGTTTCAATTATATCCACACGAATGAGTTCATGTAGGCCTTGATTTGAATTGTCGGTTGGCTTAATTTGAATTTTTGGTTTGAACTATTAGTGGATATTTGAAATTTAATCTATGTTTTTGCAAATCATTATATGCATAAATTGTGATAAATGCCTGTGATATTCTTAGTCTAGTTCAGTAATGCCTCATAACCCTAATCCGGCGACGGACATGGGTTAGGGGTGTTACATTTGTGGTAGTCTATTTTGTACGATTGTTGAGCACATTGCATTTAGCTCCACATGCGACGCCTCGTCTAACTTCCATTTGTTTGTCAAAAGCTCTTTTAAAAATTACCTTGAATTGGGCATCAACAAAAGGGCTTCAAGAAACGGTAAGTTAATATGTAATTTTTTTAGAAGTTTAAGAAATTTACTGAATTGTTCATCTGCACGGTCTTTCTTCATCGCATTGGGGTATGGTACACGAGGTTGGTACTCTGTAATTACCGGTTTTGGTTCATCATGGCTTACCTCAACCTTACCTTCCTCTACCACTTTCTCTTGCCCCAATTATGGTTCATCTAACCCTTCACTATCGTGAGCTGTTATGGCTTGAAGTTGCTCCTTTGGGTTAGTTTCAGTGTTGCTTAGCAAACTACCTTGTGGTCGTTCTGAGATCAGCTTAGCAAGCTGTCCTAATTGGTTCTCGAGCCCTTGAATTGATGCTTGTTGACTTTTAAGTGCTGTTACGGTGTTTTGGAAGTGTATCTTTGACACCACAATGAACTTTGTTAGCATCTCCCAAGGTTCGACTTTTTCTCTTGTGGGTAGGGTTGCTGTTGAAAGCCTGGAGGGGGTTGTTGTCTCTGATTTCCTTGGCCACCCCATGAGAAATTTGGGTGGTTCCTCCAACCTGGATTGTAAGTGTTACTATAAGGGTTATTTTGAGGTCTAGAATTGTTATCCATATAGTTCATCTGTTCACTTTCTATGCCAGGGTTGTAAGATGGATATTCTATATTGCTCATCCATCCTCCATTTGTATCACACTGCATCACTGGATGTACCTGTGAAGAACCACACAAACCATCAATTTTCTTACTCAAAAGTTCTACCTGATTTGATAGCATGGTTACTGCGTCAAGGTTGAAAACACTGGCGGCTTTTGTTGGCCTTGTCCTTGTAACTTGCCACTGATAGTTATTCAGTAACATTTTCTCTATAAACTCATAAGCCGCTTCAAGGGTTTCGTTATTTTGGGTTCCACCAACGGCTGAATCAATCAACTGCCTAGTCGAGGGGTTCACACTGTTGTAAAAGGTTTGAACCTGTAGCCACAAGGGTAACCCATGGTGAGGGCACCTTCTTAGTAAATATTTGTATCTCTCCCATGCATCGTAAAGTGTTTTTTTATCCATTTGCACAAAAGAAGAGATATCATTCCTCAGCTTAGCCGTTTTAGCCGACGAAAATTATTTTAACAAATTTTTTTTGGTCATTTGTTCCCATGTAGAGATTGATCCTCGTGGTAACGAGTTCAACCACTGTTTCGCTTTGTTTCTCAACGAGAAGGGAAACAACTGAAGGCGAGTGGCATCATCAGGAATGCCATTAATTTTGAAAGTGTCGCAAAATTCCAGAAAGTTTGTTAAGTGATTGTTTGGATCCTCATCCTGCAAACCATCAAACTGAACGAACTGTTGAATAATCTGTAAGTGTTAGGTTTCAGTTCAAAATTATTTGTAGCAATAACAGTTCTAACAATACTTGATTTAGTTCCTATTAAATTAGATTTAGCATAACCATACATAGTACGAGGAGTAGGATTTTGATTCACCGGATTTACGACAACCACAGGAGGTAGCGGATTATTATCAGCCATCTCTTCGGTAGTGTTGGTATCGTCCTCTTGCTCTTCTTCTATGTATTGTAGGCTTCGCCTTATTTCTCTTCGGTTTCTGTGAACGGTACCATCTATATCACTGTAAAAAATCAAGGGTCTCGACAGGTTTCTTCTAGTCATAAACTAGAATTACCTGCCAGAAGCAAATAAAGAAAAATTAGCAAAGTTAAAAATAAAATAAATATAAATTACAAATAAATAAAATGGCTAAAGTAATAAAAATTAAGTTTTCCTAATATCTTAGTCCCCAGCAACGGCGCCAAAACTTGATGGAGCTCGAAACTAACTATTATTTTGACAAAGGCAAGCTCACTTATCGAACATTAGTATAGTTGTGGTGAGTCCGGAATATCATATCCTCAACGACTAAAATTACTAGTAATAACTATCTTTTTATTATCTAGCCTAGTAATTAAGGGGATTGATTTTTAATCTAAATTTAACTAACTAATTTAACTAACTAAATAATTATGAACGTGACAGAGAGTAAATTGGGAAAATACTTTTAGACAACTTTATATGAGATAGGCAATACCTAAGGAAGAATTCACCTAGGCTTCACTTATTACTTTTGATTCATGCAATTTATTCACTTGACTTAATTCGTAGAAATCCATGATTTATGTTAATATCTCTTTCAAGACTAAAAACAACTGACTCTTGGTTGATTGATTGAAATCTCTTTCTAATTAAAACCCCTATTGTCGCATTAACTCGATCTATGGATTCCCTTATTAGGTTTGACCCTAACCCGGCAGATTTTCGTCGCCCTATTTCTAAGGTTGCAATCAACTCCGCTTAATTATGTTGATCTACTCTTAAACAAGGACTTTTGCTCCACTGAATAAGCACATTCGATTTTGAATCAATAACCTGAATTATCAAAACAAGAATAAGAACTCACAATTAAGAATAAGAACAAGTATTTATCTCATAAATCAAATAATAATAAGATTCATCTTAGGTTTCATCCCCTTAGGTATTTAAGGGATTTAGTTCATACTAATAGAGGGAAACATATTAGAATAGGGAAAACAACAGAACATAAGAAAACCCAAAAACTTCTAAGAACTTGATGGGAGATCCTCGGTCTTGATGGAGATCCTTCTCCTAAGCTGTTCCCGACGGCTGTCTTGGAGTATTTTCTCCTTCTACTCGGCGTCTATTCAACGTCCTGTCGACCTCTCTTTCAGGTTGCCCCCTAGGGTGTTTATATAGGCTTTCGAGATGCCTTACTTGGCCCACAAGTATCCTATTCCGAATAGAATTCTTCCTAGTTTCGGCAGGGACACGCCTGTGTGACACGCCCCCATGGTCGATAGTCCAGGCTGTGTAACGCCCTGAATTTGGGCCTAGTAGAATTGGGCCCATTGGGCCTTAGGCGTGGGAGCATTTAAAATTTTTGGAGAATAAGAGAACGACTTTAATGCAAGTTGGACCTATTAGGTGAGTAATTTTGGAAGGTTAGAGGGCTGCTATGAAGTCCCGGGTTCAAACTTTGGCCTTAGGGAAATTTTGGTTTTAGGTGAATAAAACCCTAGGAGTTAGTAGTAGGCTTTAAGAATAAAATGTGGAGAAAAATGACACAATGAAGGGAGTGGTCTAGTGGCAAGGCGTCATTAAGGGGGTAAGTGAGTGCTTGGGTTCAAATCTTGGCGCTTGCATTTCATTTTGATTTATTTTTAAGTGAACCTAGACTTTGGCCAATAGGTTTATATTTAGTTGCACATACTTTAAGATACAAAAAGAGCTAGTTGGTAAAGTGGCTAGCGGCGTGGATTATTCTACAGGGTAGCCTGGGTTCAAATCTCATGAGTAGCAAAAAGGGAATATTTATTTTGCTAAGTTGGGGCGGCAAGAGTTTGTGTTGGATTTAAACTCTACTGAAGGAGGGATCCCACGTCGGAAAGATAGCAAGACGGAAGGTGAGAAGTTGGCTTTAAATAGAGCAATCTAGGAGGAGAGTAAACATACCTAGGTTGGCGTTTGGGCATAGGAGTGTTCGGAGCGCGGATCAACTCCAGAATCCTATCAGGTGTGTATTTTGCCCTACTCTAGCTGTAGAGCAGCAAATGCCGAAATGCCGGTCACACGGCAATGGTAGCCACACGAGCGTGCGAGCGCACATGTGGGAGCTTCGACGCGATAGTTGAGGCCACCATGAGTATTCTTGTAGGCTGAGGCTGCTTGGGCCACAATGGGCCAAGTGGGCCTAATGAGCCCGTGGGCCCATATGAATAAATTGTATGATTGTATAGTAGTTATTGGACTGGTCAATGTGAATCTCCTATCCGTGGCTAGATTTGGGCTGAATGGGCCACACGAGCGTGTGGGCCCATTTGGGCCGAAATGGGCCCTAAGCCCAATTGCACCGTTTCGATAAAAAAAGGGTACCCCTGTCGCTCGATGCGATAGTAGGCCTTCAAAAAAGCCGTTATAGGGGTATTAAATTATCGAAATACCCTTGGTGGGTAAATTATTGAAATACCCCCGAAAGGTAAATTACAGAAATACCCCTGGGTTGTGTAATTACCGAAATAGCCCTAGAGGGTAAATTACCATTATACCCTTGATTATGGTTAGTTGTTATGTATCTGCTTTATTTACACTGTTGTACATATGATGCATTGCATTTTTATCATGCTGCATGGGGGGGATAATGACTGAAGAGCAGTGTAGCCCGGTGGCTTTGCCACAATATATATATATATATATATATTTACATATTATGACTCTGGTGGCTCAGCCACAAATATTGTGATTAGCAGCAAGGCTGTATTGTTGGAGAGCTTGGCTCTGTGCCATCTTCATTATGGCTTTGTGCCAATCGTATTTACCCGTGGCCAGATATCGATGACTCTGTGTCGATCATATTTACCTAAGGTTGTGTGTTGATTATATTAACATCGCTGATGGCTATGTGCCAAACATAATATAGTTACTGATGGCTCTGTGCCACTTATAATACCATTATTGAAGGCTTAAGAGCTGCATAGATTCTGTGTTCAGCAGCTTGGCTGCAATATTGGTGTGATTGGCGGGGTGGGTTGACTTGATCCCCACAGGTGTGGTTGGCTAGTCGGGGGTGTGTTGGCTGGATTGGGTTAGGTTGCATTACATTATCTGCACTTACATGATTATAGGGCTTAGGCCCAGTTTGATGTTTAATGGGCTCGGGCCCAGTCAGTGATCGTTTAGGGGATTACACACTGAGTTCTTGTAACTCACCCCTTTTCCTTTAACCTCGTAGGTAATCCCCAGCGTTAGAGGATTTGGAGCCGTAGAGGACTCGGTGGTGGCCATACATCAGAGATACTACTCGTGAAATCTAGTAATTTCGGTTTTTACCTTATTTTAAGATTATTTATTTTGGGTTAATATTTTGTAATAAGGTCGTTGGTTTATTTTCTTTTAAGTTTTCGTTAATATATGTTAAACTTATAAATACGTGGTTTTCATGAAATGATAATAACTGTTTTCAAAATATCGCATCTTCGTAATTCATAGAATCTGATTTCTGTTATAAACAAGTTTTCGAGAATAATAATAATAACATTTTTACAAGAAAACCATAAAGACAAATCGGATTTTCACAAACAACAAAGCTCGAAGCTTCAAAGAGAATGCAAACTTTGTAACGGAGGCACAGTTTTTAAAGCAACCCTTCTATGTGACATGCCAGATCCGGTCGTAACGTCTAGGCCGGGTTTGGGGTGTTACAGGCTGTGTTCGATCCTGCTTGTCACACACAGCCGTGTGGTCCACTCGTGTGCAGTGGTCCAGGTCGTGTAGGCCCATTTTGTCCCTTTTTGGCCCGTTTCTCGTTCTTTTCGACTCCCAAAGCTCTCCTGAGTATAAAGCATGAATTTAAGAGATTAGGAGCATCGAATTCATCAAATTCAATGAAAAATCATCCAAAAGTAAGCCAAGCATGGGGTTAAAATATGTGTAAATTATGGTTTATCGCGGCACTAATTAGTATCGCAGCAAAGCTGCCAGTAATCAGAATGGCTAGGAGTCATAAACAAGATAGTTATAACGCTATTTGTACAGTAATATGATTGGAACAAAGCCATCGGTAGTAGTAATATGATCGGCACACAGCCATTAGTAACGATAATATGATCGGCACAAAGCCATCAGTAGAAGTGATATGATCGAGACACAACCATCAGTAGCATCGCAGCAAAGCTACCAGCAACAGTATTGCAACAAAGCTTCCAGTAACAGTACCACAGCAAAGCTGTCAGGAACAGTATATGTGGCAAAGCCACCAGTAACAGTGATTGTGGCAGAGCCACCAGTACAGTTCTTCCTCCATAATAGTATCCCAACCTCATGCAGTATGTCGTGTATGCAAAATGCCATGCTCAGAATCAGTCATACAAATCACAGACAAATCATTCATTTAAATCACAGACAGATCAGTCATCTACATCACAGATAAATCAATCATTTACATCGCAGACAAATCAAGCATTTACCTTCGAAGGGCAAAATAGTCATTTTACCCTTTGGGGGTATATCGGTCAATTCACCTAACAGAGGTATTACAGTGATTTTACCTACAGGGGCATCACGGTCATTTTACCCTATAGGGGTATTACGGTTATTTTACCCTACAAGGGTATTACGGTCATTTTACACTATAGGGGTATTATGGTCATTTTCCCCTACAGGGGCGTTACGGTCATTTTACTTATTTTGGGGGTCTCGGTATAGTTAACAACCTTTCTGAAGGTCTACAGTAGCCTCGAGCGACTCAGATAATCCATTTGGTCAAAACAGTGTAAACAGGCTCAAAGCCCAATATTCGGCCCAAATGGGCCCACACGCTCGTATGACCCATTTGGTTCAAATTCAATCACGGCTATGCGCACTACATAGCCCAATCCAGTTTCTTCCACTTTTTGTAAATTTTATCCGTGTAGGGCCCACGAGCCCATTGGGCGCACACGACCCATTTCAGCCCAACGAGCCCATAACGGCCCAAGTGCACGAGAACACTTGTAGTGGCCTCTTTAGTCTACCACCCTCGATTGTGGGCTCAGTTTTTCCACACGAGTGATCACACGCTCGTGGGGCCTCAAATGCCTGAAGTTTTTACTTTTCGGCTTTTGCCGATTCATAGCGGAGATAGTGTGATTACACACACTCTTTCGGCTTTACGATAGTAATGATTTACGGTGTAAAGATACACACCTGTCTTCGAAATCGAGTGAACAGTTCAGCACACCAAGCCCTACATTCATTCAAGGTACCGTCAGTTTCCCAATCATTAGAATTCACAATACTTAACCCAAGTCGTTACTCACTACTCACCTTGAACGAACGAAAATAGCTTAATGCCCTTAGATCACCGATTAAGAATCGATCTCATGACCTCACCGAATATATGTATCAAAACAGATCTTATTAACCAAACAGTGATCAAATATGTGGCCCTAATCCACAAATGCTAACTTACCAACCACAGGAATATTTGGCCTAATCTAAGAGTATGGTAGTGGTCTTACCCTTAACGAGAGACAGATTTTGATGGCTTGAATAATCTTTGCCCTACTTCGCTCCTCAGGATCTCTTACCCCAACGCACCCCACCAATTTGTTAAAACTCCAGCAAGATCGAACCACCAGCCCCAGCGCAGCGAAACGATCCACCAAACACCGAGTAGCAGACAAGAACCCAAAAGGGAAGAAGAAGGGCTGGTCGGCTCATAGAAGACCGAAGGAAGAATAGAATATTAGGGAAGAAGGAGACTATATTCGGCTAAAAGGGAAAATGAAGGAGAAATAAGAGGAGAAGAATAGTTTTGGTAAAGGGAAAATATGGGAATGAGAAGAGAAAAGGAGAGGTTTCAGTAATTGCACTTTCGGCAAAATGAGAATAGCAGAGGAAAGAAACCCAAAAGGTACAGAGAGGCACTTGACTTACCAGGAATTAACCAGAATGATTTTACGTTACTAAGAAACAACAGCCATTCGGCCAGAAGGAAACACAGAAGAACTAAAATGCCCAAAAGAAAGAAACCGAAACCAGAACTACTCTCAAAAGCTACCTTTGCCCATATCGCTCCTTGAATCCCTCCTCATATCTCTCCACAACTCCTCCATCAGAATTTCACTGTAACACAACCACTGGTCGATCCATCCTGCAAAATAAAATACACTATTACTCATCCCAAGACTTGAACCTCAGACCCATTGCCACACTTGTAACGCCACAACCACTGTACCAACAGGCTCTTTGTGTGTCATATTTTGAACACAAATATTCTTAAGGCTAAAGCCAAGGTTCATTTAAGAGAAAAACAAAAAAATTTACAAAAGCCAGGGCTTGAACCCAGGACTTCTCAAACACTCCCAAACACTCCTAAATCACTTATCACTTAACCATCAAAGCAAACAAGTAATTTGTGTCATTTTCTTGCACACATAAATATTTATGTGTAGTCTTCTAGCTGATCCCACACTCAAGGCTTCTAGACCCAAATTCAAGGCGTTACAATTCACCCATCCTTAAAGAAATTTCGTCCTCGAAATTTCCAACTCTGAGGATAGTCGCACAACACAGACTTCACCACCACGCTCCCACTGCGCACTCTGATTTCAAAACATTATTACAGCCTCTTGAACCATGTTCGTGTGTATCTCTTATGCCCTGATAAATCGTAATAGTAACATATTTTAACCCCACATTTAGTATGCTTTTGGATGATTTAAGCCTCGATTCATATAAAAAAGTGCTCTTAATCCTTTCTTTTCATGTCTTATACCCAGGAAAGCACCCGAGGATGAAAATAGCATAAAACGAGCCCAAAACGGAGTAAATGGGCCATATCACGAAATTGACATGGCCTGGCCCAAAGATCACACGGCCGTGCCTTATCAAGCATATAGAACACGGCCTTACCCCCGAGTCACACGGCTGTGCCTCATTAAAGAAGTCCGAACACGGTCCAAAGACTAGTCACACGGGCGTGTGACATGGCGGTGTCCCTGTCGTGGCAAAGAGCAGTTTCATTCGGATTTGGATACTTTGGGGCAAAGAAACACATTCCAAGATCCTATATAAACCCCCTAAGTACCACTTTGGAGCGGGCGGTCAAGCTAGGCTAAAGAGCCAAGCCGAAAAGATTAGAGTTGTGGGAATCGCTCGAAGTTAGCCAGTTGATCCATCCCAAAAAGCCGGAATTCTACTCAAGACGGCGGATTTCTCCTTCAATTCCTTCAGGGAGTTTTAGGGATTTCTTATGTTTTGTTTTATCTTTTCTCTTGAGATGTTTTATTTATTTGTTATGAACTAAACCCTTCAGATACCTGAAAGGGATGAAACCTAGATGAATCTTGTTATTGATTTCTGAATTATATGATAAATACTTAGTTTGTTCTTAATTATGTGTGCTTAATCCAAATTTGATGTGCTTAGGTGGAGGAGGAATAGACCCTGCCTAAGAGTAGATCTAGCGTAATTAAGCGATGTTGATCGCACGCCTAGAGATAGGGTAATGAGATTTTGCCGGATTAGGGTGAAACCTAATATAGGAATCCATAGATCGATTTACTGCTATTCCAGGGGGTTATTATTCGAGAAAGAGATTTCCGTTAATTAACCTAGGGTTAGACGTTATTCGCCTCGAGAGAGGGTTTAATATACGTTAGGGAGTCCTACGGATCAAACTAAGTGAATAAATCGTATGGTTCAGTGTTAGATAACAAGTGAAGTCTAGGTGGATTCTTCCTGAGGGTATCGTCGTGATCAACTGAGTTTGTCTTCAAGTTATTTCCCAATTCGTTCTTTTTGTCTTTGTGTCTTTAGCTTGGTAGTCGTTAATTTAGAAACTCCACTTTATTTTAGGCTAAATAATAAAAAAGAAAGTTAGTATTAGTACTTTTAGTTCCTTTGGGTTCGATAATCCGGTCTTGCCTAAGCTATACTACTGTTCGATAGGTACACTTACCTTTAATCTTTGTCAGAGCTAGTTTCCAGGTTCAATCTCATTCATTATAAAATTTAAAACTCTGATTTCAGCGATCAAGTTTTTGGCGCCGTTGCTGGGGAACTAAAATATTAAGAAAGCTCTATTTTTATTACTTGAGCCATTATTTTTATTTTTTTGCAATTTACTTTTATTTTTTTTTTAGGTTAAATTTTGATTTCGCTAAATTTTCTTTCTTCTTCTAGCAGGTACCTCTAGTTTATGACTAGAAGGAACCCGAGAGGACCTTTGGTATACGATAGTGAAATTGAAGCTACCATTCTTAGGACTCCCAGAGAAATCAGGCGAGCCCTAAATTACACAGAGGAAGATCAAGAAGGCAGATCCAATCCTATTGAAGGGATGGACGAGAATAACCCACAACCACATGATGTGGGGGAAAACAATGCTCCACGTACTATGTTTGATTATGCTAAACCACATTTAACAGGAGCAGAATCGAGTATTGTTAGGCCTGCTATAGCTGCTAATAATTTTGAATTAAAGCCTAACACAATACAAATGATTCAACAGTTTGTTCAATTTGATGGTTTGCAGGACGAAGATCCAAACACTCATATAGCTAACTTTTTAGAGTTCTGCGATACCTTTAAAATAAATGGCGTTTCTGATGATGCCATACGTCTTCGGTTATTCCCTTTTTCATTAAGGAATAAAGCCAAATAGTGGTTAAACTCGTTACCACGAGGATCAATCACTACATGGGAACAAATGACCGAACAATTTTTATTGAAATATTTCCCACCGGCCAAAACGACCAAATTACAGAATGATATCTCTTCTTTTGTGCAGATGGATTTAGAGAGATTATACGACGTATGGGAGAGATACAAGGATCTCGAGAAGGTGTCCGCACCACAGTTTACCCTTATGGGTACAAGTCCAATCCTTCTATAACGGTGTAAACCCCTCAACGAGACAACTAATTGGTTCAGCCGCCGGTGGAACCCTTAACAACAGAACTCCTGAAGCAGCCTACGAGTTCATTGAAGAGATGTCACTGAATAACTATCAGTGGGAAGTGACAAGGACAAAACCGACAAAATCAGCCAGAGTTTACAACCTCGATGCAGTGACCACTCTATCAACACAGATAGAGATGATGAATAAAAAGATTGATAGTTTGTGTTCTTCGCAGGTACACCCAGTCATGCAGTGTGACACAAGTGGAATTGTGGCGAATCCTGAGTACCTACCTTACCAGCCTGGAGCAGAGAGCGAACAAATGAACTATATAGGTAATAATTTTAGATCCAATAATAATCCTTATAGTAATACTTACAATTCAGGTTGAAGGAACCACCCAAAATTTTCGTGGGGAGGTCAAGGAAATCAAGGAAATCAAAGGCAACAACCTCCTCAAAACTTTCAAAATCAGCCCTATCCGCAAGAGAAGAAGCCAAACCTCGAAGAGATGCTGACAAAATTTATGGCAAACACGGAAAACTGTTTCCAAGAAAATGAGAAAACACTTAAAGATCGATAAGCGTCGATGGAAAAACTTTCTAATTTAGTCAAAGAAGTCACTAATGCAGTCAGTAAACTTTCAAAGTTAGTGGCAGAACAACCGCAAGGACGTCTACCAAGTAACACTAAGATTAACCCAAAGGAGCAAATTCAAGCCATCATAGCTCATGATAGCAAAGGATTAGAGAAACCAAACAAAGAGATAGACGAAGATAAAATAGAGGTAGCACAAGAAGAGCCAAAACCGACAATCAAAGAGTACCAACCTCGCATACCTTATCCCGAAGCAATGAAAAGAGACAATTCAGAAGAACAGTTCAGTAAGTTTCTTAAACTTTTAAAGAAATTACATATTAATTTACCTTTTCTTGAAGCTCTTTTTCAGATGCCAGACTCAAGGAAATTTTTAAGACAGCTCTTGACAAACAAACGCAAATTAGACGAAGAGCACCATGTGGAATTAAACGCAGCATGCTCAGCAATGTTACAGAATAAACTACAGCGAAAGCTAAAAGATCCAGGGAGTTTTACAATTCCATGTGTAATTAGTAGTTTAACTATTGATAATGCGTTAGCTGATTTAGGGGCAAGTATAAATGTCATGCCGTATACATTCGTTCAAATGACTAGGTCTAGGGAAGCCCAAACAAACTAGGATGAGTATTCAATTGGTTGATAAAATTGTTAGAATTCCTTGGGGCATTATCGAAGATGTTCTTATCAAAATCGATAAATTCATTTTCCCAGTAGATTTTGTTGTCTTAAACATGGATGAGGATAATTCAATCCCCTTAATTTTAGGAAGACCATTCCTAGCAACTGCCAGGACTAAATTTGATGTTGGTACAGGAGAACTCATTCTTCGTGTAGGTGATGAATCAATCAGTCTTCAAGCTCTTGACACGGCCAGGATAACAGTTGATGAAGGTAAGAAAGTCACTTCAACTGATAATCAAATTGTTCAACTTTCATCGTAGGAAACACCACAGAACACAACCCTGAGCCGAATCATAAACACCAAGGTAACAAAGAAGAATTACATAAGGAACTAAGCCTAGGGGTTGACAAACTAGAAAAGCAGAAGACACACGTCAAAGAAGAATAGGAACCACACGAAGTAACACCAAGAGAACCACCAGAAGAACTCGTAGGGACATCAAATCACTTCAAAATAGGAGACCAGGTACTGTTAGACAAAGCAAATCCGCGCATCGCCACAACAGACCTGAAAGCAAAGGGAGAAATTCCTCTTAAGGTACACAATATCTTCCCCCACGGAACAGTCGAGGTAAGCAATCCAACATTCGACACTTTTAAGGTAAACGCTTCTCGACTAAAACTTTATCAAGAAAATAGAACTGTAAGTACAAGGGAAGATATTCAAACCTTTAAATGTCCCTGATTTTTTTTACGTGAAAAGTATATCTTAAGACTATAAACGAGCATTTCTTGGGAGACAGCCCGAGCATTAACACTATTTACTTTCAAATTTATTTTCAATTTCCTTTCTTTCCTTTTTTCTTTTCTGAACATCTAGTTTTAAACTAACAAAAAAAAGGGCAGAATTCCAGACCACACGGTCTTACACATGGCCGTGTCTGTGACCGTGTAGACCACCAACATCCCCGTACTGACATAGCAGAGGCCTTGCGAATCAAATCCCAACTAATATCGACATCACGGATCCAACCACTACCACATGGGCACCGACAAAGTGGCACGGCCGTGCCCCACGACCGTGTGAAGCTACTGACGTACCAAGCACGGATAGGACACGCCCGTGCCTCTCAACCGTGTCAACATACTAATTTCTCGAACACGGGCGTGATTGGCTGAAACATGGGCATGATGAAACAACACGCATGGACACACGACCGTACGAGGCGGCCGTGCGATTCGACATGCCCTCAGACCACGGACGTGGGGACGTGCTAGACTTGAGCCTCTATTTAAACCCAACAGCCCTTGCCTTTCTCCCCATCTTCTTTCTCCCTTCTTTTTCTTTCAAAATTTCCTTTCTTAGAAAAGGTCCAGACTCTTGAGTTACACTAAAATCATGCCGAATAAGCGTAAGACGGTAAGCATAGTCTCCACAAAGGAGACCCTACACATAAGTTCATGCCGGCCGCTTCATCCAAACACCAAGCCAAGGGTCTTTGAGACCATTTAGTTTTTATTTTTCTTTTCTCTTTTGCTTCAATTTCCTTCCCTTTGACAATCTTATGCTTAGTTTAGTTTAACTTATTTTAATTTCTTAGTATCAGGTTCGCCAGGCTGCTAGGGAATCATGCCACTTCCACCACAGCCAGCACCTCCGCAGCCCTAGAAGTCAGACCCACCTCGCGAACCATCCATCAATAAGGACTCTTTGGTCCATCCACCTTTTCTTTTATTTTTATTTTCCTTCTTAGTCTCCTTTCCTTTTTCTTTCTTATTTTAAATTATATGTTTAGGTTATTTTAAATGTGTCTTAATAATCCCTGGCTAATCCTCTACGAGCTCCCGAATTTCTTCATCTAGCACAGGTTCGTCATCCAGACCGACCTCTTCAAACACACACACCACGACCTCTAGCATCCTCCAGGGACACCATCCAAATTCAGGGAGTATTCTTTCCCCTTCTCTTTTGATTTATCCCATAAATGTTATATCTATCTTTGTACATTGAGGGCAATGTACATCTTAATTGTGGGGGGTGAATATTTATCTAAAGAAGGGCCTAACTTTCTGCATTATTCTCAAATCTGGCCTAACTCTTTTCATTATTCTCAAATCCTTAAATTTAGTCTTGTTTTTAAGTAAATTTTTCATATTACTAATTAGGATGAAATTTCTGATGGTTTATGATTTTTATTGATATGTTTTGGATTAAGTCATAGTTAATTGTGCATTGATGATTAAATTTGAAGAATATTAGAGAATCAAGCATGATAAGTCTAGTTGTCAAAATAAAAATTTTTGCTAGATTGTTAACCTAAACTTGAATATTGGTTTGAAATTTGAAATTTACAAGTTTGATGTCAAAAAACCTTTAATTTTTGTGAGATTTTGAGCCCTATAGAGCATAATTGTTTTTCATTGTCACTTTATTGATTATGAGTGTGTCAACTTTGAACTGTTATCCTAGAACTTGCCTTGATTATACATGTTGAAACCACACCGATGATTTGATATACCGAAATGATAAAGGCACCTAGGATTTAACCCACTCACTCCACTAAATAGCCTACTTTAACAACTAACCTCTAGTGAACCCCGTTGATTCTAACAACCCTTTTTTATTGACTTACCAGCTAATGTTAACCCAAAACCCCTTTGTATTTGTTATCACCATTCCTTTTGACTACCCCTATATCGAGTTTTGATTTGATGTGTTGTCTAGCTGTTTCATTCATTATTAGTTCTATAATTAAATGAGCTTACATGTTAAAATTCCACATCTTGAGGGAAAAGCTCATATTATTAGTTTTCTATTGATGTAATCATTTAGGATTAGTTCAATTTTTGTTAGTTAGGCAATTCGTCAGTCAGCCTCGATTCTAACCTTCTAACTTAGCCTTTATCCACACATTAAACCCTAGCCCTGTTACAACCCTGTTAAAGACCTTTTGATTTGTGTATCATCTCATACTACAGTGGTGGAGGTTTGATTTTCAGGCAAGCCTATGGGATTAAATCTTCAAGTTCGACTTCTGAGAGCTTAATTTTGAACCTTAAACACCTCGAGTGATTTGAGTGAATCTTTAGTGAGGATGTCAATCCTTGTTGATTTTGAATTAAAGGTAATAATTTAGATAAGGGGAGACACCTACGTTTTTTGTGCTACAAATGTATGACTTTGATTGTTTGAATCTTTAGGACTCTTCGAGTTAGATCATCCATGTATAAATTATCTATGAATTATGATGAGACATTGTTGATAGGAATTATGAATCATGGAAAGTTTGTCTTAATTGTAAGTTGAGAATTTTGCTTGAGGACAAGCAAAAGCTTAAGTGTGGGGGTATTTGATAAACCGTAATAGTAACATATTTTAATCCCACATTTAGTATGCTTTTGGATGATTTAAGCCTCGATTCATATAAAAAGGTGCTCTTAATCCTTTCTTTTCATGTCTTATACTCAAGAATGCACCAGAGGATGAAAAGAGCATAAAACGGGCCCAAAACGGAGTAAATGGGCCATATCACGAAATCGACACGGCCTGGCCCAAAGATCACACGGCCGTGCCTCAATAAAGAAGTCCGAACACGGTCCAAAGACTAGTCACACGGGAGTGTGACATGGCCGTGTCCCTGTCGTGGCAAAGAGCGATTTCATTCAGATTTGGATACTTTGGGGCGAAGAAACACATTCCAAGAGCCTATATAAACCCCCTAAGTACCACTTTAGAGGGGGTAGTCCAGCTAGGCTAAAGAGCCAAGCCGAAAAGGTCAGAGTTGTGGGAATCGCTCGAAGTTAGCCAGTTGATCCATCCTAAGAAGCTAGAATTCTACTCAAGACGGTGGATTTCTCCTTCAATTCCTTCAGGCAGTTTTAGGGATTTCTTATGTTTTGTTTTATCTTTTCTCTTGAGATGTTTTATTTATTTGTTCTGAACTAAACCCTTCAGATACCTGAAGGGGATGAAACCTAAATGAATCTTGTTATTGATTTCTGAATTATATTATAAATACTTAGTTTGTTCTTAATTATGTGTGCTTAATCCAAATTTGATATGCTTAGGTGGAGGAGGAGTAAACCCTGCCTAAGAGTAGATCTAGCGTAATTAAGCGGAGTTGATCGCACGCCTAGAGATAGGGTGACGAGATTTTGCCGGATTAGGGTGAAACCTAATATGGGAATCCATAGATTGATTCAATACTATTCTAAGGGGTTATTATTTGAGATAGAGACTTTCGTTAATTAACCTAGGGTTAGACGTTATTCGCCTCGAGAGATGGTTTAATATACGTTAGGGAGTCCTACGGATCAAACTAAGTGAATAAATCGTATGGTTCAGTGTTAGATAACAAGTGAAGTCTAGGTGGATTCTAACTGAAGGTATCGTCGTGATCAACTGAGTTTTTCTTCATGTTATTTCCCAATTCGTTCTTTTTGTCTTTGTGTCTTTAGTTTGGTGGTCATTAATTTAGAAACTCCACTTTATTTTAGGTTAAATAATAAAAAAGAAAGTTAGTATTAGTACTTTTAATTCCTTTGGGTTTGATAATCCAGTCTTGCCTAAGCTATATTACTGTTTGATAGGTACACTTGCCTTTAATCATTGTCAGAACTAGTTTGCAGGTTCGATCTCATTCATTACAAAATTTAAAACTCTGATTTCAGCGATCATGCCCATTGTCTATTCGCGTTTTATCGGAACTAAAAGTTTTATGCAGACCAAAGTTTCACTACAGTTTCAGTTCCCTATAGTTTCAGTTTGCTCTATCTAGAGTGGTATAATCTAATTTCTAAAGTAGTCACAGTATTTCCTAACTTACCGCATTTCAATTTCTAAACAGACAAAAGTATTCAGAAAACTTACGGATTTGGCGCCGGAGACTCGGTGTGCCACACTTTTCAGAAGAAGTATCTCAAAACACTTTACATATTTGAAAAAAACCTTTTGAAATCCAAAAATTTAAAAACCCATTCCACAGTCGAGTTTTACAACTTGACTCTGATACCATTGAAGCAGACATACAATTGTGTCATTTCCATGCACACGTAAATATTTATATGCAGTCTCCTAGCTGATCCCACACTCAAGGCCCATTCCTTCTAGGCCCAAATTCAGGGCGTTACATTACATCTTAGGCAAAATTACCATTTTGCTACTAAACTTTTAATAAATGACGATTTCGTCCCAAGGCTCGAAAAATAAAATTCATGCAATTTACTCCTTATTCCAAGCCTAACCAAAGTTTCAATATAAAATTTACAGCACATGTATTCTCTAAAATTCAGATTTTTTCCATGGATTTCACATTTTTACAATTTACTCCCTAAATCAAGTTTTTATCAAAATTCACTTTGTAAAAGTTGATTATCTATCAACAACCTTTCATTTTCTACCATAAATTTCATAATTTCAACATATTCATCTATGGGAAAAATTCTATACTTTGATATCTTTTCAAATTAATCCCCAAATAGAAAAATTAAGCTTTCCCGATCTCAAAAATATAAAAATTACTAAAAAGAGACATGAAAACTTACCAATTTGACCAAGAAAGCTTGCTTTCTCTTTCCTAGGGTTTCCATGTGGAATGTTTAGGGAAAAATGATATAAAATGAATTTTATTTCTATTTAATTATTTATCATCATTTAATTTTATTACTTTCCAATTTAGTCCTTAGCCTTTTTCTAATTCTCCATGGATGAATCATCCAAAAATATCTACTAACTTCTCATTAATAGTCTAATTACCATATAAGGACCTCAAGTTTTGAATTCCATTGCTATTTGATCCTTTTAGCTACTAGAATCCAACTTTCACATTTTATGCGATTTAGTCCTTCTCGTAATTAAGCACATAATCGGTAAAATTTTCTTATCAAAATTCTCACATGATATCTATATCATATTATAGATCATAAAATAAAATAAAAATAAATTTTATTTTCGGCTTGGATTTGTGGTCTCGAAACCACTGTTCCAATTTCACCGAAAAATGGGTTGTTACAGTTTTCGTTTCTTAGGTAAGCTTGATTAAGGTTAATGAGTTAAATCGAGATATTATGTTTTGTTGAGCTAATGCAGTCTGTAAAGATCTTGACTAGCATGTTGAAGGAATTATGAAGGATTGTATGTTTGAGTTGCTCTAACAACATGAAGAAGAGTTTACTTTAAAATATTGTTGTTTGATAGTTGAGATTGACTCAATTGTTTAAAATAGAGTGGTTATTTAGTTGAAAAGTATTTTGAGTTATATACATTTTAGTTTATCTTTACGTATGGAAATAAATTTCGTATACTTATGGGTAAATAGATGAATGGTTTGAATGAAGAATTCATGTTCTAGGAGACATGATACAGAAACATATGTCTATTAGATTATTTCTAATTGAAAGACGTTATTATGAGTTACAGTTGTTCTGGTTAATGAAGTTATCGCATTTGTGAAGTTTGAATGGTTTGATAAATGTTAGCAAAGTTTTAAACAACGAAAGTATTGTTAACTGAAGCACTAGTTTTGGTTCGGTCTAAATCGGGTAAAGAATTCGTGGTTTTCAGCAATGTGTCATTGAGCGGATTGCATTGAGAACCTAGCGACATCTTTTGTTCGGTGAAATATGTCACGTGATTAATGATCACAAGAGTTTAAAATATCTGATGTCATAGAGAGATCTAAATCTGAGACAACGGAGATGCCGCGAACTATTCAAAGATTATGAGTAGTTATTGATTAACCTTGGAGAAAAGCAAATATAGTTGCAGAGGCTTGAGTGGAAAATTTTGTTTAGCTTGTGAACGAGGGTTACACGATTAATCTTGTCTGATGGTAGGTTGATCCTAGCTGAGTTAAAAGCTAAATTGATGTTTTTATTGCAAATATGAGAAACTCAAAAATGTGATAGGGAATTGCGAGCTAAACAAGTACAGTGTGGGTCGAATTCTGATTCTAAATTTCAGGTTAGACTTTATGACTGTTTATTATTCCGAGGTAGAAATTATGTATCGAAGAATCCAGAACTTATACGGGTAACTTGTTTATTTATTGGGGAAAAATAAAATGTACATTGATTTGAGACAAATGTATTGATGGTCGGGTATGAAACGTGAGATTTCTGACTTTATATCCAAATGGTTGATTTGTCAACAGGTTAAAATTGAACATCAAGTACCCTTAGAATTGTTACAGCTAGTGATGATGTTGGAACGGAAATGAGATATAAGTTCCTGAAATTCTAAAGCTATTTGGAATGTCAGTCTTTAATATATTCAGTAGAAATCTACATTTTATGGTTCACTTCTTGATTCTAGAATAAATGATAAGAAGTTTTGGGTAAGCAGTTACAAATCTTTGATACTACAGTTTGATCTCCGACTGATGGTTAGTTTTGATGTTGTAATTTATAATTTGAAGGCAAACATAAAAGAAGTAATTGTGGTTAGTCAAAACTGCATGTCTCAATAGTTTTTAGCTAAGTATTAAAGTAGCACAATATGAGATTCTGTATAGCTACAAATGTAAAATTACATATTATTAGATTAAGTTTAATAAGAAAGGCTACATGGAGTTGCTATGATCTGTGAAATAGAAGGAAATGTAAAAGAGATCTGAAATAGGTTTAAAGCAGCTTCTGATTGTCAGAGATTTTATGTGAATTTTTAAGTGGAAATAAATAGAGTTTCAAAATGGTGACAAAGTGCTTTCGAAAAATTTGTCATGGAAGGAAGTTTTTCGACTTGGTCATAAAGGAAAGTTGAGTCTGCGGTTTATCGAACAGTACGAGATTATGTGAAATTTGGGCCAGTGACTCATCGATTTGAATTATCATCAAAACTTGAGAAGAATTATATATGTTTCATGTGTTATGCTAAGATGGTACCGGTCGGATTCTCCACGTAAAATTTCTCAGACAAATGTTGAGATTTAGTCGACATGTTAGATAACGAAGAACTGATCCGAATTATGACACGTGAGATTAAAGGGTTAAGGAACAAAAACATAGCTTTAGAGAAGATTCTATGTGATAAACCGTAATATAAACATATTTTAATCCCACATTTAGCATACTTTTGGATGATTTGAGCCTTGAATTGTGGAATTTGGTGCTATTAATCCTTTATTTTCATGTTTTATACTCAGGAAAGCACCGTATGATGAAAAGAACAAGAAACGGGCCCAAAACGGAGTAAATGGGCCATATCACGAAATCAACACGGCTTGGGCCTAAGACCACATGGCCGTGCCTCATTAACAGACCCAAACACGGCTTGGCCATGATTCACACGATTGTGTGCCATGGGCGTGTCCCTGTCGTGACAAAGAAGAGTTTCATTCGGATTAGGGTACTTAGAGGCAAAGAAAACCATTCCAAAAGCCTATATAAACACCCTAGAGGCCAACCTTCAAGGAGGAGTCTAGTTAGGGGTCCAGTTATGCCGAAGAGTCGAGCCAGAGAGGCCAGAATTGTGGGAATTACTTAAAGAAAGCCAGTTGATTCATCTCAAGAAGCCGGAATTATACTCAAGACAAAGGATCTTCTCTTCAATTCCTTCAGGGGGTTTTAGGGTTTTTCTTATGTTTTGTTTTATATTTTCTTGTGAGATGTATTCTTTTATCATTATGAACTAAACCTCTCAAATACCTGAGGGGGATAAAACCTAAGATGGATCTTGTTATTGTTTTCTGAACCATATGATAAATAATTGATTTGGTCTTAATTATGTGTTCTTAATTCTTGCTTTGATATTTCAGGATATTGATTCAAGTATTGATGTGCTTAGGCAGTGGAGCAAAAGTCCCTGCTTAAGAGTAGATCCAGCATAATTAAGTAGAGTTGATCGCAACCCTAGAAATAGGATAACGAAAATCTACCAGATTAGGGTCAAACCTAATATGGGAGTCCATAGATCGAGTTAATGCAATTCTAGGGGTTTTAATTAGAAAGAGATTTCAATTAATCAACCTAGGGTCAGACGTTAGTAGCCTCGAAAGAGGTATTAATATAGATTAGGGAATCCTACGAATCAAGTCAAGTGAATAAATAGTCTGGTTCAGAGTTAAATAACAAGTGAAGTCTAGGTGGATTCTTCCTCGGGTATTGTCTTAATCAATTGGTTTCTCCCACAAGTATTTTTCCAATTCATTCTCTGTCTTAGTATCTTTAGCTTAATAGTTAGTTAATTTTAGATTAATTAATAAATCCTTTAATTTCAAGGCTAAATAATAAAAAGAAAGTTAGTATTAGTACTTTTGGTTCCTTTGGGTTCGATAATCTGGTCTTGCCACTAAGCTATACTACTAGTCGATAGGTGCACTTGCCTGCATCGTTGTCATAGTTAGTTTCTAGGCTCGATCATTCTTTTGATAAATTTTTAAGACTCTGACACACAATCATGTTTTTGGCGCTGTTGCCAAGGAACTAAAATATTTAGAACACTCAATTTTTATTACTTTAGCCATTTTTATTTTTTGCTATTTATTTTTTATTTTTATTTTGCTTTTAACTTTACTAATTTTCCTTCTTTTATTTATTCTTAGTAGGTACCTCTAGTTTATGACTAGAAGGAACCCAACAGGACCCTTGATTTATGACAGTGATATTGAAGGTACTGTTCGTAGAAATCGTAGAGAAATAAGGCAGAGCTTAAACTACATAGAAGAAGAGTAAGAAGTCGAAATTAATACCACCGAAGAGATGGCTGAGAATAATCCGCTACCTCCAGAGGTGGCCGAAGATCTTGCTCCTCAAACTATGTATGATTATGCTAAACCTAATTTAACAGGAACCGAGTCAAGTATTGTTAGACCTGCTATTGCTGCTAATAATTTTGAACTAAAACCTAACACAATTCAGATGATACAGTAATTTGTTCAGTTTGATGGTTTGCAGGATGATGATCCAAACAATCACTTGGCAAATTTCCTAGAATTTTGCGATACTTTCAAAATAAATGGCGTTTCTGATGATGCCATCCATTTTCGGTTATTTCCCTTTTCTTTGAGGAATAAAGCCAAACAGTGGTTGCATTCTCTTCCACGAGGGTCAATTACTACATGGGAACAAATGACTAAAGAATTTTTATTAAAATATTTTCTACCGGTGAGAACGACCAAGTTAAGGAATGATATCTCTTCTTTTGTGCATATAGATTTAGAAACATTTTACGATGCATGGGAGAGATACAAAGATCTATTGAGAAGATGTCCACACCATGGATTACCCTTGTGCCTACAGGTCCACACTTTTTACAACGGGGTAAACCCTTCAACGAGGCAATTGATCGATTCAGCCACCGACAGAATCTTGAATAATAAAACACCTGAGGCTGCCTATGAATTCATTGAAGAGATGTCACTGAATAACTATCAATGGCAAGTCACAAGGACAAAACCAACAAAAGCAGCCAGTGTTTTCAACCTCGACACAGTAACCATGCTATCAAATCAGGTAGAGATGTTAAATAAAAAGGTCGATGGTTTATGTGGTTCTCTGCAGGTACATTCAGTTATGCAATGCGATACGAATGGAGGAGGGATGAACAACACAGACTATCCACCTTACAACCCGAGCGCTGAAACTGAGCAAGTTCACTATATGGGTAACAATTTCAAATCTCAAAATAACCCTTATAGTAATTCTTATAATCCAGGTTGGAGGAACCACCCTAATTTTTCATGGGGTGGTCAAGGAAATCAGAGACAACAACCCCCTCCAAACTTCCAACAACAGCCCTACCCGCAGGAAAAGAAATCGAACCTTGAGGAGATGCTATCAAAATTTATAGCGGTGTTAGAAATACGATTTCAAAACACCGAAACAACAATTAAAAATCAACAAGCATCAATTCAAGGGATCGAGAACCAATTCGGGCAACTAGCTAAGCTGGTCTCTGAATGACCACAAGGCAGCTTGCCAAGCAACATTGAGACTAACCCAAAAGAGCAACTTCAATCCATAACAGTTCAAGATAGTGTAGGGTTAGATGAGCCTAAATTAAGCCAAGAGAATTCGGTAGTGAACGATAAGGTCGAGGTAAGTCACGAGAAGCCAAAACCAGTAATTAAAGAGTGCCAACCTTGTATACCTTGTCCTGATGCGATGAAGAAGGACAACACAGATGAACAATTCGGTAAATTCCTTAAACTCTTAAAGAAATTACATATTAACTTACCGTTTCTTGAAGCTCTTTCGCAGATGCCAGACTCAAGGAAATTCTTAAAAGAGCTGTTAACAAACAAGCGGAAGATAGACGAGGAATCGCATGTGGAACTGAACGCAATGTGCTCAGCAATGTTACAAAATAGAGTACCACGAAAATTAAAAGATCCAAGGAGTTTTACAATTCCATGCTTAATTGGTAGTTTATCTGTTGATAATGCTTTAGCTGATTTAGGGGCAAGTATAAACGTTATGCCTTATAAAATGTTTAAACAACTAGGTCTAGGAAAACCCAAACAAACTAGGATGAGCATTCAATTAGCTGATAAAACTGTTAGAATTCCTAGGGGTATAATTGAAAATGTTCTTGTGAAAATTGATAAATTCGTATTCCCAGTAGACTTTGTCGTTTTAGATGGATGAGGACAATAGTATCCCCTTAATTTTAGGAAGACCCTTTTTAGCAACTGCCAGGACTAAAATTGATGTCAGTACAGGTGAACTCATACTTTGTGTAGGTGACGAATCAATCAGTCTCCAAGCTCTTGACTCAGCCAGGATATCGAGTAATCAAGGTGAGAAAATTAATTTTATTAATGACCATTCGGTTAAACCTTCTTTTCAGGAAGCACCACGGAACAACCCAGCTGAACCAGACCCTAGTCCTCATGCCAACAAGGAAATAACTCATGAGGAACGAAGGCTTCAGATCGATGAACTAGATGAGTGGAAGACACACTTTAAGGAGAAGTTAGGAATACACAAAGTAGAACCAACACCATTCCGTGGGACAGACGAATTTAAGATCAGAGATCAAGTATTGTTAGATAAAGTAAACCCTCGAATACCTCCTTCTGACCCTAATACAAACGAAGAAATCAGTTTTAGGGTACTTAATGTTTTCCCATACGAAAGAGTTGAGGTAAGTAATCCTATATTCGGCACTTTTAAAGTAAATGCTACTCGACTTGAACTATATACTGATAATAGGACTGATAGCATGAGGAAGGACTTTCAACTCTTCATGAGAGGAAAGTCTAGCTTAAGACTTTAAACAAGCTCTTCTCGGGAGGCAACCCGAGCACTAACCCCATTAATCTTCATAGATTTTATTGTTGTTTCTTTAATTTTTCCTTTTTTGGCACCTAACTATAAACTATTCAAGTGCAGATTTCTATACCACACGGCCTCACACACAGCCGTGGCCTTGTGGATACTACGGATGTACGTACTAACATGGCAAAGATAGTATGACACAGGACGAAAAATATCTTCAAGCCACGGGCCCCAACTGAACACCACGGCCGTACGATGCAGCCGTGGCCGACACTGTTTTATCAAACACGGGCGTGGTGACCTGCACACAAGCATGGGAGAAACGAACACAGCACAACACGGCTGTGCGACACGGCCGTGTGACTCGACACGCCCACGATACACGGGTGTGGGGATGTACCAGACATGAATTTTCTATTTAAAACCACCCCTCCCCTCTCCCCGTCTGCCCCAATTCTCCTTCTTCCACAACTTTTACACTCCCCTCCCTTTTCATTCTCACCTTTCTTCATTCTTCTAACTCTTGATTTACACCATAGCCATGTCGAAGAAGCGGAAGGATCCAAGCACATTCTCCCTCTACGAGACCGATTTACATAAGTTCATGCCGGCCGCTTCATTAACTCGACAGGAAAAAGACCTTTGAGTCTATTTAACTTTTCTTTTTATTTTCCCTTCTCCTTTATTTTCCTTTTCTTTAGTTTTCTTTTACTTAGTTTAATATATTTTATTTCGTTTTCTTTGATTTAGGTTCTAAAGGCTGCTTGGGAATCACACACCACGACCTTAAAAATCACACCCACCTCGCTAACTATCTAACGATAAGGACTTCACAGTCCATTAATCTTTTCTTTTAATTTTATTTTACTTTCTATTTATTTTCTTTTTATCTTTCTTTTCTTTAAATATATATTTAGTATATTTTGAATTATTCTTATTATTTCCTGGCTAATTCTTCACGAGCTTCCCAATTTCTTCATCTAGCCCAGAGATTGTCGGCGGGCACCACACCATGACACTCCCAACTCAAGGAAGCCATCCAAATTCAGGAAGTTTCACCTCTCCCTTTCTCTTAAATTTCATATATATCTTTGTACATTGAGGGCAATGTACATCTTAAGTGTGGGGGGTGAATATTTATTTCGAGAAAGTGCCTAACTTTCTGCATTATTCTCAAATCCCTAAAATATACCTTGAATTATACCTTGTTCTTAAGTAATTTTCCCATATTATGATTAGAATGAAATTTCTTTTGATTTATGATTTTTTTATATGTTTCAAATTAAGTCATTGATAATTGTACAGTGATGATTTAAACTTTAGGAGACTAGAGAATCAAGCATGATGAGTCTATTTTCAGAAATTAAAATTTTGTTAGGTTGTCTACCTGAATCTAGTTATTACCTTGAAGTTTGAAATTTACAAAGTTGATATCAAAAACCCATAATTTTTGTGAGATTTTGAGCCTTTTAGAGCATACATTCTTTCGTACTCACTTTTTATGAGTGTGTCAACATTGAGCTGTTATTCTAGAACTTGCTTCGACTATACATGTCAAGACCACATTATTGATTTGATATACAAAGATGATAAAGGCACTTAGGATTTAACCCACTCACTCCACTAGAAAGCCTACCTTCACAATTAACCCCTAGTGAACCCCTTTGATCCTAACAACCCTTTTTATTGACTCACCCACTAATATTAACCTAAAACCCATTATGTATTTGTTATCTCCATTCCTTGACTCCCTTTTTGTCGAGATTTAATTTTGAACAGTTTCCTAACTATGTTCTATATTTTAGTTGTTAAGGTTCTTCCTTATTATTTTTATGATTTGTTAAAAAAAACGAAGTATATTCAATATTAGCTCTATGTTATTGAGCTTATACGTTTAAATTCCACATATTGAGGAGAAGCTCATGTTATTAGTATTTCATGTTTTCGATTGATGTAATTATTCAGGATTAGTTCATTTTTCTAGTTAGGTAAATTGTCAATTCAATCTCGATTCTAACCCTCTAATTCAGCCTTTATCCACACCTTTAACCCAAGCCCCATTATAACCCTTTTTAAAGACCTTTTGATTTGTGTATCATTTCACTTTACAGTGGTGGAGATTTGATTTTTAGGCAAGCTTATGGGATTAACTTTTCATGTTTGAATTTTGAGTGATTAATTTCGAACCTTAAACACTTTGAGTGATTTGAGTGAATCTTTAGTGAGGATGTCAACTCTTGTCGATTTTGAATTAAAGGTGATTATTTAGGTAAGGGGAAAACACCTATGTTTTTATGCTACAAAAACCATGACTTTGATTGTTTGAATCTTTAGGACCCTTTTACTTTAATTATCAATGTATGAATAATCTTTGAATTATGATAAAACACTATTGATGAATACTATGAATCAAGGAAGTTCATTTTAATTGTGAGTTGAGAATTTTGCTTGAGGACAAGCAAATGCTTAAGTGTGGGGGTATTTGATAAGTCGTAATATAAACATATTTTAATCCCACATTTAGCATACTTTTGGATGATTTAAGCTTTGAATTGTGGAATTTGGTGCTCTTAATCCTTTGTTTTCATGTTTTATACTCAGAAAAGCACCGGATGCTGAAAAGAACGAGAAACAGGCCCAAAACGAAGTAAATGGGCCATATCACGAAATCAACACGGCCTGGGCCCAAGACCACACGGCCGTGCCTTATTAACAGACCCGAACATGGCCTAGCCACGATTCACACGGGCGTGTGCCATGGGCGTGCCCCTGTCGTGACAAAGAAGAGTTTCATTTGGATTAGGGTACTTAGAGGCAAAGAAAACCATTTCAAAAGCCCATATAAACAACCTATAGGCCAACCTTCAAGGAGGAGTCCAGTTAGGGGTCCAGTTAGGCCGAAGAGCCGAGCCAGAGAGGCCAGAATTGTGGGATTTACTCGAAGAAAGCCAGTTGATTCATCTCAATAAGCCGAAGTTATACTCAAGACAGAGGATCATCTCTTCAATTCCTTCAGGGGGTTTTAGGGTTTTTCTTATGTTTTGTTTTATATTTTCTTGTGAGATGTATTCTTTTATCATTATGAACTAAACCTCTCAAATACCTGAGGGGGATGAAACCTAAGATGGATCTTGTTATTGTTTTCTGAACCATATGATAAATACTTGATTTGTTCATAATTATGTGTTCTTAATTCTTGCTTTGATATTTCAGGATATTGATTCAAGTATTGATGTGCTTAGGCAGTGGAGCAAAAGTCCTTGCTTAAGAGTAGATCTAGCATAATTAAGCGGAGTTGATCGCAACCCTAGAAATAGGATGACGAAAATCTGCTGGATTAGGGTCAAACCTAATATGGGAGTCCATAGATCGAGTTAATATAATTCTAGGGGTTTTAATTAGAAAGAGATTTCAATTAATCAACCTAGGGTTAGACGTTGTAGCCTCGAAAGAGGTATTAATATGAATTAAGGAATCCTACGGATCAAGTCAAGTGAATAAATCGTCTAGTTCAAAGTTAAATAACAAGTGAAGTCTTGGTGGATTCTTCCTCGGGTATTGTCTTAATCAATTGGTTTCTCCCACAAGTATTTTAGCAATTCATTCTCTGTCTTAGTATCTTTAGCTTAATAGTTAGTTAATTTTAGATTAATTAATAAATCCTTTAATTTCTAGGCTAAATAATAAAAAGAAAGTTAATATTATTACTTTTGGTTCCTTTGGGTTCGATAATCCGGTCTTGCCACTAAGCTATACTACTGTTTGATAGGTGCACTTGCCTTCATCGTTGTCATAGTTAATTTCTAGGCTCGATCATTCTTTTTATAAATTTTTAAGACTCTGACACACGATCACTATGGAATCATCATGAGACAGAGGAAACTACGAGAAAACAATACCCAAACCTCTTTTCTGGTAAGATTTTTGGGGACAAAAATCCCTAAAGGGGGGAGAGTTGTAATAGCCCGATCTTGGGTCTAGTCAGAACAGTGGTTTCAAGACCACAAATCCGATGAAGAAAAATTTATTTTTATTATTATTTTATGGTCTACAGTTGATCGCTGAAATCAGAACTTTAAAATTTATAAAACGAATGATCAAACTTGGAAACTAACTCTAACAACGATTAAAGGCAAGTGTACCTATCGAACAGTAGTACAGCTTAGGCAAGACCGGATTGTCAAACCCAAAGGAACTAAAAGTACTAATACTGACTTTCTTTTTATTATTTAGCCTAAAATAAAGTGAAGTTGCTTTAAATTTAAATTAATGACTACTAAGCTAAAGACGCAAAGACAAAAGAATGAATTGGAAAATAACTAGAAGAAAAACTCAGTTGATCACGATGATACCTTCAGGAAGAATCCACCTAGACTTCACTTGTTATCTAACACTGAACCATACATTTTATTCATTTAGTTTCATCCGTAGGACTCCCTAACGTATATTAAACCCTCTCTCGAGGCGAATAACGTCTAACCCTATGTTAATTAGTGGAACTCTCGTTCTCTTATAATAACCCCCTAGAATAGCAGTAAATTGATCTATTCCCATATTAGGTTTCACCCTAATCCGGCAAAATCTCGTCACCCTATCTCTAGGCGTGCGATCAACTCCGCTTAATTATGCTAGATCTACTGTTAGGCAGGGTCTATTCCTCCTCTACCTAAGCACATTAAACTTGAATCAATATCCGCGAAATATTAACTCAAGAATTACGCACACATAATTAAGAACAAACTAAGTTTTATCATATAATTCAGAAAACAATAACAAGATTCATCTAGGTTTCATCCCCTTCAGGTATCTGAAGGGTTTAGTTCATAACAAATAGAGAAAACATCTCAAGAGAAAAGATAAAACAAAACATTAGAAATCCCCAAAACTCACTGAAGGAATTAAAGGAGAGATTCGTCGTCTTGAGTAGAATTCCGGCTTCTTAGGATGGATCAACTGGCTAACTTTGAGTGATTCCCAAAACTCTAACCTTTCTGGCTTGGCTTCTTGGCCTAGCTAACCGCCCCTTTAAAGGTGGTACTTAGGGGTTATTTATAGGCTCTTGGAACGCGATTCTTTCTCCCTAAGTAACCTTTTCCGACTAAAGTTGTCTAAAGCCACGACAGGGGCACAGCCATGTCACACGCCCGTTTGACTTGTCTTAAAGCCGTGTTCGGATTTCTATATTGAGGCACGGCCGTGTAAATCGGGGTTGAGGCCGTGTTCTAGACGCTCAACAAGGTACGGCCATGTGCTCTTTGGGTCAGGCTGTATCGATTTCGTGATAGGGCCCATTTACTCTGTTTTGGGCCCGTTTTATGTTCTTTTTATCCTCGGGTGCTATCCTGGGTATAAGACATGAAAAGAAAGGATTAAGAGCACCTTTTTACATAAATTGAGGAATGAAACATCCAAAAACAAGCTAAATGTGGGATTAAAATATGTTATAATTATGGTTTATCAAATACCCCCACACTTAAGCTTTTGCTTGTCCTCAAGCAAAATTTTCAACATACAATTAAAACGAACTTTCCATAATTCACAATTCCTACTGACAATGCCTTATCATAATTCATTGATAATTTATACATGGATAATTCAATTCAAAGATTCCTAAGGATTCAAATAATTGATAAGTCAAGTCATCTGTAATTCGAAAACGTAGGTGTCTCCCCTAATCTGAATAATCACCTTTAATTCGAAATTTACAAGAGTTGACATCCTCACTAAAAGATTCACTCAAAGTGTTTAAGGTTCATAAAAAGAAGCACTCATACGTTGAACCTGAAAAGTTAATCCCATAGGCTTGCCTGAAAATCAAATCTCCACCACTATAAAATGAGATGATAAACAGATCAAAAGGTTTTTGTTAGGGTTGTAATGGGGCTAGGGTTAAGGTATTGATAAAGGCTGAAATTAGAAGGTTAGAATCGAGATTGAATTGACAAGTACCTACCTAAGAATACTGAAATAATAATTACATTAACTGAAAATAGTAATCCTAACAATATGAGCTTTCCTTTCGGAAAATAAGTTTTTAACTGTGTAAGCTCACCACTAATACTGAATATACTTCGATTTTTTATAAGAAAAAATAATTATAATAATAAGAAGAACTTTTACAACTGAAATATAGAACATAGTTAGGAAACTGTTCAAAATCAAATCTCGACAAAAAGGGTAGTTAAAAAGGAATGGTGATAACAAATACAAAGGGTTTTGGGTTAAAAATAGTGGGTGAGTCAATAGAAAGGGTTGTTAGGATTAAACGGGGTTCACTAGGGGTTAATTTATGAAGGTAGGCCTTATAGTGGTGTAAGTGGGTTAAATCCTAAGTGCCTTTATCATTTCTGTATATCAAATCATAGATGTGGTCTCAACATGTATAAACGAGGCAAGTTCTAGAATAACAGTTCAAAGTTGACACACTCATAATAAAAAAGTGAGCACGAAAAAGAATATATGCTCTATAAGGTTCAAAATCTCACAAAAATTATGGGTGTTTTGACATCAATCTCATAAATTTCAAATTTCAAAGCAGTATTCAAATTTAGGTTAACAACCTAGCAAAAATTTTTATTCTGAAAATACACTTATCATGCTTGATTCTCTAGTATCTTTAAAATTTAATTATCAATGCGCAATTATTAATGACTTAATCTAAAACATGTCAATAACAATCAGAAATTATCAGAAATTTCATCCTAATTAGTAATATGAAGAATTTACTTAAAAACAAGACTAAATTCAGGGATTTGAGAATAATGCAGAAAGTTAGGCCCTTCTTTAGATAAATATTCACCCCCCACACTTAAGATGTACATTGCCCTCAATGTACAAAGATAGGTATAACATTTATGGGATAAATCAAAAGAGAAGGGGAAAGAATACTCCTTGAATTTTGGATGGAGTCCCTGGAGGATGGTAGAGGTCGTGGTGTGTGTGTTTGAAGAGGTTAGTCTGGATGACGAACCTGTGCTAGATGAAGAAATTGGGGAGCTCATAGCGGATTAGCCAAGGATTATTAAGACATATTTAAAATAACCTAAATATATAATTTAAAACAAGAAAGAAAAAGGAAAGTGACTAAGAAGGAAAATAAAAATAAAAGGAGAGGTGGATGGACCGGAGAGCCCTTATTGATGGATGATTCACAAGGTGGGGTGACTTCTAGGGCTGTGGAGGTGCTGGCGGTGGCGGAAGTGACGTGATTCCCTAGCAGCCTGGTGAACCTGACACTAAGAAACTAAAATAAGTTAAATTAAACTAATCATAAGATTGTCAAAGAAAAGGAAATTGAAGCAAAAGAGAAAAGAAAAATAAAAACTAATTGGTCTCAAAGACCTTGGCTTGGTGAGTAGACGAAGCTGCCGGCATGAACTCATGTTGATCATTCTTCTTTGAGAAGACTATGGTTGGCCTTTTTCGCTTCTTCGACATAATGTTTGATGGCTCAAGGATCTAGAGATTTATTATAAAGAGGAAAAAGTCTGAGAGGGAGAAGGGAGAAAAGAAAAGAATGAAGAAATCAAATGGGGAGAAGGGGGAAGGGCTGTGGGGTTTAAATAGGATTTCAAATCTCGCATGTTCCCATGCCCGTGCACCAGGGGCGTGTCGATTTACACGGCCGTCTCGCACGGCCGTGTGTCTGTGCGTGCTGTATCTCCCTGGCTGTTCTTCTGCTAACCACGCCCGTGTATGTGAAGTCAGTATGTTAGCACGATTGGGAGGCACGGGCGTGGTCTGCCCGTGGTCGACTAGTCAGTAACCTCGCACAGTTGTAAGACACGGGCGTGTTCTGCCCGTGGTATGTAAGTCAGTAGCTTCACACGGTCGAGAGACACGAGCGTGCCACTTTTACGGAGCCCGTGGGGTAGTGGTTGGATCCGTGACGTTGAAAGTGGTTAAGACTGATTCGTACGGCCTCTGATAAGTCAGTACGGAGATTCTGGTGGTCCACATGGTCACGGACACGGCCGTGTGTAAGACCGTGTGGCCTTGAAATTCTGCACTTTTGGTTAGAAGAAAGAAGGGAAGAAAAGAAACCGATAAATTTAAAAGTAAATAGTGTTAGTTGCTCGAGTTGCCTCCCGAGAAGCACTTGTTTATAGTCTTAAGCTAGACTTTCCTTAAAATTAAAAAAAAATCAGGGAGGTTTAAAGGTGTGAATATCTTCCCTCATGCTTATAGTTCTATTTTCTTGATAAAGTTTAAGTCAAGAAGCGTTTACCTTAAAAGTGCCGAATGTTAGATTGCTTACCTCGACTGTTCTGTGGGGAAAGATATCATGTACCTTTAGAGGAATTTCCTCGCTTACGTTCAAGTCTGATGTAGTGATGCGAGGATTGGCTTTGTCTAACAGCACATGGTCTCCTATTTTGAAGTGATTTGATGTCCCTACGAGTTCTTCTAGTGGTTCTTCTGGTGTTACTTCGTGTGGTTCATGTTTTTCTTTGACGTGTGTCTTCTGCTTTTCTAGTTTGTCAACCCCTATGCTTCGTTCCTTATGTAATCCTTCTTTGTTAGCTTGGGGTTTATGATTCGGCTTAGGGTTCTGTTCTTATGGTGTTTCCTGCAATGAAAGTTGAACAATTTGATTATCAGTTGAAGTGACTTTCTTACCTTTATCGATTGTTGTCCTGGACGAGTCTAGAGCTTGAAGACTGATTGATTCGTCACCTACACGAAGAATGAGTTCTCCTGTACCAACATCAATTTTAGTTTTGGCAGTTGCTAGAAAAGGTCTTCCTAAAATTAAGGGGATTGAACTATCCTCATCCATGTCTAAGACAAAAAAATCTACAGGGAAAACAAATTTATCGATTTTGACAAGAACATCTTCGAATAATGCCCCTAGGAATTCTAACCGTTTTATCAGCTAATTGAATGCTCATCCTAGTTTGTTTGGACTTCCCTAGACCTAGTCGTTTAAACAATGTATAAGGCATGACATTTATGCTTGCCCCTAAATCAGCTAACGCATTATCAATAGTTAAACTACCAATTAAACATGGAATAGTAAAACTCACTAGATCTATTAGCTTTCGTGGTAGTTTATTCTGTAACATTGCTGAGCATGCTGCGTTTAATTCCACATGGTGCTCTTCATCTATTTTGCGTTTGTTTGTCAAGAGCTATCTCAGAAATTTCCTCGAGTTTGGCATCTGTAAAAGAGCTTCAAGAAGAGGTAAGTTAATATGTAATTTCTTTAAAAGTTTAAGAAACTTACCGAACTATTCTTTTGAATTGTCTCTTTTCATCGCTTCGGGATAAGGTATACGAGGTTGGTACTCTTTGATTACCGGTTTCGGCTTTTCTTGCGTTACCTCTATTTTACCTTCGTCTACCTCTTGGTTTGGTTCGTCTAACCTTTTGCTATCATGATCTGTGATGGCTTGAATTTGCTCCTTAGGGTTAATCTCGATATTACTTGGTAGACGTCCTTGCGGTCGTTCAGACATTAGTTTTGCGAGTTGCTCGACTGCATTAGTGACTTCCTTGACTGACTTAGTAAGTTCCCCAACTCGTTTCTCGTTGTCTTTAATTGTTCTCTCAGTCTCGTGGAAACGGTTTTCCATGTTTGTCATAAATTTTGTCAGCATCTCTTCGAGGTTTGGCTTATTCTCTTGCGGATAGTGTTGATTTTGGAAGTTTTGAAGAGGTTGTTGCCTTTGATTTTCTTGATTTCGTTGACCTCCCCATGAAAAATTTGGGTGGTTCCTCCAACCTGGATTGTAAGTATTTACTATAAGGATTATTATTGGATCTGAAATTATTACCTATATAATTCATCTGTTCACTTTCTATTTCCGGTTGGTAGGGTGGGTACTCAGGATTCGCCACAGTTCCACTTGCGTCGTACTGCATGACTAGATGTGCCAGCGAAGAACACAAACTATCAATCTTTTTATTCAATATCTCTACCTGTGTTGATAGTATTGTTATCGCATCTAGGTTGTAAACTCCGGCTAATTTTGTCGGTTTCATCCTTGTCACTTGCCACTGATAATTATTCAGTGACATCTCTTCAATGAATTCGTAGGCTGCTTCAAGAGTTCTATTGTTCAGGGTTCCACCGGCGGCTGAATCGATTAGTTGTCTCATTGAGGGGTTTACCCCGTTATAGAATGTTTGGACTTGTAGCCACAAGGGTAGACCGTGGTGTGGACACCTTCTCAAGAGATCTTTGTATCTCTCCCATGCGTCGTATAATATCTCTAGATCCATCTGCACAAAAGAAGATATATCATTCGGTAATTTGGCCATTTTGGCCGGTGGGAAATATTTCAATAAAAATTTTTCGGTCATCTGTTCCCATGTAGAGATTGACCCTCGTGGTAAGAGTTTAACATCTGTTTGCCTTTATTCCTTAATGAAAAAGGGAATAACCGAAGACGTATGGCATCATCAGAAACGCCATCTATTTTGAAGGTATCACAGAACTCTAAAAAGTTAGCTATATGAGTGTTTGGGTCTTCGTCCCGCAAACCATCAAATTGAACAAACTGTTGAATCATTTGTATTGTTTTAGGCTTTAATTCAAAATTGTTAGCAGCTATAGCAGGTCTAACAATACTTGATTCCGCTCCTGTTAAATGCGGTTTAGCATAATCAAACATTGTACGTGGAGCATTGTTCTCCCCCACATCATGTGGTTGTGGGTTATTCTCGTCCATCCCTTCAGTAGGATTGGATCTGCCTTCTTGATCTCCTCTGTGTAATTTAGGGCTTGCCTAATTTCTCTGCGTGTCCTACGAACGGTAGCTTCAATTTCACTATCGTATACCAAAGGTCATATTGGGTTCCTTCTAGTCATAAACTAGAGGTACCTGCTGAGAAAAGAAAAAGAAGGAAAATTGAGCAAAAATTAAAATTTAACCTAAAAAAAATAAAAATAAAAGTAAATTGCGAAGAAAAGAGAAAATAATGGCTAAAGTAATAAAAATAGAGTGTTCTTAATATTTTAGTTCCCCGACAACGGCGCCAAAAACTTGATCGCTTAAATCAGAGCTTTAAAATTTATAAAACGAATGATCAAACCTGGAAACTAACTCTGACAATGATTAAAGGCAAGTGTACCTATCGAACAGTAGTATAGCCTTAGGCAAGACCAGATTGTCGAACCCAAAGGAACTAAAAGTACTAATACTAACTTTCTTTTTATTATTTAGCCTAAAATAAAGTGAAGTTGCTTTAAATCTAAATCAACGACTACTAAGCTAAAGACGCAAAGACAAAAAGAACGAATTGGGAAATAACTAGAAGAAAAACTCAGTTGATCACGACGATACCTTAAGGAAGAATCCACCTAGACTTCACTTGTTATCTAACACTGAACCATACAATTTATTCACTTAGTTTGATTCGTAGGACTCCCTAACGTATATTAAACCCTCTCTCGAGGCGAATAACGTCTAACCCTAGGTTAATTAGTGGAACTCTAGTTCTCTTATAATAACCCCCTAGAATAGCAGTAAATCGATCTATGGATTCCCATATTAGGTTTCACCCGAATCCGGCAAAATCTCGTCACCCTATCTCTAGACGTGCGATCAACTCCGCTTAATTATGCTAGATCTACTCTTAGGCAAGTCTATTCCTCCTCTACCTAAGCACATGAAACTTGAATCAATATCCGCAAAATATTAACTCAAGAATTAAGCACACATAATTAAGAACAAACTAAGTATTTATCATATAATTCAGAAAATGATAACAAGATTCATCTAGGTTTCATCCCCTTCAGGTATCTGAAGGGTTTAGTTCATAACAAATAGAGAAAACATCTCAAGAGAAAAGATAAAACAAAACATTAGAAATCCCTAAAACTCACTGAAGGAATTGAAGGAGAGATTCGCCGTCTTGAGTAGAATTCCGGCTTCTTAGGATGGATCAACTGGCTAACTTTGAGTGATTCCCAAAACTCTGACCTTTCTGGCTTGGCTTCTTGGCCTAGCTAACCGCCCCTTCAAAAGTGGTACTTAGGGGTTATTTATAGGCTCTTGGAACGCGATTCTTTCTCCCTAAGTAACCTTTTCCGACTAAAATTGTAAAGCCACGATAGGGGCACGACCATGTCACACACCTATTTGACTTGTGTTCAAGCCGTGTTCGGATTTCTATGTTGAGGCACGGCCGTGTAGATCGGGGTTGAGGCCGTGTTCTATATGCTCGACAAGGCACAGCCGTGTGCTATTTGGGCCAGGCAATGTCGATTTCGTGATAGGGCCCATTTACTCTATTTTGGGCCCGTTTTATGTTCTTTTTATCCTCGGGTGCTATCCTGGGTATAAGACATGAAAAGAAAGGATTAAGAGCACCTTTTTACATAAATTGAGGAATAAATCATCCAAAAACAAGCTAAATGTGGGATTAAAATATGTTATAATTACGGTTTATCAACAGTTTTATGGAATAATTTCGTGAACCACTCATTCATCATGTGGAAGAAGACTTGTTTGGCCTCTCCTTCCTGACCGCTAGTTGCTGGTCTCGAACCAGATGGTGCTGTCCCTTGAGAGGGAGCAGGCACGTTACTTTCAACGTCATCAACTACAGCTATTTCGGGATCCATTTACTATACAAAAACACATTTTATACATCAGGATTTATCACACTATCACAGTTCGTATATATGACATGTATAGCTAGACTCTCATACACTACGGTAGTCCTAGAATAGACTAATCCATAACTCTGATACCAATCAAATGTAACACCCCTAATCCATAACTATTGCCGGTCTAGGGTTAAAGGCATTACCGGACAAATTGGATCTTATACGACCATTTCATGTCATAATTTAACCAATCAAATCAAAGTGTTCCTTAAACAGGTATACGAGACCTTAAAAATGCATTAGAAAGAGGTCGGGATTAAACCGAACACATAAGAAAATTTTTGAAAATTAAACATTTTTCAAAGCTACAGAGGTCACACGCCCAGTGGAAAAACAGGGCATACATACTGATTGTCCACACGGCCTGAGACACGCCCGTGTACCTCACTCGTGGTCAACACTGACTTGCACCACACGGCCAGTCACACGCTCGTGTGTCCAGCCCGCGGTCTAAACTGAATTGTTTTGAAATGCAACCACGAGGGATGCGGTCGAGCCACACGCCGGTGTGGTTAACTGTGTGGGCAAATATAGGCCACTTGCAATGCCAATTTGCCACCAACAGGGTTATACCTAAAAGCACAAATAGGTATCATTCCATGCATCAAAAGCAACCAAAACATACCAAGATGATCATCTTTACTATTAGTGTAACACCCCTAACTCGTAACCATTATCGGATTAGGGTTAAGAGGCATTACTAATCATTTCCAAACATTTCATATCATTTCACAACCAAACATGTCAATCACATTCATATAGTCCCTTATATAGGTCAACGAGACCTTCAACATGGTTTAAAATAGGGTTGGGACTAAACCGAATGCACACGAAAATTTCTGAAATCCAAACATTTTTCTAAGCTACAGGGCATACATACTGACTTGTTCACACAGCCTGAGACACACCCGTGTGCCTCACCCGTGGTCGAAATTGATTTGCACCACACGACCAGTCACACGCCCATGTGTCCAGCCCATGGTCGAGTCTGACTTGTTTTAAAACACAACCTCCAAAGACACTGTCGAGCCACACGCCCGTGTGCTCAACTGTGTGGGCAATTATAGGCCATTTTTCAAGGCCAAATTACCATCCACACTTTGCAATCACTTGTAATCATCAATCCAATACCAATTCATGCCCCAAATGCAATCAAAACATACCAGTACAAGTACCAACTAGTCATCAACTACATCATTTATTTCCATCCAAAACACCAATTTTCACAACTCAAATCATATAAGCTAAGTATCATTTAGTCATGCCACAAATTCACATTTAAAACACCATTCTCATCAACTAATTCAAACATGAAATATACTAATTCCAATATCACTACATCATACCACAATCATCATTTTCATATCTTCAAGTATAAACCAACAACATTCAACTTCCAAGCCATATCACATGGCAAGGTTTATACAACTCAAAACATGCTACATTAACTAACCTATACATGCTATATTCAAATATACACATCTTTCACAAGTACCAAAATAGTTAGCCAATAGTGTGATTGAGTCGCTGACAATCACCGGATTCAAGCTAGCTTTACTGACACATTCATGCTACTCAATTGCTCGATATTACATCTCGTTCAACCTTTGTTATCATTAGATTTAATCTCACACTTAGTGCCAATTTCATAACCGAAGTATAAATATCATCGCACACTTAGTGCATGTACTTTAAACTGAATTCATCTCGGTATCGCACACACAGTGCCAATCAATAAAGCCAAAGCTTTCATAACTTCGCACACACAATGCTATTCATCTCTGTCTCGATTTCAATTACGCACACTTAGTGCCATCTAATTCAATTCTGCACATAGCATTTCTAATCTCATAATCACACATAACTTACCTCAGACGTCGAAATATCGAAACTAGTCGATTGATCGAGTACTTTGTCTTTGCCTCGATCTCGATCTGAATCTTTCCTTTCTTGGTCTATACATATTCAAATTTAGCTTTTTCAATGACCAATTCATTCAATTTAATCCAAACACACATTTTTTAACACCCCTAACCCGTATCTGTCGCTGGACCAGGGTTACGAGGTATTACCGAATAAGACATCACTCAGAACAAGCATATTTTTTTTTATAAACAATATGACACAACTTATTAATCATAGCAAATTTTATTTAAAATTTTATTCAAATAAATCTCCAAATCTACTAAGAACCCAACCATGCTTAAGTATACTAACATTTAAGTAATTAAACATTAATCATAGTCCTGCACCATTTCACAACCAATATACTATCCCTTTTATTAAAATTATATGCACATGTAAACATATCATTTAAATAATTTTAAATACAAACGGCTATCAAGAATTCAATCAAATCGCTTACGAACTTGATAAACCGTAAAGGTAACTTTTAAGCCCACATTTAGCATGCTTTTGGATGATTTAAGCCTTTAATTATGTAATTTGGTGCTCTTAATCCTTTGTTTTCATGTTTTATACCCAGGAGAGCACCGAATGATGAAAAGAACAGAAAACGGGCCCAAAACAGAGTAAATGGGCCATATCACGAAATCTACACGGCCTAGGCCCAAGACCACACGGCCGTGCCTCACTCAATAGTCTCGAACACGACCTGGTCACGACTTACACGGGCGTGTGCCATAGGCATGCCCCTGCCGCGGCCAAGAGGAGTTTTACTCGGATTTGGATACTTGGAGGCAAAGAAACACATTCCAAAGCCTATTCAAACACCCTAGTAGGAATTCCACTCAGATTAGGATACTTAGGGACCAAGTAAGGCATCTCAAAGCCTATATAAATACCTTAGGGGGCAACTTAAGCAGAGAGTTCGGCCAATTTGTGGAGATTTACTCGAAGATAGCCAATTGATCCATCTCAAGAAGTCGAAATTATACTCAAGACGGAGGATCTCTCCTTCAATTTCTTCAGGGGGTTTTAGGGATTTCTTATGTTTTGTTTTATTTTTTCTTTTGAGATGTATTTTTTTTATTATCATTATGAACTAAACCCTCTGATACCTGAGGGAGATGAAACCTAAGATGAATCTTGTTACCGTTTCCTGAACTATATGATAAATATTTGACTTGTTCTTAATTATGTGTTCTTAATTCTTGTGTTGATATTTCCAGGATATTAATTCAAGTGTGATGTGCTTAGGTGGAGGAGCAAAAGTCCCTGCTTAAGAGTAGATCTAGCATAATTAAGCGGAGTTGATCACACACCTAGAGATAGTGACGAGATTTTGCCGGATTAGGATGAAACCTAATATGGAAGTCCATAGATCGAGTTAATGGGATTCTAGGGGTTTTAATTAGAAAGAGATATCAATTAATCAACCTAGGGTTAGACGTTAGTCGCCTCGAGAGAGGGATTAATATAACTTAGGGAATCTTATGGATCAAGTCAAGTGAATAAATCGTCTGGTTCAGAGTTAGATATCAAGTGAAGTCTAGGTGGATTATTCCTTGGGTGTCGTCTTAATCAATTGGTTTTTCCTCAAGTTATTTTCCCAAATTCATTCTTCTTTGTCTTAGAGTCTTTAGTTTAGTAGGTAGTTAATTTTAGATTAGATAAACAATTTCCTTAATTCTTAGGCTAAATAATAAAAAGAGAGTTAGTATTAGTACTTTTGGTTCCTTTGTTTTCGACATTCCGGTCTTGCCTAAACTATACTACTGTTCGATAGGTGCGCTTGCCTCAAATCATTGTCATAGTTAGTTTCCAGGTTCGATCATATTCTTTATATAAATTTTAAGACTTTGACATCGCAAAAAACAACGATCATAACTAATAAGCTAATATAAATATATACATATCAAATCAATCAAGTAATCACAAATACACATATGGCCAATCATATTATCTTCCATACAAACTACTTCAATTATATTCATCATTAACTTATAATTGAAGTGTAACATCCCGAAATTAGGCCTAGTAGGATTGGGCCCATTGGGCCTTGGGCTTAGGAGTGTTTAAAATCTTCAAGAATATGAGAATGGTGTTATTGCAAATTGGACTTATTAGTTAAGTGAATTTGGAAGGTTACGAGGTTTCTATGAAGTCTCGGGTTTAATTAGGCTTTAGGAAAAATTTGGTATTTTAGCACTTTAAGGAGAGATGGTAAGTAGCTTCAAGACATATGGAAATTTATGAGTAAATAGCTTGCATAAGTGAGCAATTAGTAAAGAGGTTATGGCATTAAGTGAAGGACTTTGAGGGAGGAGGTTCAAATCCCATTGTGTGTAAATTTTGATTATTTTTGCATGCTTTCCTTAAGTGTCGGTCAAGAGGTATATATGGTAAGGTGGACTTCTTATTTTTGGCAAGATGGCTAAGAGAAAAAGGCAAGGTTGAAGTTGGGGAAAGGAATCAAGAGAAATAAGAAAGAAAGGGGGACATGAGGCTTATTCCATGGGTGATGTTTTGGAAAGTATGGGTGGCCAAACTCTTATCCTAGGGGGGATGCATGTGGACGGTTTTTGGAGTAGTTAGGTGGCTGAAATTTTATTTGGCATTTGGTAAAGTCTTAGCTTTGTTTTGGCCAAAAATCCTTTTGACAACTTTGTGCCATTTTTCTCAATTTTGCAACCCTCCTTGCCAAATCATAGTAGCACAATAGTGCATTATTTTTCCTCTCAAATTCTTTTCTTTTCCTTTGCTTTGTGCCAAAATTACAAGCCTTGGTGACCATATTTTCTTCTTTCTCTTTACTTTGGCCGAATTCCCCTAGCACAATTGTGCACTTTCTTGCTCTTTTGTTTGATCAAGATTTTCATCTATTGTTTATTTCCCTTTTGATAGCCGAAATTACCAAGGCACTCTTCTTCCATCCAATCTCTTCTTAATCAAATCGGTAAGTGATCGTATATTCCTCTTTTCATTTCTTTTTCTTTTTCTTCCAAGCCGTATATAGGTGAAGGGGGTGTATTGTGGTGATTCTTTCTCAAGCCGAATAAGGTGTGGGTAACATTGTTTTTGTGTTAATCACTCTAAAGACTCGAGAGGGCCAATCGAACACCTATCCCTCATAATAAGAGACTCGGATTGTTGGTGCCGCGGAGAATATCGTGTTACGGATTCCGAATAAGGTGTGTAATCCCATACCCTTCCAAATATATGTTTGAATTGGTGAGTAAATCTCACATCTCTCTGAAAGTTTACATGAAATATTCTGTGTTTCGGTAGAAATACCGAAGAAAATCGATAACCGGCATCCGTGATCACTCGGACGTGCGTATGCTCGTAGTGGTAATCATGTTTTGTAATAAAACAGTTTCGGTCAGAAACAGTGGCATGTATTTGAAAAATCACGAAAAATTGGATAAAAGGAATTACAAAGTGAGTAAGATATCAGATTAAATCTTACTGTGTCTATTTAAATATGGAAGAAACGAAGAAGGAAAAGGAATAATATGTTCTGAGATATGTTAATTTTTGTGAGACTGGTTCTGAATGACTTCGGGATATTCTGTTCTGTCTTGGAAAATTTGTATAAAATTGTAAAAAGTGAATTAAGAGTTATAATTGATATGCATGGATTCCTTAGTGAACCTATTTTCAATAGAAATAGGTGGGAGCAGTAGATAAAAAACGTACAGTAAGATATTTGAGATTAAGGTAAGAGAGGTCAGAATAGTTGGACAGTGAAACAATGGAAACTTCAAGGAATTAAATTTACTAAATGGTTAAGCTAAAAATTCTGGAAAACTTATAGTAGAAAGATATACGAGTCTAGTTTCATGGAAAATTTACGAATTTAGATTTCAAGCTTCCAAACTCGAGTTATAGTCAGTTTAGTCAGTACGACACAGATGGACAGTTTTGATTTTATGCCCCAAATTAGTAATTAAGCCTAGGTTGCGAAATTACCATCATACCCTTAGAGGGTAAATTACCGAATTACCTTTAGTGGGTACAATTACCGAATTATGGAAATGCCCCTAATGGGCCGAATTACGAAATGTCCCTATGGACCAAATTACGAAAATACCCTTTTATGGGCCAAATGTGATATTTGATATATGGGCCAAGTGTAATATGAGCTATATGGGCCTCATGTGTTAATGGGCCGTTTCGATAGATTGAATAATTGGCTAAATTGCTAGATTGATTAATGGGCCAAATTGCTAGTCTGCTTAAAGGGCCAAATTGCTAGATTGCTTAATGGGCCAACTTGTATTATGGGCCTTATGTTGAAATTATCTTATGAATATTGTTATGCTTTGTATATGCATACATGATTGCATGGGTTGGGATAAAAATTGAAGAGAAGTTTCGGTGGCTCTGCCACAATCTAGTTCGGTGGCTTTGCCACAATCTAGTTCGGTGGCTCTGCAACAATCATTTTAAATGGCTTTATGCCTGCGATTGTTGTGTTGGAGGGGTGGGTTGACTTGATCCCCACAGGTGTGCTGGTTGGTACGGGTGGTGTGTAGCGGATGGAAAACTAGGTTTGGTTGGGAAATTGCATAACACATGCATGTTATATATATATATGATATTATGCTATGATTGTAAATGGGCTTAGGCCCAAAATATTGCTATGTGTGTTCCGACCCAGTGGATGATGGTAAGGGGATTATGCACTGAGTTCTTGTAACTCACCCCCTTTTCTCTTAACCCTTGTTGGTAATGCTCCGTAGGGAGGACTTGGGCCCATGGATGACTCGGTGGAGGCTATACTTCCGAAATGGTGCTATCAAATTTCAAATTTCTATTTTCGTTTATTTTATTATTTTGCTATTTTGGTTTAAATCGTAATAAGGCCTCTAGAGTATTTTATTATTTGCTTCATGGTTGGTTTACTTAGTATGTTGCTTAAATTGTTTAAAACGAGAATTTTTTTTCTAAAAACGTAAATAAAGGTTTTCCAAAAATCGATTAACAAATGGATTTCAAAATAAACGATTTACGAAAATATGACGTTTGAAATAGAGTTGCAAAAGCATCTTGAAACATTGCGGAAACATTGATAAAATACAAGTATTTTTGAAAGATTGATTGATGAATCACAAATCAAGAAATTGAACTTTAAAATCGTGACTTTTGTAAATGTCGTTAATAATTTGGAAGAAAGTTCGAGTTAAATCATATTTGTAAAAGTTTATTTTGAAATCCATTTGTTAATCGATTTTTGGAAAACCTTTATTTATGTTTTTAGAAAAAAAATTCTCGTTTTAAACAATTTGAGCTAAATACTAAGTAAACCAACCATGAAGCAAATAATAAAATACTCCAGAGGCCTTATTACAATTTAAACCAAAATAGCAAAATAATAAAATAAACGGAAATAGAAATTTAAAATTTGATAACACAATTTCGGAAGTATAGCCTCCACCGAGTCATCCATGGGCCCAAGTCCTCACTACAGAGCATTACCTACAAGGGTTAAGAGAAAGGGGGTGAGTTACAAGAACTCAGTGTATAATCCCCTTACCATCATCCACTGGGTCGGAACACACATAGCAATATTTTGGGCCTAAGCCCATTTACAATCATAGCATAATATCATATATATATAACATGCATGTGCTATGCAATTTCCCAACCAAACCTAGTTTTCCATTCGCTACACACCACCCGTACCAACCAGTACACCTGTGGGGATCAAGTCAACCCACCCCGCCAACACACCAATCGCAGGCATATAGCCATTTAAAATGATTGTGGCAGAGCCACCGGACTAGATTGTGGCAGAGCCACCGAACTAGATTGTGGCAGAGCCACTGAACTAGATTGTGGCAGAGCCAACGAACTAGATTGTGGCAGAGCCACCAGAACTTCTCTTCAATTTTTATCCCAACCCATGCAATCATGTATGCATATACAAAGCATAACAATATTCATAAGATAATTTCAACATAAGGCCCATAATACAAGTTGGCCCATTAAGCAATCTAGCAATTTGGCTGTAATATCCTAGATTTAGGGGTTATGCGTTTATTGCATAATTCAAGTGATAATGGGCTTAGTGTGTGTTTGGATGTGTTTTAAGGGTTCATAAAACCCTAGGGTGTAGGAGAGTGCCTTAGGGAAAATTTGATTTTTAAGTTTAGTAGAGGGGAGCTAAGGGAGTAGGCCTTGAAGGAATAGTGGTGGAGTTTATGACACAAAAAATAGCCTTGGGAAAGTGGCAAGGGACGCCACCTAGGGTGCTATGAAGTTTGCGTCAAAGGGGGTTCCAAGGGAGGAGGTTCGAATCATGTTGGCAGCATGGGAGTGTGGTCTTATTTTTGATTGTTGGCGTCAAGAGAAAGAGAAGAGTTGGACGGCTTGGGACTTTAAAAAGATGAGGATAAGCTTGGTTTTTTTTTTAAAAATTTCGGCTAAGGGCTAAAAAGATAATTGTGGATTTATTTTTATTTATTTTGAATGAGTGTTAAAGAGATAAAATAGGAGATTAACAAAGGATATGATTTGAGAAGATGTAGTGGCCGGCCAAGTGGTTCTTTTGTTAGCACATTCGGTCATAGCAAGAGGGAATAAGTGCCGAAATTCTTCTGCTTTCTCTTCTTATTCTTTTTCTTTCCTTCAACCTTAATGCTACACCTTTTTCCTTGTAGGGCCGAATATCCCATCACCATTTGAGAGCCAGAGCCGAACCTTATAGCCCTCATTCTCTCCTTTTCTTCTTTGCTTTGTTCATTCGAAATCATCATCTTCCCCAAGACTATTCTCTTTCCCATTATTGGCAAAAGCCGAAACTTTGATCTATTTCTATCCATGGCCGAATTCTCCAATCATTAGACCCTCTTCACTTTGGCGTGATCTCTCTTCACCACTAAAGTGCCGAAACTTTTCTCTTTGGGGTCTAGAAGCCGTTTCTCTGAGAGTGCTTGTGTAGTGGTAAGTATTTTCTATCCTAGCAATTGGTTTTGGGTTCTCTTCTTCATAGGTGTGCCGAAATCAAGTGATTAGGCCTTGGTTTAAGTATTGGCTGAATGTAGGAACTAAGATCTAGAGCATTTGATCGGGACTTTCGGGATTTCAGTGAACTCGCTAAGTAAATCAGGTGTGTACCCCACACTAAGCCTTAATAGATTTATGGTTATGTCTTAATAAACGTGTTAATAAGAATATGTAAGATGTGGCTAAGGGTACCATGCAATGGTACAAAGTACTCAGGTACGTTAACTTACTACTGCTGTAGTTATGATATTATGAATATCTGTTACGGCACATATGTGAATATTGATAAGAATGTGAAATAAGGCCTAAGGCATGTTAATTGTATGATTTGTATGACATGGGGCATATGGGTGATTATGAAAGGGGAAGTGATCTGGTGGTTCTTACCACAATATCTGGTGACGCATGTCACATAAATCTGAATGTGGTGACTTATGTCACAAAATAATTATCTGGTGGCTATGCCACGAATATGTATAAGGGCGATGTGCAAGTCGTCTGCAGCGACTGTCTTCGATGTTGTGTAGCGGATGGAGGGTCGACTTAGTAGTCCCCACGGTGTGATGGTTGGTACGGGTGATGTGTAGCGGATGGTTATCTAGGTTTGGGTTCGGGATTGCATCATTATTTATAATTGTTATATGTATATGTATGATCTGATGTGCCTGAATCGTTGGGACTTAGTGTTGGTTGTTACACACTGAGTCTATTTGACTCACCCCGTTGGGGAATATTTTTCAGGTGACGCTTAGTGATGGACCGGGTCGGCAGGAGCTTAGTGTGGCCATGCTCAGCACGAAATTTATTTTTATTTGGACTTTCTATTTCTAAGTACCTTGAATTTATTTTGGGTTTTGTTTTTGATGTAATAAGGCCACTGGTATGAAACTGTTTATGCATGCATTTTAATTATTTTATTATGACACGATTCCTATCAAATTAAAGTTTAAGTAACTTTTCTTAAAAATAAATCTTAAAATGTTTTGACACCTAATGCAAATGGTTTCCAGTTTAAATAGTAATCTCTAAGAACTCGGCAGTGTTTTTAACTTAATATTTTGTAAATAAAGTTCTATTAAAATCTAGACTTCAAGAATAAACTCGTTTACAACTCGAACACAACACAAATCAATTCTTCTTCAAAACCAACCAAAGTTTTCCAAAGAAGCAAACAAGTTTTGAACCGTTTCACTCAAGGAACATACCAGATCCGGTCAAGGCTCGTGGGCCGGGTTTGGGGTGTTTCATTGGCCCTTTAAGCAGACTAGCAATTTGGCCCATTAATCAATCTAGCAATTCGACCAATTATTCAATCTATCGAAACGGCCCATTAATACATGAGGCCCATATAGCTCATTTACACTTGGCCCATATATCAAATATCACATTTAGCCCATAAAAGGGTATTTTCGTAATTCGGTCCATAGGGACATTTCGTAATTCGGCCCACTAGGGGCATTTTCATAATTCGGTAATCGTACCCACTAAGGGTAATTCGATAATTTACCCTTTAAGGGTATGATGGTAATTTCACAACCTAGGCTTAATTACTAATTTGGGGCATAAAATCGAAACTGTCCATCTACGTCGTACTAACTAAACTGACTATAACTCGAGTTTGGAAGATCGAAATCTAAATCCGCAAATTTTCTTTGAAACTAGACTCGTATATCTTTCTACTATTAGTTTTCCAGAATTTTTAGCTTAACCATTTAGTACAGTTAATTCCTTGAATTTTCCCTTGTTTCACTGTCCAACGATTCTGACCTCTCTTAACTTAATCTTAAATATCTTACTGTACACTTTTCATCTACTGCTCCCACTTGTTTTTATTAAAAATAAGTTCACTAAGGAATCCATACATATCAATTACAACTCTTAATTCACTTTGTACAATTTTATATGATTTTTCCAAGACAGAACAGAATACCCCGAAGTCATTCAGAACCAGTCTCACAAAAATTAACATATCTCAGAATGTATTATTCCTTTTCCTTCTCCTTTCTTCCATATTAAAATAGACGCAGTAAACTTTAATCTGATATTTTATTCACTTTGTAATTCCTTTTATCCAATTTTTCGTGATTTTTCAAATACACGCCACTGTTTCTGACCAAAACTGTTTTATTACAAAACATGATTACCACTACGAGCATACGCACGTCCGAGTGATCACGGATGCCGGTTATCGGTTTTCTTCGGTATTTCTGCCAAAACACAGAATATTTCATGTAAACTTTCAGAGAGATGTGAGATTTACTCACCAATTCAAACATATATGTAACACCCTAAAAATTCGAGTCTTATTTTATTGCGTATTTTGGTGTTTAAATTATGAAGGAAAAAATTTCTTATTTATTTTCGTGTTTAATATAGTCCTGAAGTAGAGTATAGAATTAAATGGGGTATAGAATAATTTTTAGTTTTGAAAATTTATTGAAGTGGATCAAGTGTCATTAATTCTTAAGTTAATTTAAGTGTTAATAAGTGACATAAGATGAGTGCATGGCAAGGTGGTGTTGGCGCATGGATTTTAGCATGAGGGGAGTGGTTTGAATCCCTTGTTTAGCATCTAGATGAATTTAATTTTTAAATTTTCTGCACATGTATAGCAAGTGTCGGCCAAGTGCATATATGGTAAGTGTTGACTTGTTATTTTTGGTTAGAATATCAAAGGATTAAGGAAATTGTTAACTTATGGAAGGGAATCAAGAAATTAAGGAAAGATATGAAGATATGGGGCAAGTATCAAGGAAAAGGTTATGGAAATAAAATCATGGCCATTTGACCATGCATAGGGACGGCAATATGGTCTAGGGGGGGAGCCGAATTTTTGATGCTAGTTTGGCTAGGATTTGAAGTCTCTTTTTGTGTCATTCTTATTTTTGTGCATAGTTTTGCAAATTCTCTCAACCTTTTTCCCTTTGGCCGAAATTGAACATTGGTAAGCCTTAATCTTGTGACCATTTGGTCATTTTTTTTGCTTATTACTTTAGCATTTGTTTTGTGTGCCTTCTCTTTGAGTGCCGAGATCACCTATACCAAAAAGGCCATTCTTTTCTTTCTTCTTCCCATTGCCGAATATACATCTCTCTAAAAAACTCATCTCTTTCTTTCTTTTCTCTTCCATTCTCTTTGAAATCAAAACAACATCATCACCATCTCTTCTTTCATATTTTATTTCTTTTCATTCAAAGTTTCTCCATTAAACTCTTTCATGGCCGAATGCTAGAGTGCCCAAAGCCGAATATTTCTTTCTTTTCTTTGATCATACATAGTCGAATCTTTCTTTAATCACAAACATCTTTCTCAATCGATCCTTTTTAACCGTGGAAAAATAGGTAAGGGTTCTTTTTCGTTTTCGATTAGTTATAGTATTTGGCCGAATTCTGAAGTGGTAAAAAGGATCTCTTTAGATCAAAATTATGGTTCACCCTATTAACGTTTTATTCATTATACGTTAGTGCGGTAACGGAAGATCGGAAATCAAGCGTTCGTGGGTAACATATGAAGTTGGAACCGATTTAAGTGCTAAGGGAACGTTTTGGGTCGACTCTCATTTTGTGGAACAAGGATTATCGTGATAGGGAAGAAGAGGGCGCTGTTCAGTCTTCGGAAGAGGGGAGGTTCTGTTATTCCCCCTAAGTATAAGCAAAGGACGATTTTGGGAATCCGGGATTTTCCACCGGGTTGCGGACGTTCATCCGGGGAGGATCAATTGTTTGAAGTTGTTCGTACTCCCGAACCCCTGTTTGTTCATGGTTTTTCATCGGTTAGTGAACCATCGATCGAGGAGAAACCGCAAGTAGAAGTATTACGAAAATCCGAGGGTGTTGACGAGCGGGAAAGTCTAGTTCTCTCAATAACCAGGTGTGTAACTTCGCACTCATTTTCGGGTTAGATATCAATTCGTAAGTAACGTGATAAAACCGTAAAAATGGTAAAATCGAAAATTTTCTGATATTAATACTTTTGAGTAAATGCATGAAAACGGTTAAAGTTGGAAAAATTGCGATAAATACTCTAGTTTGATAAATTGGGCCAAAAACCCTCTAGTTCGATAAATTGGGCCATAAATACTCTAGTTCGATAAATTGGGCCATAAATACTCTAGTTCGATAGATTGGGCCAAAAGCCCTCTAGTTCGATAAATTGGGCCAAAAACCCTCTAGTTCGATAAATTGGGCCAAAAACCCTCTAGTTCGATATATGGGCTAAAATTTCTCTAGTTTGATATATGGACCAAAGTCCGCTAAATTATTAAATGGGCAAGATAATAAATTGTTTTATGGGCCAAATGAAATGTTTAATTATAGACCCAATTGATGTTATGGATGATTTGATAAATTGTTATATGGCTATATTTTGTTATACACGCATGATTGCATGGGGCGGGGTATTTAATGAAGAGAAGAATGGCCTGTTGCCAAAAATCTAGTTCGGTGGCTCTGCCACAAAATCTCGGCTTAATGCCTCTAGTTCGGTGGCTCTGCCACAAATTTGGCTAAATGCCTCTAGTTCGGTGAGAATGTCACAATCTAGTTCGGTAGTGCACTACAAAATTATAAAAGGCTTAAGGCCTATGATTGGTGTGTTTGGCGGGGTGGGTTGACTTGATCCCCACAGGTGTGTTGGTTGGTACAGGGGTGTTAGCGGATGGAAATTAGGCTTGGTTGGGAAATTCATTTTACATGCATTTTAATTTATTTCATGTTACTTTATGATATTGATGAATTCTGCAAATGGGCTCAAGCCCAGCATAATATCTTGACGATCTGGCCCAATAATGGTGGTAAGTGAGTTGCACACTGAGTTCTTTGTAACTCACCCAATTTTATAACCATTTCAGGTAATGGAAATTGATGTGGACTTGGGCCGGTGATGACTTGGTGGAGGCCATACTACAAGCATGAGTTTTATAAACTATGAACTTTATTTTAAGTTACTTATTTTAATTACTATTTTGGGTTGATGTAATAAGGCCTCTAAATATGTTTTTGTGGATTTATTGTGTGGATGGATTTAACTTTATTTCCAAACTTTTAATATGAGTTTTTCTTAAATCCATTAAGTTTTCTATAAAATATTGGGTTTTATAACAATTTTGGACACCTTAAATATTATAAATTCTTTCAAAGATTTTTTTTTTTTAACTATCTTGAGGTTTTGACTTTAATATTTCAATGATAAGTTTTCAAACAAGTATTTCCTTTTAAGTCATCAATTACAAAATCTCGTTCTAACTTTTTATTAAACTCTATTTTCAAAAAGTTTTGAAGCACTATTTTACTTTAACCACTCGAGAATAAATGAATGTTTGATTGGTGTGACAAACCAAATCTTGTCTAAACGCATAGACCGGGTTTGGGGGTTACATTTAATGGTATCAGAGCCCAGTTTCAAAACTCGGCTGTGGTTTGGGTTCAACAATGATATTTGGTTGAAAAACAATTCAAAATTTCTAGATTTTTGATTTAAAGGTAGTATGGCACCATGAGCATCCCGCGCCAAGTCAAGTAAGTATCTGTATACTGATTGTTTATTATTATTATTATGATATGATCGTAAGAAACACTCTAGAACTTCTAGTTTTAGGTGTTAAAAACCGTAGAGATTGAGACAATAGGATATGGTTGCGAAAACAACTCTATCTCTTTCATATCATAAAATATCGTTAATAAACAACTGAAATATTATTCTAATTCATAAAACTCTTAATCAGATTAAATCGAATTAGTCGTTATGAGCACTAGAGGACGTGGTCGTGGACGCGGTAGACATGGCCGTGGTAGAGGACGAGGTGTTAGGGGCGCAACTGAAGCGCCGGGTCATATGCCGGAAATGGATGCACCTGCGTCACTCGAGAGTGAGACGGGATCACATGACCATATGGATGAAGATAATGCTGTAACACGAGCAATGCTGCGAGTCCTTGAAAGGGTCGCTGGATCCAGAACTGGGCAACAGCTCGTGGGTCGATATCGGAGCGTTTGAAATCGAGTGGAGCTGAGGTTTTCAGAGGTGTCTCTGGTGTAGCTCCCAATGTCGCGGAATATTGGCTTGAGGCAGTGGAGTGAATTATGGACGATCTTGAGTGCACTATGGAACAAAAACTAAGAGGAGCGATATCTTTGTTAAGGGACGAAGCATACCAATGGTGGCTTACTGTCCGAGAAGGCACTGATGCTGCATTAGTTAATTGGGAATTCTTCAAGGCTTCCTTTCAAGGGAAATATGTGGGAACAAGCTATGTGGATGCCCGAAGGAAGGAATTCTTGAACCTGGTGCAAGGAAATAAGACGGTGGCAGCATATGAGGCTGAGTTCTTACGTTTGAGTCGCTATGCTCGAACGATAGTGGCAACGGATCATGTGCGCTGCGTACGCTTTGAGGATGGTTTGAAAGATGAGTTGCGGGTTCTGATAGCCCCACAACAAGTTAGAACTTTTGCCACGCTTGTGGAGAAGGCCAAGATAGCCGAAGAGGCTAAGAACTCGGAACGTCAGAAACGGGAGCAAGTTCGAAGCAAGAGAGATATAAAGTATTCGGGTTCTTCAAAAAGGTTTACGAAGAGGCCTCGGAATGAGGAACCAGCTCAAGGAAGAACACCTGTAGCTATAAATCAGAGCCGAGACTGTGCTGAATATGGAAAAAGGCATTTTGGAGAATGCTGGAGGAAAACGGGTGCTTGCTATAAATGTGGATCAGCGGATCATCAATATAGGAATTGCCCTCGATATATGGATACAACTCAAGAAGTTCGTAATACTGATGTACCACCGGTAAGAGGAGCTCAGCAACCACCGAGAGGTCGTGGACCAGGTCGTGGTGGTAATGGGGCTGGACGTGGCCAAGGTGCAGCGGGTCGAGGCAATGGTCCTAGAGGCAACACGGATGCAAGACAGCCAGGATTGGTGTATGCAGTCAGACGCCGTGAGGATGGCAATGCACCTGATGTGATAACTGGTACGTTCTTCATCTCTGATGTACCCGTTATTGCCTTGATAGATATTGGTTCTACCCACTCGTATGTTGCTAGCACCATAACTGGCAACTTGAATTTAGAATCTGAAATTTCCGATAGTGAGATGAAGGTAATTAGCCCTTTAGGACAGTCGGTGTTGGTAAATAAACTGTTTAGAGGCGTGCCCTTAGAAATTCAAGGAGAAAAATTCCTGGCGAATTTGATGGAATTGCCTTTTGGCGAATTCGATATCATTTTGGGGATGGATTGGTTGGTTAAGCACCGGGCGCAATTGGATTGTGCCGAAAAGCGGATGTCCATAAGAACCGTGGAGGACAAGGAGATAGTTATGATAGGTGAACGAAGGAATTACTTGGCAAACGTGATTTCTACGTTAAAGGTAGAGAAGTTGGTGCGAAAAGGGTATGGAGCATTTTTAGCATTCATTAGTGCTTTAGATGCCAAAGAGTTATCAGTGGAAGATGTGAGAACAGTGAAGGAGTTTCCTGATGTTTTTCCCGAAGAACTTCCCGGTGTACCTCCAGATCGGGAAGTGGAATTTGGTATTGAGCTTTTGCCCGAAACTGCTCCAGTGTCCATTGCTCCTTATAGAATGGCACCGAAGGAGTTGTCGGAGCTTAAAGCTCAAATTCAAGAACTGCTAGATCAGGGTTTTATTCGACCGAGTGTGTCTCCATGGGGAGCACCGGTTTTGTTTGTTAAGAAGAAAGATGGGTCAATGCGTATGTGTATTGACTATAGGCAATTGAATAAGCTGACGATCAAGAATCGGTACCCTCTGCCGAGAATTGATGACCTATTTGATCAATTAAAGGGAGCCTCAGTTTTCTCCAAAATTGATTTAAGGTCGGGTTATCACCAGCTTAAGGTGAAAGAAGCGGATATTCACAAAACGGCTTTCCGAACTCGTTATGGACATTATGAGTTTTTGGTAATGCCGTTCGGGTTGACCAATGCACCAGCTGCATTTATGGATATGATGAACCGGGTCTTTCAACCATATTTAGACCGGTTTGTGGTAGTATTCATAGATGACATTTTGGTATATTCAAGGAATGAAGAGGAGCATGACTCACATTTGCGAATTGTATTGCAGTTACTTCGAGATAATCAACTGTATGCCAAATTCAGTAAATGTGAATTTTGGTTAATGGAAGTGACTTTCTTGGGTCATGTGGTATCAGCCGAAGGAATAAGGGTGGATCTTCGGAAGATTGAAGCTGTATTGGATTGGAAACCACCAAAGTCAGTAGCTGAGATTCAGAGTTTCTTGGGTTTGGCTGGTTACTATAGACGATTTGTTGAGGGGTTTTCGTTGATTGTTGCACCCCTAACTAAGCTTTTGCGAAAGGGAGTAACGTATTTATGGACTGAAAAACAGCAAGAAAGTTTCGATAAATTGAAGAAGATTTTGACGGAAGCGCCAGTTCTGATTCAACCTGAGGCTGGAAAGGAGTTTACAGTTTACTGTGATGCGTCACATACGGGTTTAGGTTGCGTATTGATGCAAAGTGGAAAAGTGGTGGCTTATGCTTCTCGTCAGTTGAGACCACATGAAGTAAACTACCCTACTCATGACTTGGAATTAGCAGCGGTAGTGTTTGCTTTGAAGATTTGGAGGCATTACCTTTACGGTGAAAAGTCTATCATCTATACGGATCACAAGAGTCTTAAGTATATTCTTACTCAGAAGGAATTAAACTTGAGACAACGAAGGTGGGTGGAATTGTTGAAAGATTATGATTTCTCAATCGAATATCATCCGGGAAAGGCTAATGTGGTAGCAGACGCGTTAAGTCGTAAAGTGGTATCTGATTTGAGAGCTATGTTTGCCCATTTGAGTCTGTATGAGGATGGTAGTCTGATAGCGGAACTTCAAGTGAAGCCTCTGTGGTTAGAACAAATCAAGGAAAAACAGATATTAGACGGAAAGTTGGGACCTTTACTTCAGCAAGTTAAAAATGGTGGAATAGAGGATTTTGGTATAAACTCGGAAGGTGTGTTGTGTTTTCGAGGAAGAGTTTGTATGCCTAAGGACTCTGATCTGAGGCAAATGATTCTACGAGAGGCGCATAGTAGCCCTTATGCTATGCATCCCGGAGGAAATAAGATGTATCGGGATCTTCGTGAACAATATTGGTGGCCTGGGTTGAAGCGTGAGATCTCTGAATTTGTGAGGAAATGTTTAACTTGTCAACAAGTGAAGGCGGAGCATCAATTGCCGTCAGGTCTTTTGCAACCAGTCAAGATTCCTCTTTGGAAATGTGAGCGGATAACGATGGATTTTGTTAGTGGGTTACCTTTAACACCTACTAAGAAAAATTCTGTTTGGGTAATTGTTGATCGTTTGACGAAGACTGCTCATTTTCTACCAGTTCGTACGGATTACTCGTTGCAGAAGTTGGCGAAGCTGTATGTATCTGAAATCGTGAGGTTGCATGGGGTACCCGTATCTATTATATCGGATAGGGATCCTAGGTTTACATCCCAGTTTTGGAAAGCTTTGCATGAAGCTCTGGGAACAAAGCTTAACTTTAGTACGGCTTTTCATCCTCAGTCAGATGGTCAGTCGGAAAGAGTAATTCAAGTTCTGGAAGACATGTTAAGAGGATATGTAATCGACTTCAAAGGTAGTTGGGAGGATTTCCTACCGTTAGCAGAATTTGCGTATAACAACAGCTATCAGTCAAGCATTCAGGTGGCACCCTACGAGGCATTGTATGGTCGTAGGTGTCGTTCTCCTATTTGTTGGACTGAGTTGGGCGATCGGCAGATGTTAGGACCTGAGATGATTTCTGAAACGGAAGAGAAAGTAAAGGGTATTCGAGCATGGTTAAAAGAAGCCTCAGATAGACAGAAGTCGTATGCAGATCTGAAGCGTAGAAGTATCGAGTATGCTGTGGGGGATCAAGTTTTCTTGAAGGTCTCACCTTGGAAGAAGATTTTCAGGTTTGGGAAGAAGGGCAAGTTGAGCCCTAGATATATTGGACCATACCGTGTGGTGAAGCGAGTTGGTCCAGTGGCCTATCAGATCGAATTACCTCCAGAATTGAGCCAAATTCATAACGTTTTTCATGTGTCCATGTTGAGGCGTTATAGATCGGATCCTTCGCACATAGTACCGGTAGAAGAAGTGGAGTTGAAGTCAGATTTGTCTTTTGAGGAGGAACCAGTGGAAATCTTAGACCGCGATGTTAAGGTGCTCAGAAAGAAGACCGTGCCGTTGGTCAAAGTGTTATGGCGTAATCACGGAGTGGAAGAAGCTACGTGGGAGCCTGAGGATGCATTTCGGCAACAATACCCTCACCTTTTTCAACCAGGTAAATTTCGAGGACGAAATTTTCTTTAAGGAGGGTAGAGTTGTAACACCCTAAAAATCCGAGTCTTGTTTTATTGCGTATTTTGGTGTTTAAATTATGAAGGAAAAATTTTCTTATTTATTTTCGTGTTTAATATAGTCCTGAAGTAGAGTATAGAATTAAATGGGGTATAGAATAATTTTTAGTTTTGAAAATTTATTGAAGTGGATCAAGTGTCATTAATACTTAAGTTAATTTAAGTGTTAATAAGTGACATAAGATAAGTGCATGGCAAGGTGGTGTTGGCGCATGGATTTTAGCATGAGGGGAGTGGTTCGAATCCCTTCTTTAGCATCTAGATGAATTTTATTTTTAAATTTTCTGCACATGTATAGCAAGTGTCGGCCAAGTGCATATATGGTAAGTGTTGACTTGTTATTTTTGGTTAGAATATCAAAGGATTAAGGAAATTGTTAACTTATGGAAGGGAATCAAGAAATTAAGGAAAGATATGAAGATATGGGGCAAGTATCAAGGAAAAGATTATGGAAATAAAATCATGGCCATTTGACCATGCATAGGGACGGCAATATGGTCTAGGGGGGGAGCCGAATTTTTGATGCTAGTTTGGCTAGGATTTGAAGTCTCTTTTTGTGTCATTCTTAGTTTTGTGCATAGTTTTGCAAATTCTCTCAACCTTTTTCCCTTTGGCCGAAATTGAACATTGGTAAGCCTTAATCTTGTGACCATTTGGTCATTTTTTTGCTTATTACTTTAGCATTTGTTTTGTGTGCCTTCTCTTTGAGTGCCGAGATCACCTATACCAAAAAGGCCATTCTTTTCTTTCTTCTTCCCATTGCCGAATATACATCTCTCTAAAAAACTCATCTCTTTCTTTCTTTTCTCTTCCATTCTCTTTGAAATCAAAACAACATCATCACCATCTCTTCTTTCATATTTTATTTCTTTTCATTCAAAGTTTCTCCATTAAACTCTTTCATGGCCGAATGCTAGAGTGCCCATAGCCGAATATTTCTTTCTTTTCTTTGATCATACATAGTCGAATCTTTCTTTAATCACAAACATCTTTCTCAATCGATCCTTTTCAACCGTGGAAAAATAGGTAAGGGTTCTTTTTCGTTTTCGATTAGTTATAGTATTTGGCCGAATTCTGAAGTGGTAAAAAGGATCTATTTAGATCGAAATTATGGTTCACCCTATTAACGTTTTATTCATTATACGTTAGTGCGGTAACGGAAGATCGGAAATCAAGCGTTCGTGGGTAACATATGAAGTTGGAACTGATTTAAGTGCTAAGGGAACGTTTTGGGTCGACTCTCATTTTGTGGAACAAGGATTATCGTGATAGGGAAGAAGAGGGCGCTGTTCAGTCTTCAGAAGAGGGGAGGTTCCGTTATTCCCCCTAAGTATAAGCAAAGGACGATTTCGGGAATCCGGGATTTTCCACCGGGTTGCGGACGTTCATCCGGGGAGGATCAATTGTTTGAAGTTGTTCGTACTCCCGAACCCCTGTTTGTTCGTGGTTTTTCATCGGTTAGCGAACCATCGATCGGGGAGAAACCGCAAGTAGAAGTATTACGAAAATCCGAGGGTGTTGACGAGCGGGAAAGTCTAGTTCTCTCAATAACCAGGTGTGTAACTTCACACTCATTTTCGGGTTAGATATCAATTCGTAAGTAACGTGATAAAACCGTAAAAATGGTAAAATCGGAAATTTTGTGATATTAATACTTTTGAGTAAATGCATGAAAACGGTTAAAGTTGGAAAAATTGCGATAAATACTCTAGTTTGATAAATTGGGCCAAAAACCATCTAGTTCGATAAATTGGGCCATAAATACTCTAGTTCGATAAATTGGGCCAAAAACCCTCTAGTTCGATAAATTGGGCCAAAAACCCTCTAGTTCGATATATGGGCTAAAATTTCTCTAGTTTGATATATGGACCAAAGTCCGCTAAATTATTAAATGGGCAAGATAATAAATTGTTTTATGGGCCAAATGAAATGTTTAATTATAGACCCAATTGATGTTATGGATGATTTGATAAATTGTTATATGGCTATATTTTGTTATACACGCATGATTGCATGGGGCGGGGTATTTAATGAAGAGAAGAATGGCCTGTTGCCAAAAATCTAGTTCGGTGGCTCTGCCACAAAATCTCGGCTTAATGCCTCTAGTTCGGTGGCTCTGCCACAAATTTGGCTAAATGCCTCTAGTTCGGTGAGAATGTCACAATCTAGTTCGGTAGTGCACTACAAAATTATAAAAGGCTTAAGGCCTATGATTGGTGTGTTTGGCGGGGTGGGTTGACTTGATCCCCACAGGTGTGTTGGTTGGTACGGGGGTGTTAGCGGATGGAAATTAGGCTTGGTTGGGAAATTCATTTTACATGCATTTTAATTTATTTCATGTTACTTTATGATATTGATGAATTCTGCAAATGGGCTCAAGCCCAGCATAATATCTTGACGATCTGGCCCAATAATGGTGGTAAGTGAGTTGCACACTGAGTTCTTTGTAACTCACCCAATTTTATAACCATTTCAGGTAATGGAAATTGATGTGGACTTGGGCCGGTGATGACTTGGTGGAGGCCATACTACAAGCATGAGTTTTATAAACTATGAACTTTATTTTAAGTTACTTATTTTAATTACTATTTTGGGTTGATGTAATAAGGCCTCTAAATATGTTTTTGTGGATTTTATTGTGAGGATGGATTTAACTTTATTTCCAAACTTTTAATATGAGTTTTTCTTAAATCCATTAAGTTTTCTATAAAATATTGGGTTTTATAACAATTTTGGACACCTTAAATATTATAAATTCTTTCAAAGATTTTTTTTTTTTAACTATCTTGAGGTTTTGACTTTAATATTTCAATGATAAGTTTTCAAACAAGTATTTCCTTTTAAGTCATCAATTACAAAATCTCGTTCTAACTTTTTATTAAACTCTGTTTTCAAAAAGTTTTGAAGCACTATTTTACTTTAACCACTCGAGAATAAATGAATGGTTGATTGGTGTGACAAACCAAATCTTGTCTAATTGCATAGACCGGGTTTGGGGTGTTACAATATATTTGGAAGGGTACGGGATTACACACCTTATTCGGAATACGTAACACGATATTCTCCGCAGCACCAACAATCCGAGTCTCTTGTTACGAGGGATAGGTGTTCGATTGGCCCTCCGATAAAGTACTTCGAGTCCTTAGAAGTGATTAACACAAAAACAATGTTAGCCACACCTTATTCGGCTTGAGAAAGAATCACCACAATACACACCCTTCACCTATATACGGCTTGGAAGAAAGAGAAAAAGAAATGAAAAGAGGAATATACGATCACTTACCGATTTGATTAAGAAGAGATTGGATGGAAGAAGAGTGCCTTGGTAATTTCGGCTATCAAAAGGGAAATAAACAATAGATGAAAATCTTGATCAAACAAAAGAGCAAGAAAGTGAACAATTGTGCTAGGGGAATTCGGCCAAAGTAAAAAGAAAGAAGAAAATATGGTCACCAAGGCTTGTAATTTCGGCACAAAGCAAAGGAAAAGAAAAGAATTTGAGAGGAAGAACAATGCACTATTGTGCTACTATGATTTGGCAAGGAGGGTTGCAAAATTGAGAGAAATGGCACAAAGTTGTCAAAAGGATTTTTGGCCTAAACAAAGCTAAGACTTTACCAAATGCCAAATAAAATTTCAGCCACCTAACTACTCCAAAAACCGTCCACATGCATCCCCACTAGGATAAGAGTTTGGCCACCCATACTTTCCAAAACATCACCCATGGAATAAGCCTCATGTCCCCCTTTCTTTCCTATTTCTCTTGATTCCTTTCCCCAACTTCAACCTTGCCTTTATCTCTTAGCCATCTTGGCAAAAATAAGAAGTCCACCTTACCATAAATACCTCTTGACCGACACTTAAGGAAAGCATGCAAAAATAATCAAAATTTGCACACAATGGGATTTGAACCTCCTCCCTCAAAGTCCTTCACTTAATGCCATAACCTCTTTACTAATTGCTCACTTATGCAAGCTATTTACTCATAAATTTCCATATGTCTTGAAGCTACTTACCATCTCTCCTTAAAGTGCTAAAATACCAAATTTTTCCTAAAGCCCAATTAAACCCGAGACTTCATAGAAACCTCGTAACCTTCCAAATTCACTTAACTAATAAGTCCAATTTGCAATAACACCATTCTCATATTCTCGGAGATTTTAAGCACTCCTAAGCCTAAGGCCCAATGGGCCCAATCCTACTAGGCCCAATTTCGTATTATTTCAGATATGCTTTCGCAACCAAAAAGGGTTATTAAAGATAATTATGTTTTCACGTAGACACAATTGCTTAAGTGTTTTGGGTTTTAACAAAGAGGCCGTAATTCTCAAACAAGTTTTTAACAATTTCAAAGATGGTTTTGAAAAATACTTCCATGTGGCACGCTAGATTTGGGCCTAACTTCTTAGGCTGGGTTTGGGGTGTTACATTAAGACTTAACTCCAAATATATTCCAAATTTACAAATCATATACTTATAAAGTCCATGACTAACCATAAAGAAATCCTTAATAAAGCATACCATTATTTCAATTAAGCATATCTGAATATATGCAAATACATACATAATTCCTTATTCGACTTCGTAAACCGATTGCATATACACATGCCTACATGAATTCTTTTTTATTCGAATTTCTGTCATATTATAAATCCAAATTGATTATGAACATATCCTTTATTTCACAAACCACAATTACATCTAACAATCACCAATTTCATAAACTAATTATAAAACTAAATTCATTTATAACACATTTAAAACACCTATCATAATTTCATGTCATAGCCAAATACCCATACTCTTAACACTATCAATTCAAACACAATTATCAAGAGCTTATTGACTATTATAACCTCATACTTATCTGTTACATTCGAACATATGTATCATCATACCAAATAATATCAACCACAATACGTATATACACTTTCAACCTTAGTCCATTTAAATAAACAAATCAAACCATCACATACTTCATAACCTATATACATTTACGTATCACTTAACCACCACCAAAATATCTATATGTATACTTTCGATTTTGTGATATCTCTTAACTAAATTCAATGCATCATACAAAGTATAGCCAATAAACATGTATCAATCGCATACCCAAATTCAATATGTCTAGCTTTAAAACATAACACATACTTACTTATTATGAACTTATACCATAATCAATATGCATAAGTATAAACCTAATTCCAAAGACCATCTCCAACCTCAAGCATGAAAACCAATCCAACCAAAAGAAGATAAGCCATTTTCGCATGGCTATTATTTACATTCAAAAGTACATAATTTGTATTCAACCTTTTACTATGCTATACATGCCATATATTCGGAATTATCATAGAAAAATACCAAAGAAAGCTGTCAATAGTGTGATAGTCCTACTGACGATCCCCGAGCACATAACGTATCCAAAATCTATAAAACAAAGATAGACAGAAAAACACAAAGTAAGCTATTTAAGCTTAGTAAGTCAACAATGAAGTAATATCAACCAACTTAGCAAAATCAAATATACAAAGTTATATCAAGTAGTAAATTATATACAATCACTAATAATTACTCAAATTTCAATATCAAAGTCACACAATATACCCTTTGGCCGAATACACATAGTTGAAAACTTATACATATTTCACATGTTTATACATTAACCTTTGTACAATGAACTAAACATATAACTTACCTTTCTCTTCATAACATAGTTTATATACATACCTTAGTTCTTTTAGTTCAAATTTGACATTTGCCTTCACTTACACATGCCCGTTGAACCATTCAGAATTAAAAAGGATACGCGGATAATCGGAAGCTCGTACAATGCCAACATCCCAGACGTGGTCTTACATGTAATCACACATCGATTCCACTGTCCCAGACAGGGTCTTACACGAATCAAATACGATGCCAATGTCCCAAACATGGTCTTACACGTAAACACAAGTTGATGCCAACGTCCCAGACGTGGTCTTACAGGATAACACATATCGGATATCCTATGTCATTACATATGTATCCTATCTATTCCTAAGGTTCATACAGAGCTTACATCGTCGATTGTGAAATCGACTATTAGACCACTTTTGTCTTTCCCCAATCCAAATCCGATTTCTTTAATTCTTGATCTAAATTCAAGCTCCAAAGTGCCGAATATGCTAGGTTTTCTTCTTTCTTTTTCTTTTGTTAAATTCAACTAAGGAAGGAAGATGACAACATGGTTTTATTTTTTGTTATTTTAACATATATTATAAATTATAATAAGTTTACTATTTTACCCTTTTAATGTTTTAATTTTAAAACATACTAATAAGGACAAAGTTGTCCTTTACCATCCACTATGTTCTAAAATGGGCTAATTGCCCTTTAAGGATCCTATATTAAAAAGCCACTATCAACTTAGCACTTTACACTTTAATTTGTAACTTTTACATTTTACGTGATTAAGTCCTTTTATATAATCGGGCACCTAAACGACAAAATTAAGTCACGAAAATTTAACACCAACAAATTCACACATAATAAACACGAAAAATAATTTTAAAATATTTTTTGGACTCAAATTTGTGGTCCCGAATCGGGCTGTTACATATTTAGGGCATTTTACAAAATAGCCCTCACATTTTCACATTTCAACACTTTAGTTCCTATTTCACAAAATCACAAAATACACAAATTTCTCTTCACTTATGCCTCGCCGAATTTTCTCTATGCTAATACAAGCCCATTTATTTCATTTATTTCACATTTTAGTCCCTCAAAATATTATTTTCATAATTTACTCCAAATTACTCAATTTCATCAAAAAATCCAAATGCAAACTATGTTAACCCAACACTAAGCTTTCATATTCCACCAACTAACAACACAAAGTTCACATATTCATCAATGGCACATCTCAAAATCTTCATCAAATTCTAAAATTAAAGCATGGGTTTGAAAGAACACGAAGCAACGATCACAAAATCGTAAAAATCACTAAAAATCGAGCTCAAAACATACCTTAATTACCCAAGATGTGTGCCAAACACTAACAAGCTTATTTTCTTTTCTTTTCTTGTGACTTTTGGCCAAAGAAGATGATAAATGGCCATCTTTTTGTTTTATTTTAATTATATTAACATTAATGCACCATTTACCATTTTGCCCTTAATGAATATTAATAATAACAACCAATGCCATGCCATTATCATCCATTTACTACCAAATGGTTTATTAACAGCATAAGGACCTTCCTTTTAAGAAGTCATGACAAATTAGCACTTTAAGAATTAGCACACAACTTTTACATTTTATGCGATTAAGTCCTTTTTCATAATTCGGCACACAAACGATAAAATTTTCACACAGAATTTTCACACATGCTCAATCACATATTATAAATATGAAAAATAATATTAAAATATTTTTCTGACTTCGGATTTGTGGTCCTGAAACCACTATTTCAACTAGGGTCTAAATCAGGCTGTTACAATTCATTTAAAAGCATAACAAGCATCACAACTTACGTACCGTTTAGCTCAATCTAAACACAAGCATTTCTAAACCAAAATTCAACCACAAACTTACCAATTCATTATGACATCTTTTCATCCATAATATACTAACTTTGCAATCATCAAACTTATCATAAATTTGGCCATTTCATTAGCCCAACCATTAACCATCCAACCATACCAAACTATGCATCATATAGCATAAACTACTCATTCACATCATATTCATTATTTAGCCATATCACATGGCTATTTTTACACCCTTCAAAACATAATCAAAACTCACTAGACTATACATGCCATACTTTAATATATACACTTTTAAAAGGTACCAAAATATGATTTGATAGTGTTGTGACGTTCCTCGACGATCCATGAGCCTTCCATAACTTTAACGATCTATAAAACAATGTAAACATACACAAAGTAAGCTTTCAAAAGCTTAGTAAGCCATATACAAATAAACTTAACATATAAACACTCATAATCATATCAAATACAAGATCATTAATATATCTCCATTGCAAATTCATAATTCTTCTTTGGCTCATTTGTTTAGCCATTGCTTACCAACCAATCATATCTCCAAGTATCTCTTCTAATCAAAGCACATTCATACATATATCACATTTTGCCTCATTGATTCCATGCACGTATTTCACTTTTGCAAATTCACATATACTTGCCTTTTATGCTCAAACATTGTATACATTTCAAACGTACCTGAAACAGTTACACATTTCACATAGCCCTTCATTTCTCAGAATTGCCTGTTGAACCATTCGGAATCGAATAAGATACTCAGATAACTTGGAATACTCGTACAATGCCAACGTCCCAGATGTGGTCTTACATGTAATCCACTGTCGATGCCACTTTCCCAAACAGGGTCTTACACGAATCAAATACGATGCCAATGTCCCAAACATGGTCTTATACGTAAATCTTAAATCAATGCCAACGTCCCAGACGTGGTCTTACAAGATATCACATATCGAAATCCCTATGTCATGACATATGAATCCTATCTATTCCTAAGGTTCGTACGGGACTTTTTGGACTTTGACACATTGTCGATACTTTCTCGGATTTCTCCCGTATATCATCCAAAGCCATTCATAAAAATTCAATAATAAATGAGCATGAATAATTTAAATTGAATACATTTATTTGTATATAAACTTACCTCGTATTCAGGATAAACGAATGGATTCCACTACTCGATCACTTTCGACTTCCCTCGGTCTAAATCTGTTTTCTTTGGTTCTTGATCTATACATATTCAAATTTAAATATTTTATTCACCAAATCATTCAATTCAATCCAAAAACAAACATTTAGGGTAATTTACAAATTAGCCCTCACATTTTCACATTTTCACATTTATGTAACATCCTAAAAATTTGAGTATCAATATGTTGTTTGTCTTTGGTGTTAGCTCGAGTATGATTTTATTGTGTGCTTAATATAGTCTTGAGAAGACTCGAGCTTATTTGGAATTAGAATAAATTTTAGTAAAGAGTACTTTAATGTAGAGGAATCAGGTGACCTTGAAGGTTAAGTTAATTAAGTGATAAAAGATGGCACAAGATGAGCAATTGGCAAAGTGGTGATGGCGCCATAAGTTGGACTTGAAGGGAGAGGTTCGAAACTCCTAGCATGCAAATTGGGAGCTTTTATTTTTGCTTTTTCCTAGCATGTGTCGGCCAAGCATCAATTATGGATAAGATGGACTAAATTTTTATGGTAAGGAGACTTAAGGTTATGGTAAGCATGAATTAAGGGATAGAATTGCTTGATTTTGGGGATAGGATTTCTTAAACTTTGGGAAAGTAGAGGATTACAAGGCATGTATCAAGGTGGATGTTTTGGAAACTATTTCATGGCCATTTTGACCATGAACTTGGACGGCATTATGGACAAAAGGGGGGAACCAAAATTTGGTGGTTAGCTTGGGGTAGGATGGTAGCTTGTTAGAATTCTTTTGGTCATTTTGTTTTGTTTGAAGACATTTTTCTCCATTCATCTTTTCATTCCTTTGGCCGAATGTATTGGTAGAAGAAAACAACACTTGCTTTATTTCTTTTGGTCATCTTTTTGACCATTTGGTCATTTCTTTGCTAATCATTCTAGTGTTTTTCTCCTAGTGCCGAAACTACTAAGACAAAAAGGCCATTCTTTTTCCTTCTCCTCCCCCATTGCCGAATGCACATTTCTCCTAAACTCAACTCTTTTCTTTCTCTTTTCTCTCTTGAAAACCGAATCATCATCATCATCTTCTTCTTTCATCCTTTTATTTTCTTCTCAACTAAACTTTTTTCATCAATTTTTCTCTCATGGTCGAATGCTAGATTACTCCATTGCTAAACCATTTTCCTTTTCTTTGTTTATTCATAGCCGAATATTCTATTATACATAAGTATTCTTCTCAATCATTTCTTTTTCAACCGTGGACAATAGGTAAGAGTTCCGTTTTAGTTTATGTTGGTTATTAGTTACTTTGGCCGAATCTTAATGATGATAGGGAGAATCTCTTTGATCGAAATCATCGTTCATTCTCTTAAAAATTTCCTTTCGTTATATTTTAGTGTGATATTGGAGGGCCGAAACTCAAGTGTTCGTAAGAATCGTGAATAGTTGGAATCGATCTCAAGTGTTAAGGGGATGTTATCGCTCGATTTACATATTGTGGAACAAAGATATTTGTGGTAAGCCAATTTCACCCTTAAAACTGTTCGTCATAAATTCAGTATATTATTAGTCAGACTAATGATCTTTTGTCAATGGAGACAATCAAGATAGGGACGAAACGGGCAGTGAATAGTGTTCAGAAGAGTGGTGGTTCCGCTATTCCCCCTAAGTTTAAGCGAAGGGCTGTTTTAGAAATCCAAGATTTTCCACCGGGTTTTGGACGCTCATCTGAGGAGAATCAGTTGTTTGAAGTCGTTCGTACTCCCGAACCTTTGTTTGTTTGTGGATTTTCATCGGATAACGAACCAACAATCGGGGAGGAACCGCAAATAGAAGTGGTTCAAAATTCTGAGGGTAAAAGTCTAGATCGTTATTTCTAAAATTCGATTTGTAAATAAATTATAGTGTTCTAATTTATCGTGATGCGTTTAGGTATAGACGAGCGGGAAATTCTAGTTCTCATAGTAACCAGGTGTGTAACTTCACACTTATCTCGGGTTAGATACTATACCGTAAATATTGGGATAAAATCGTAAAGATGGCAAAATCAGAAAATACGTAGTAATTAACACTTTTGTGTACATACATGAAAACTGTTAAAGTCGTGAAATTTACGACTGAAAAACTCCTAGATCGTTAAATGGGCCGAAAAACTACTAGATCGTTAAATGGGCCGAAAAACTGCTAGATCGTTAAATGGGCCGAAAGACTGCTAGATCATTAAATGGGCCGAAAAACTGCTAGATTGCTAAATGGGCTAAATGCTATTTTGTCTTATGGGCCAAAATGAAAACTTGAAATATAGACTCACATGTATTATGGGCTTTCTGTTAAATTATCATATGGATATAGATTGTTATGCATACATGTTTGCATGGGTTGGGATAATTGATGAAGAGAAGAAAGGCCTGTTGCCAAAAATCTAGTTCGGTGGCTCTGCCACAAATTTTTATGGCTTAATGCCTCTAGTTCGGTGACTTTGTCACAATCTAGTTCGGTGGTGCACCACAATATTATTTATAATGGCTTTATGCCTACGTTTGGTGTGTTGGCGGGGTGGGTTGACTTGATCCCCACAGGTGTGTTGGTTGGTATGGGAGGTGTGTAGCGGATGGAAATTAGGTTTGGTTGGGAAATTTCATTTTACATGCATTTTATTTATTATTTTGCTAAATCTGTAAATGGGCTCAAGCCCAAAATAATGTCTTGATGATCTGGCCCAATGAATACGGTAAGTGAGTTACACACTGAGTTCTGATTAACTCACTCTGTTTAATTATCCATCTCAGGTAATGGCAATTGACGGAGGCTTGGGCCGAGGATGACTTCGTGGAGGCCACACTGCGGATATGGGTTTTATAAACTATGAACTTTTATTAAGTGATTTCTTTTAATTACTATTTTGGGTATAATGTAATAAGGCCTCTATTAATATTTTTATGGATTTTTATGTGTGGATTGATTTAATTTGGTTTTAAGACACTTAATATGGGCTATTGTTAATTCTATAAGGTTTCATTTAAAATTTTGTTTTAAATATTTGAGATTCTTTAACTATTCTTGTTTTCAAATTCTTTTGAACTCTTTAAAAACTACTTTATGGTTTTTGACAATTAAATACTAATTGATAAGATTTCAAACTAGTATTTCTTAAAATCATTGATTTAAATCATTTTCTTAATTTTTACTAAACTTCGTTTTCAAAAGATTCTGTAGAACTGTTTACTTAAATCATTAAAGGATTAAATGGATGTCTGATCTGTGTGACAAACCAAATATCATCTTAACGCATAGACCTGGCTTGGGGTGTTACATTTAATGGTATCAGAGCCAGTTTCAAAACTCGATTGTGGTTGGGTTCAACAAATAATTTCCGTATGAAAATATTTTAAAGTTAGTATGGCACATCAAGCATCTGGCACCAAGTCAAGTAAGTATTCATTACTGAATGATTATTATGATGATATGATCATAGGAACACTCTAGAACTTCTAGTTTTAGATGTTGAAAATCGTAGAGATTGAGACTATAGGATGTGTTTGCGAAGAACAACTTTATCTCTTGAATCTCATAAAATATCGTTAATAAACACTGAAACAGTTTTCTAATTCATAAAATTAGTAACCAGATTAAAATGAGTTAGTCAGTATGAGTGCCAGAGGACGCGGACGTGGTAGACGTGGCCGTGGTAGAGGCCGAGGTGCTAGAGCTGTGTCTGCGGAACCGGGAGATATTCCTGAAATGGATGCATCGGCATCACCAGCGTCGAAAAATGATTCACAAGAGAATGGGAGAGAAGATATTGCTCTGACACGAGCAATGTTGCGAGTCCTTGAAAGGGTCGCTAGAACTAGAGCTGGGCCAGCAGCTCGTGGGTCGATATCGGAGCGATTGAAATCAAGTGGTTCTGAGGTTTTCAGAGGTGTCTCAGGTGTAGCTCCAAATGTTGCTGAATATTGGCTTGAGGCAGTGGAGCGAATTATGGACGACCTAGAGTGCACTGTAGAACAGAAACTAAGAGGAGCGGTGTCCTTGTTAAGGGACGAAGCATATCAATGGTGGCTTACTGTCCGAGAAGGCACTGAAGCTGCATTAGTTACTTGGGAATTCTTCAAAGCTGCCTTTCAGGGGAAATATGTAGGAACAAGTTATGTGGATGCCCGGAGGAAGGAATTTCTGAATCTGGTTCAAGGAAATAAGACGGTTGCAGCGTATGAGGCTGAGTTTTTACGTTTGAGTCGCTATGCTCGGACAATAGTGCCAACGGATCATGAGCATTGTGTACGCTTTGAGGATGGGTTGAATGATGAGTTGCGGGTTCTGATAGCCCCACAACAAGTTAGAACTTTTGCCACGCTTGTGGAGAAAGCCAAGATAGCCGAAGAGGCTAAGAGCTCAGAACGTCAGAATCATGAAAGAGTTAGAGGCAAGCGAGATATAAAGTATTCGGATTTTTCAAAAAGGTTTTAGAAGAGGCCTTGGAATGATGAGCCCGCTCAAGGTAGAGCCCTGTAGTTATTAATCAGAGTCGAGACTGTACTGAATGTGGGAAACGACATTCCGGAGAGTGCTGGAGGAAAACCTGTGCTTGTTATAAATGTGGTTCAATGGATCATCAATATAAGAATTGCCCTCGACGGATGGATACGACTCAGGAAGCTCATAATCCTAATGCACAGTCAGCTAGAGGAACTCAGCAGCCACCGAGAGGCCGTGGACCAGGTCGTGGTGGTAATGGGGCTAGACGTGGTCAAGGTGCACTGGGTAGAGGCAATGGTTCTAGAGGTAACTCGGATGCAAGACAGCCAGGATTGTCTATGCAGTTAGACGCTGCGAGGATGGCAATGCACCTGATGTGATAACTGGTACGTTCTTCATCTTTGATGTAGCTGTTACTGCTTTGATAGATATTGGTTCTACCCACTCGTATGTTGCCAATGCCATATCTGGAAACTTGAATCTAGAATCTGAAATTACCGATAGTGAGATGACGATAATTAGTCCTTTAGGACAGTCGGTAATTGTAAATAAACTGTTTAGAGACGTGCCCTTAGAAATCCAAAGAGAAATATTTTTGGCGAATTTGATGGAATTGCCTTTCGGCGAGTTCGATCTCATTCTGGGCATGGATTGGTTGGTTAAGCACTGGGCGCATTTGGATTGTGCTGAAAAGCGGATGTCAATAAGGACTTCGGATGATAAGGAAGTAGTAATGATAGGCGAACGAAGGAATTACTTGGTAAATGTGGTATCTGCGTTAAAGGCAGAAAAGCTAGTGCGAAAAGGGTATGGAGCATTCCTAGCTTTTATTAGTACTTTGGATGCCAAAGAGTTATCAGTGGATGATGTGAAAACGGTGAAGGAATTTCCAGATGTATTTCCCGAAGAACTTCCTGGTATACCTCCAGATCAGGAAGTAGAATTTGGTATTGAGCTTTTGCCCAGAACGGCTCCAGTGTCCATTGCTTCTTATAGAATGGCACCGAAGGAGTTGGCGGAGCTTAAAGCTCAAATTCAAGAATTGCTGGATCGGGGTTTTATTCGACCGAGTGTGTCTCCGTGGGGAGCACTAGTTTTGTTCGTTAAGAAGAAGGATGGGTCGATGCGTATGTGCATTGATTACAGGCAGTTGAATAAATTGATGATCAAGAATAGGTATCCTTTGCCGAGAATTGATGACCTGTTTGATCAATTGAAAGGAGCTTCAGTTTTCTCCAAAATTGATTTGAGATCGGGTTATCACCAACTTAAGGTGAAAGAAGCAGATATTCATAAGACGGCATTTCGAACTCGTTATGGACATTATGAGTTTTTGGTGATGCCGTTTGGGTTGACCAATGCACCAGCTGCATTTATGGACATGATGAACCGGGTCTTTCAACCATATTTAGACCGGTTTGTGGTAGTGTTCATTAATGACATTTTGGTATATTCAAGGAATGAAGAGGAGCATGAATCGCATTTGCGTATAGTATTGCAGTTACTTTGTGATAAGCAACTTTATGCCAAATTCAGTAAATGTGAATTCTGGTTAAGGGAAGTGACTTTCTTGGGTCATGTGGTATCAGCTGAAGGAATAAGGGTGGATCCTCGGAAGATTGAGGCTGTACTAGATTGGAAACCACCAAAGTCAGTAGCTGAGATTTGGAGTTTCTTGGGTTTGGCTGGTTATTATAGACGCTTTGTTGAGGGGTTTTCGCTGATTGCTGCACCCCTAACTAAGCTGTTGCGGAAGGAAGCACCGTATGTATGGACTGAAAAACAACAAGAGAGTTTTGAGAAATTGAAGAAGATTCTGACGGAAGCACCAGTTTTGATTCAACCTGAGGCTGGAAAAAAATTTATCGTCTACTGTGATGCGTCACGCACGGGTTTGGGTTGTGTGCTGGTGCAAAATGGAAAGGTGGTGGCTTATGCTTCTCATCAGTTGAGACCGCACGAAGTAAACTACCCTACTCATGACTTGGAGTTAGCTGCGGTAGTGTTTGCTCTAAAGATTTGGAGGCACTATCTCTACGGTGAGAAGTCTATCATCTATACGAATCACAAGAGTCTTAAATATCTTCTTACTCAGAAGGAGTTAAACTTGAGACAAAGAAGATGGGTAGAACTGTTAAAGGATTATGACTTCTCAATCGAGTATCATCCTGGAAAGGCTAATGTGGTAGCTGACGCGTTAAGTCGTAAGGTGGTATCTGATTTGAGAGCAATGTTTGCTCATTTGAGTTTGTATGAGGATGGTAGTCTGTTAGCAGAACATCAGGTGAAGCCTCTGTGGTTAGAACAAATCAAGGAAAAGAAGATATCAGATAAAAAGTTGGGACCCTTAATTCAGCAAGTTGAGAGTGGTGAAAGAGGGGATTTTGGTATAAACACGGATGGAGTGTTGTGTTTTTATGAAAGAGTTTGTATGCCTAAGGACTCAGATTTGAGGCAAATGATTCTACGGGAGACGCATAGTAGCCCTTATGCTATGCACCCCGGAGGAAATAAGATGTATCGAGATCTCCGTGAACGGTTTTGGTGGCCAGGGTTGAAGCGTGAGATTTCTGAGTTTGTAGGAAAATGTTTGACTTGTCAACAAGTGAAGACGGAGCATCAATTGCCGCCAGGTTTATTCCAACCGGTAAAGATTCCCCTTTCGAAATGGGAGCGGATAACAATGGATTTTGTTAGTGGGTTGCCTTTAACACCTACTAAGAAAAATTCCGTATGGGTAGTAGTTGATCGATTGACGAAGACTGCTCATTTTCTTCCAGTTCGTACGGATTACTCATTACAGAAATTGGCTAAGCTGTATGTATCAGAAATCGTGAGGTTGCATGGGGTACCAGTGTCTATTATATCAGACAGGGATTCTAGGTTTACATCACGGTTTTGGAAAGCTCTGCATGAAGCTTTGGGAACAAAGTTAAACTTCAGTACGGCTTTTCATCCTTAGTCAGATGGTCAGTCGGAAAGAGTAATTCAGATATTGGAAGACATGTAAAGAGGTTGTGTAATTGACTTCAGAGGTAGTTGGGAGGATTTTCTACCGCTGGCAGAATTTGCATATAACAACAGCTATCAATCCAGCATTCAGATGGCACCCTACGAGGCATTGTATGGTCGAAGGTGTCGTACTCCTACTTGTTGGACTGAATTGGGCGAACGGCAGATGTTGGGCCCTAAGTTGATATCTGAGACGGAAAAAAAAGGTAAAAGTTATTCGAGCAAGGTAAAAGGAAGCTTCGGATAGACAGAAGTCGTATGCAGATCTGAAACGTAAGGATATCGAGTTTGCTATGGGGGAGCAGGTCTTTCTGAAGGTCTCACCTTGGAAGAAGATTTTCAGATTTGGAAGGAAGGGCAAGTTGAGCCCTAGGTTTATTGGACCATATCATGTGTTGAAGCGTGTTGGTCCAGTGGCCTATCAGCTTGAATTACCTCCAGAATTGAATCAGATTCATAATGTTTTCCATGTTTCCATGCTGACGCACTATAGATCGGATCCGTCTCACATAATACCGATAGAAGAAGTGGAGTTGAGATCAGACTTATCTTTCGAGGAGGAACCAGTGGAAATCTTAGACCGAGATGTTAAGGTGCTAAGAAAAAAGACTGTGCCGTTGGTCAAGGTTTCATGGCGTAATCATGGAGCGGAGGAAGCTACGTGGGAGCCTGAGGATGCAATTCGACAACAATATCCTCACCTCTTCTAATCAGGTAAATTTCGAGGACAAAATTTTCTTTTAGGGGAGTAGAATTGTAACATCCTAAAAATTTGAGTATCAATATTTTGTTTGTCTTTGGTGTTAGCTCGAATATGATTTTATTGTGTGCTTAATATAGTCTTGAGAAGACTCGAGCTTATTTGGAATTAGAATAAATTTTAGTAAAGAGTACTTTAATGTAGAGGAATCAGGTGACCTTGAAGGTTAAGTTAATTAAGTGATAAAAGATGGCACAAGATGAGCAATTGGCAAAGTGGTGATGGCGCCATAAGTTGGACTTGAAGGGAGAGGTTCGAAACTCCTAGCATGCAAATTGGGAACTTTTATTTTTGCTTTTTCCTAGCATGTGTCGACCAAGCATCAATTATGGATAAGATGGACTAAATTTTTATGGTAAGGAGACTTAAGGTTATGGTAAGCATGAATTAAGGGATAGAATTGCTTGATTTTGGGGATAGGATTTCTTAAACTTTGGGAAAATGGAGGATTACAAGGCATGTATCAAGGTGGATGTTTTGGAAACTATTTCATGGCCATTTTGACCATGAACTTGGACGGCATTATGGACAAAAGGGGGGAATCAAAATTTGGTGGTTAGCTTGGGGTAGGATGGTAGCTTGTTAGAATTCTTTTGGTTATTTTGTTTTGTTTGAAGATATTTTCCTCCATTCATCTTTTCCTTCCTTTGGCCGAATGCATTGGTAGAAGAAAACAACATTTACTTTATTTCTTTTGGTCATCTTTTTGACCATTTGGTCATTTCTTTGCTAATCATTCTAGTGTTTTTCTCCTAGTGCCGAAACTACCAAGACAAAAAGGCCATTCTTTTTCCTTCTCCTCCCCCATTGCCGAATGCACATTTCTCCTAAACTCAACTCTTTTCTTTCTCTTTTCTCTCTTGAAAACCGAATCATCATCATCATCATCTCCTTCTTTCATCCTTTTATTTTCTTCTCAACTAAACTTTCTTCATCAATTTTTCTCTCATGGCCGAATGCTAGATTACTCCATTGCTGAACCATTTTCCTTTTCTTTGTTTATTCATAGCCGAATCTTTTATTATACATAAGTATTCTTCTCAATCATTTCTTTTTCAACCGTGGACAATAGGTAAGAGTTTCTTTTTAGTTTATGTTGGTTATTAATTGCTTTGGCCGAATCTTAATGAAGATAGGGAAAATCTCTTTGATCGAAATCATCGTTCATTCTCTTAAAAATTTCCTTTCGTTATATTTTAGTGTGATATTGGAGGGCCGAAACTCAAGTGTTCGTAAGCATCGTGAATCGTTGGAATCGATCTAAAGTGTTAAGGGGACGTTATCGCCCGATTTACATATTGTGGAACAAGGATATTTGTGGTAAGCCAATTTCACCCTTAAAACTGTTCGTCATAAATTCAGTATATTATTAGTCGAACTAATGATCTTTTGTCAATGGAGACAATCAAGATAGGGACGAAACGGGAAGTGAATAGTGTTCGGAAAAGGGGTGGTTCCGCTATTCCCCCTAAGTTTAAGCGAAGGGCTATTTCGAGAATCCGAGATTTTCCACCAGGTTGTGGATGCTCATTCGAGGAGAATCAGTTGTTTGAAGTCATTCGTACTCCCGAACCTTTGTTTGTTCGTGGATTTTCATCGGATAACGAACCAACAATCGGGGAGAAACCGCAAATAGAAGTGGTTCAAAATTCTGAGGGTAAAAGTCTAGATCGTTATTTCTAAGATTCAATTTGTAAATAAATTATAGTGTTCTAATTTATCGTGATGCGTTTAGGTATCGACGAGCGGGAAATTCTAGTTCTCACAGTAACCAGGTGTGTAACTTCACACTTATCTCGGGTTAGCTACTATACCGTAAGTATTGGGATAAAATTGTAAAGATGGCAAAATCGAAAAATACGTAGTAATTAACACTTTTGTGTAAATACATGAAAATAGTTAAAGTCGTGAAATTTATGAAAAACTCGTTAAATGGGCCGAAAAACTGCTAGATCGTTAAATGGGCTGAAAGACTGCTAGATCGTTAAATGGGCCGAAAAACTGCTAGATTGCTAAATGGGCTAAATGCTATTTTGTCTTATGGGCCAAAATGAAAACTTGAAATATAGACTCACATGTATTATGGGCTTTCTGTTAAATTATCATATGGATATAGATTGTTATGCATACATGTTTGCATGGGTTGGGATAATTGATGAAGAGAAGAAAGGCCTGTTGCCAAAAATCTAGTTCGGTGGCTCTGCCACAAATTTTTATGGCTTAATGCCTCTAGTTCGGTAACTTTGTCACAATCTAGTTCGGTGGTGCACCACAATATTATTTAAAATGGCTTTATGCCTACATTTGGTGTGTTGGCGGGGTGGGTTGACTTGATCCCCACAGGTGTGTTGGTTGGTACGGGAGGTGTGTAGCGGATGGAAATTAGGTTTGGTTGGGAAATTTCATTTTATGTAACATCCCGAAATTGGGCCTAGTAGGATTGGGCCAATTGGACCTTGGGCTTTAGGGAAAAAAAAATTTGAGTATCATCTTGTTGTTTGTGTTAGTTCAAGTATGATTTTTATTTTGTGCTTAGTATAGTTTTGTGAAGGTTTGGAATTATTAGCTAAGCTAGAATAATTTTTAGTTTGAAGAAATTAGTGAAGTGGATTAGGTGATCCTAACACTTAAGTTAATTTAAGTGTCTAATTCTAGCACATGAGGAGTTAGTGGCAAGGTGGTTATGGCACATGGATGGTTGCTTGAGGGAAGTGGTTCGAGTTGCATGGATTGCAATTGGAAGACTTTATTTTTATGCACCTTACATCAAGTGTTGGTCAAATTATACATATGGTAAGTTGGACTTTAACTTTTTATGGCAAGTTTAATAATAGATTAGGAAAGCTTGATGTTTGGGAAAGAAATCATTTGATTAAAGGTTGATGTGAGAACATAAGGCATGATGTAAGGTGTTATGCTATGGAAAGTTTTGTGTAGAAAGTTTGACATGAATGTGGACGGTATGGGTGTCTAGGGGGGTTGGCCGAATGTTGATAGGAATTTGGGGGGTTTTAGTTGGTCAATTCTTGCATTTTGTGCATCTTTTGCATTTTTTTCTTTTCCTCTCCAAAATCTTCCTCCTTAGCCGATTGTGTCTTGGGCATTAGGTACAATTTTGTTTTAGTTTTGGCATTATTTTCTTGTTTTGTGTCAAAGCCGAAAAGACTATTGTGGTTTGCCGAATTTTCTCTTAGGCATTTGGCCAAATATTCATTTGAGTCTCTCTCATATTTTATTTTCTTTGTAGCCTAAAACCAACCCTTTTCCCTTCATCTCTTTCTTCATCTTTAGTGGTTGGCCGAATCTTCCTTCTCCCCATTTCTTTTTTTCTTTCTTCCACTTTTGCTCAAAACTGAAAACATCCCTCTCCCATTGCAATTTCTTTCTTTTTCTTCCTTTTCCTTTCTCTTTCTCCACTCTAGCCGAATCCTTTTTGTTATTACAAATCAACCATAGCCGAAATTCCCTTCACCATTTAACCATATTGCCGAAACTTCCCATTCTCTTTTTGATTTGTCTTGGCCGAATATCAACAAGGGTAGGTTTTCATTTGGTTTTCTTCAATCGGTTTTGGAAGGGGACTCCTCGGGATTTTAGAAGTAATCGACTCAAGTCTTAATTCTCTGACAATCGTTTTGGGTAAGTTAATAGGTAAGATTTAGTAATTCGTACGATAACCCTTCGGGATGTGTTGGTGTGGCCGAATGGCCTTGTTTATAGTTTTGTGGTTTGGCTGAATGTAGGACAAGGAGATCGAGTGCTGTAGATCGGGTCTTCGGGATTTAGTGCTTGCGTTAGTGACAGGTGTGTATCTTACACACTTTATAAGTCGGTAATATATATACATTAATATACTAATCATGTTATTAAAGCCGAAAACTGTGAGATCTTGATATGATACTTTCATGGTTATGAGCAAGGATTCGGGTAAGTCCGTTTCGATATGATGTTGATATATGTTGTTTAATATCATGATCTACGATATATTTGTTATATGTTTATATTAGAGCATGATGGCATGATTTGCATAATAATTGCATGGTTATGGGTGATATAAGAGGAGGGGGAAGGATTTGATATCCGTGTCTTTGGGACACCAGAGGTTTGGCACCTCCAGTGGTTTGGTACCACAGATTATTTTGTGTCTTTGGGACACCAGAGTTTTGGCACCTCATAGCGACTTGTCCCAGTGGCTTAGCACCACAGTGGGTTGGCCCCACAGTTGATATATCGGGATCGTCGCCAGCGATTTGGTATCACACGTGGGTTGGCCCCACACTTGGATCGTTGATATTTCGTGTCTTTGGGACACCAGAGGTTTGGCACCTCATAGCAACTCGTCCCAGTGGCTTAGTACCACAGTGGGTTGGCCCCACATTTGATATTACGGGATCGTCGCCAGTGATTTGGTATCACACGTGGGTTGGCCCCACAACTTGATTATTCGTGACTTTGGGTCACCAGTGGTTTGGCACCACATTATTGGATATCGTGACTTTGGGTCACCAGTGGTTTGGCACCACCAGTGGTTTGGTACCACACGGGGTAGAAAAGGAGTTATGGATGGCTAGGTTGGGTGCATTATATATATATATATATATTGCTTGGTTATGAATTGTGTAAGAATGTTGCATTAACCGGGGGAAGGATTTATGCACTGAGTCTTGGTGACTCACCTTCTTCCTTATCTTTTCAGGTGATTCGTAAAATCGCGGATGAGGAGTCAGATGAACTCGAGGAGGCCATGCAATAAAAATTCGGTTTTATAAGAACTTTGATTTGGGTACCTTATTTTATCTTAATTTGGTTTACATCTTTATTTGGATTTGTAATAAGGCCTTTTTAATTATGTTTTTGGATTATTTATATGCTTTGGACTTGATATTTTAAATATGGCTTATAAAATACATGGTTGATATAATAATTTGAGCACAAAGTTTTCTAAACTACAAAACACAATGGTTTTCAAAACGTTACCATCGGGTAATATAAATCATTTGATACTATTTAACAACTTAAGTGTTTTCGATAACTCATACTATTTTCCAAAACTTAAGTTTCCAAATTTCAATTAGAAACGGTTTTCAAACTAATCGCTTTGGTTTCTTTTAAAATTATAAAAGGTTTTCTAATCTATGGATTTACAACTATGTTTTAAAGATTTATGTAGGGAATTTCAAAGTGAATTATCAGTTTTTAACTTATTATACACCTGATTTCTACAAACATGGAACAACAAAGAGTTTTTCACTAAAATTTAATTTTTAACTCGATTTTCTTCAAAACGTTTTCCTCTGTGGCATGCCAGATTCGGTCATGGCGTGTTGACCGGGTTTGGGGTGTTACAATTTACATGCATTTCATTTATTATTTTGCTAAATCCGTAAATGGGCTCAAGCCCAAAATAATGTCTTGATGATCTGGCCCAATGAATACCGTAAGTGAGTTACACACTGAGTTCTGAGTAACTCACTCTGTTTAATTATCCATCTCAGGTAATGGCAATTGACGGAAGCTTGGGCCGAGGATGACTTCGTGGAGGCCATACTGCGGATATGGGTTTTATAAACTATGAGCTTTTATTAAGTGATTTCTTTTAATTACTATTTTGGGCATGATGTAATAAGGCCTTTATTAATATTTTTATGGATTTTTATGTGTGGATTGATTTAATTTGTTTTTAAGACACTTAATATGGGCTATTGTTAATTCTATAAGGTTTCATTTAAAATTTTGTTTTAAATATTTGAGATTCTTTAACTACTCTTGTTTTCAAATTCTTTTGAACTCCTTAAAAACTACTTTATGGGTTTTGACAATTAAATACTAATTGATAAGATTTCAAACTAGTATTTCTTAAAATCATTGATTTAAATCATTTTCTTAATTTTTACTAAACTTCGTTTTCAAAAGGTTCTGTAGAACTGTTTACTTAAATCATTAAAGGATTAAATGGATGTTTGATCTGTGTGACAAACCAAATCTCGTCTTAACGCATAGACCTGGTTTGGGGTGTTACAATTTAAGTCCCTATTTCACAAAATCACAAAATACACATAATTTCCTTATACCCATGCTTAGCTGAATTTTAATCATGACCATGCAAGTCCATACATTTCATTTATTTCACATTTTAGTCCCTCAAAATATTATTTTCATAATTTAGTCCAAATTACTCAAATTCACCAAAAATCCAAAGCCAAAACATGTTAGTCTAACACATATATTTCATATTTCATCAACTGACATCACAAAACTCAAGCATTCATCAATGGAACATTTCAAAATCATCATCAAATTCCAAAATTAAGGCATGGGTGTTGTAGTACTCGAAGCAACGATTACAAAAACATAGAAATTATTAACAACCGAACAAAACTCATACCTTAATTAAGACATGCAAGAACCGAATGTAACAATGGTTCCAAGCCCTAGCTATTTTCTTAATTTCAGCTAGAGAATTGAGAAAAGATGAACATTCAAATGGTTTTGTTTTATTTAATCTTTAATCATTTAGCTAATTACCAAATTAGCCTTTTTTTTCATTTATATTCCACTTACTTAAGGAATTTTTGTCCATAAAAAATTTATAAGGTTTAATAACAACATAAGGACTCCATATAGTAAAAGCCATAACAATTCAACACTTACACATTAATAGCCAACCTTTGCATTTTATGTAATTGAGTCCTTTTATAAATTAAACACACAAACGGTAAAATTAATTCACGAAACTTTCACACATGCTTAATCAAATACTGCAAACACAAAAAATAATATTAAAATATTTTTTCTGACTCAGATTTGTGGTCTCAAAACAACTATTCTGACTAGGGTATAAATCGGACTGTTACAATTCTCCCCTATTATGGATTTTCCTCCTCGAAAATCTTACCGTTAAACAGATTCGGATACTGTTGTCTCATAGTATTTTCAGGCTCCCATGTAGCCTCTTCCACTCCGTGTCGATGCCACGGTACTTTTACTAACAGAATTCTCTTATTTCGTAATTCTTTAATTGGTGGGCTAAGATACGAATCGGTTCTTCTTCATAAGTCATATTGGATCGGATCTCAATCTCAGACGGAGAAATCACATGTGATGGATCAGATCTGTATCGACGAAGTATTGATACGTGAAATACATTATGAATATTTTCTAGCTCAGGTGGTTGCAACAATCTATATGCAACAGGTCCAATGCACTCAATAATTTCATACGGCCCAATGAACCTTGGACTCAATTTGCCTTTCTTGCCAAAACGAAGGATTTTCTTCCACGGAGATACTTTCAATAACACTTTATCACCGATCTCAAACTCGATATCTTTTCATTTCAAGTCTGCGTGAGATTTCTGATGATCTGACGTGGCTTTCAGACTATCACGAATCACTTTCACTTTCTGTTCAGTTTCTTTGATCAAATCGACCCCGTGTATCTTATTTTCACTAAGCTCTGTCCAATGTAAAGGTGTTTGACATTTGCATCCATACAAAGCCTCATAAGGTGCCATTTTGATGCTCGATTGAAAACTATTATTGTGTGCAAACTCATTCAATGGAAAATATTTCTCCCACGTACCATCAAACTCAAGAATGTAACATCTCAACATATCCTCGAGTATCTAAATAATCCACTCGGACTGGCCATCCGAATGTAGGTGAAAAGCTGTACTGAAATGCAATTTAGTACCTAAAGCCTCTTGCAGTTTTTTCCAGAATCGTGAAGTAAACCTCGGATCTCTGTCAGACACAATGGATAGTGGCACTCCGTGCAATCTCACAAAATTAGAAATATAAAGCTCAGCTAGTTTATCAAGTGAGTAATCAGATCGTACTGAAATAAAATGAGCTGATTTCGTCAATCTGTCAACTATGACCCAAATTGCATCTTTCTTTCTCGGAGTCAGTGGCAACCCTGAAATAAAATCCTTCGTCCCTCTATCCCATTTCCACTTAGGAATCATTATTGGTTGTAACAAGCCAAATGGCACTTGATGTTCAGCTTTAACTTGCTGACAGATTAAACATTTCGATACAAAATATAAGATATCTCGCTTCATACCAGGCAACCAATAATGTTGCTTCAAATCATGGTACATCTTTGTACTTCCCAGATGAACAGATAGGCGACTGTTATGTGCTTCTTTCAATATTGACTGAATCAACTCTGAATTCCTCGGAACACAAATCCGATCTCGATATCTCAAACAATTATCAACATCAACTCGAAATTCAGAATTGGAGTTTAAATCACACTGAGCTTGTTTCACTAGCATTTTATTATCAATTTTCTGAGCATCACATATTTGCTGTAAAAAAATAGTTTCACTTTCAATTCAGCCAAAACTGAACCATCATCAGATAAGTCTAAATGAGCATTCATTGCCTGTAAGGCAAATAGCGATTTTTGACTCAATGCATCATAAAAAACATTCGCTTTACCCGGATGTTAATCTATCACAAGCTCATAGTCTTTCAACAGTTCTAACCATCTTCTCTGTCGCAGATCTAGGTCTTTCTGACTCATCAAATATTTCAGACTTTTATAATCTGAAAACACACTGCACTTTTCACCGAATAAATAGTGACGTCAAATCTTCAAAGCAAACACAATCGCAGCTAACTCAAGATCGTGTGTCGGATAATTCTTTTCATGCGGTTTCAGTTGTCTCGAGGCATAAGCTATAACTTTACCTTCATGCATCAAAACAAATCCCAGACCATTCAATGAAGCATCACTATAAATCACAAATTCTTTACCCGATTATGGTTATACCAAAACTGGAGCTTCAGTTAAAAGAGCTTTTAGCTGATCAAAGCTTTTCTAACATTTATCGGACCATTCAATTTCACATCTTTCTGAAGTAATCTAGTCAACGGAGTAGCAATCATCAAAAAGCCTTTTACAAACCTTCAATAATAACCAGCAAGTCCCAGAAAATTGCGAACTTCTGACATATTTTTCGGAAGCTTCCATTCCGAAAGAGGTGAAATCTTGTTCAGATCAACTCGTATACCAGATGCTGATACAATATGACGCAAAAATCCAACTTTAGGCAACCAGAATTCATATTTACTAAACTTTGCATACAATTGCTTATCTTGCAGAGTTTGTAGCACGATTCTCAGATGTTCAGCATTCTCAGTTTCATCACGCGAATAAATCAAAATGTCGTCAATGAATACAACAACAAATCGATCTAAATACGATCTAAAAATTCTGTTCATCAAATCCACAAAAATAGTAGGAGCATTGTTAGTCCGAAAGGCATAACTAAAAACTCATAATGCCCATACCTTATTTTGAAAGTAGTTTTGGAATGTCAGAAACTTTTACTCGTTACTGATAATACCCCGATCTCAGATCTATCTTTGAAAACACAGTGGCTCCTTTCAACCGATCAAACAAATCATCAATTCTGGGCAAAGGATATTTGTTATTGATAGTCATTTTATTCAACTGACGATAATCGATACACATTCTCATTGTGCCATCTTTCTTTTTCACAAATAGAACGGGAGCACCCCAAGGTGAGAAACTCGGTTGTGCAAATCCTCTATCGATCAACTCTTGCAATTGTATCTTCAACTCTTTCAATTCTGTTGTGCCATTCTGTACGGAGTTATAGAGATAGGTGTCGTTCCCGACAATAAATCAATACCAAATTCAACTTCACGTATCAGAGGTAATCCCGGTAGTTCTTCAGGAAATACATCAGAGAAATCACATACAACTGGCACTGATTCGACTTTCTTTTCAGTCACTCTCAAATCAATCACATAGGCAAAATAAACTTCATACCCTTTTTTCACATAACTCTGAGCTTTCAACACTGATATCACAGCTAGTAACCCATTTAAATCATTAAATTCAATCCGAACTATTTCATCATTCTGACATCTCAAATCAATGGTCTTTCTTTTGCAATTCACAACAGCATCATGCAATGTTAACCAATCCATACCCAAGATTATATCAAACTCATCAAATGGTAATAGCATCAGATCAGCCGGAAAACAAATATCCCGAAACATCAATGGACAGTTCTTGTATACTTTGTCAACCAAGACACATTTACCTAAGGGGTTTGATACTCTAATAACAAGTTCAGTAGACTCCACAGGCAAAGTCTTACTGGATACTAAGTTCATGCATATATACGAATGAGTAGACCTTGGATCTATCAATGCAATCACAGAAGTATCATAAAGAGTAAATGTACCCGTAATAACATCTGGAGATGAAGCTTCCTCACGGGCTCGAATGGCGTAAGCTCTAGTAGGCGCTCTAGCTTCAGATCTTGCAACTGTATCTTTTGTAGCTCTCTGACTACCACTGACATTCCTTGTATTTCGAGAAAGTCTAGCTCTAGCTAAAAAATTATCTGACCTCGGCTTCTGTACAATCTCTTGTTCAACAAACTTGGGACAATCTCAGATGAAATGATCTAATGATCTACATCTAAAACATGCTCGGTTATTTAATCTACAACTACCCGGAGGCCTTTTACCACAATGCTTACATTCAGGTAGCTCAGATCGAACATTTCCCATACTAGCCATCGAAGTTGCTGGAGCTTTGAAGTTCGACTGTAATCTAGCTTGATCTCTATTCGAATGTCCCACATTAGTTTTTGAACGGCTATGCTCATCTCTGAATTTCTTTGAAGCAGACTGAAATGATTTACTCTAAAATCTCTTTCTCACATCTCTGGCTTCAGACTCATCTTTTCTTTTATCTTTCCCAAGTGCTTCAGCTTTACACGCTCGACCGACAAGCATAAAAAATTCTTTTATTTCTAGAATTCCAACTAGCAAACAGATGTCTTCATTCAGATCGTCTTCAAACCTTTTACACATTATTTCTTCAGTCAAAACACATTCCCGGGAATATTGACTTAATCTCACGAATTCTTGTTCATATTCAGTAACGACATACGACCCTATTTCAATTCTAAAAACTCTTTTCTCTTTTGATCTATAAATCTCTGGCTGATATATTTCTTTCAAAATTCAGACTGAAAGAAATCCCATGTAACCCGTTCTTTTGGAACAACAGAAATCAAAGTCTTCCACCACTGATAAGCTGCATCCCATAACAAGGAAACGGCACATTTCACACATTCATCAGGAGTCAATTTCATTTCATCAAACACTCGGATTGTGTTCTCGAGCCAAAACTCAGCTCTCTCAGCATAATCATCATTAGTGGCCCTAAACTCTTCAGCACCATATTTGTAGATTTTATCAACCGGAGGCCTATTCATCAGATTCAGATTCAAAACCGGTGGCACAAGCGGAGGTTGTGAAACAGTCGAATTTGTTCTAATGTATTGAGTGAACCACTCATTCATCATTTGGAAGAAGGCCTGTTTAACCTTTCCTTCCTGACCGCTAGTAACCGGTCTCGAATCAGATGGCGTTGTCCCTTGAGCGGGAGCAAGGGCGTTACTTTCAACGTCATTAACTACAGCTTTTTCGGGATCCATTCACTATACGAAAACACATTTTATACGTCAGGATTCATCACACTGTCACAGTTCGTATATATGGCATGTATAGCTAGACTCTCATTTGCTACGGTAGTCATAGAATCGACTAAATCGTAGCTCTGATACCAATCAAATGTAACACCCCTAACCCATAACCATCGCCGGTTTAGGGTTAAAGGCATTACCGGAAAAATTGGATCTTATACGAACATTTCATTCCATAATTTAACCAATCAAATCAAAGTGTCCCTTAAACAGCTCTATGAGACCTTAAACATGCATTAGAAAGAGGTCGGGACTAAACCAAACACATACGAAAATTTTTGAAAATTAAACATTTTTCAAAGCTACAGAAGTCACACACCCGTGTGGGCAGGCTGTGTGCCTCACACGGCCTCAGACACGCCCGTGTGTCTAAGCTGTGGCAAAACAGGCATACATACTAATTGTCCATACGGCCTGAGACACGCCCGTGTGCCTCAGCCGTGGTCAACACTAACTTGCAACACACGGTCAGTCACACGCCCGTGTGTCCAGCCCGTGGTCGAAACTGACTTGTTTTGAAATGCAACCATGAGGGACACGGTCGAGCCACACGCCCGTGTGCTCAACCATGTGGGCAAATATAGGCCACTTGCAAGGCCAATTTGCCACCCACACTTTGGGTTATACCTACAAGCACAAATAAACATCATTCCATGCATCAAAAGCAACCAAAACATACCAAGATGATTATCTTTACTATTCGTTTAAAAGCATAACAAGCATTACAACTTATGTACCATTTAGCTTAATCTAAACACAAGCATTTCTAAACCAAAATTCAACCACAAACTTACCAATTCATTATGACATATTTTCATCCATGATATACTAACTTTGCAAACATCAAACTTATCATAAATTTGGCCTTTTCATTAGTCCAACCATTAACCATCCAACCGTACCAAAATATGCATCATATACCATAAACTACTCATTCACATCATATTCATTATCTAGCCATATCACATGGCTATTTTTACACCCTTCAAAACATAATCAAAACTCACTAGACTATACATGCCATACTATAATATATACACTTTCAAAAGGTACCAAAATATGATTTGATAGTGTGGTGATGTTCCGCGACAATCCCTGAGCCTTCCATAACTTTAATGATCTATAAAACAATGTAAACACACACAAAGTAAGCTTTCAAAAGCTTAGTAAGCCATATACATATAAACTTAACATATAAACACTCATAATCATAAAAAATACAAGATCATTAATATATCTCCATTGCAAATTCATAATTCTTCTTTGGCTCATTTGTTTAGCCATTGCTTACCAACCAATCATATCTCCAAGTATCTCTTTTGATCAAAGCACATTCATACATAAATCACATTTTGCCTCATTGATTCTATGCAATTATTTCATTTTAGCAAATTCACATATACTTACGTTTTATGCTCAAACATTGTATACATTTCAAACGTACCTGAAATAGTTGCACATTTCACATAGTCCTTCATTTATCAGAATTGGCTGTTGAACCATTCAGAACCGAATAGGATACTCGGATAACTTGGAATACTCGTACAATGCCAACGTTCCAGATGTGGTCTTACATGTAATCCACTATCGATGCCACTGTCCCAAACATGGTCTTATACAAACCAAATATGATGCCAATGTCCCAAACATGGTCTTATATGTAAATCTTAAATCAATGCCAACGTCCCAGATGTGGTCTTACAAGATATCACATATCGAAATCCCTATGTCATGACATATGAATCCTATCTATTCCTGAGGTTCGTACGAGACTTTTCAGACTTTGACACATTGTCGATACTTTCTCGGATTTCACCCGTATATCATCCAAAGCCATTCATAACATTTCAATATTAAATGAACATGAAAAATTCAACTTGAATACATTTATTTGTATATAAACTTACCTCATTTTCAGGATAAATGAACGGATTCGACTACTCGATCACTTTTGACTTCCCTCGGTCTAAATTCGTTTTCTTTGGTTCTTGATCTATACATATTCAAATTTAAATCTTTTATTCACCAAATCATTCAATTCAATCCAAAAACACACATTTAGGGCAATTTACAAATGAGCCCTTACATTTTTAGATTTTAACATTTAAGTTCCCTATTTCACAAAATCACAAAATACACATAATTTCCTTATACCCATGCTTAGCCGGATTTTCATCATGACCATGCAAGTCCATACATTCAATTTATTTCACATTATAGTCCCTCAAAATATTATTTTCACAATTTAGTCCAAATTACTCAAATTCACCAAAAATCCAAAGACAAAACATGTTAATCTAACACATATATTTCATGTTTTATCAACTAACATCACAAAATGCAAGCATTCATCAATGGAACATTTCAAAATCATCATCAAATTCCAGAATTAATGCATGGGTGTTGTAGTACTCGAAGCAACGATTACAAAAACATAGAAATTATCAAAAACCGAACAAAACTCATACCTTAATTAAGACTTGCAAGAACCGAATGTAACAAAACTTCCATGCCCTAGCTATTTTCTTAATTTCAGCTAGAGAGTTGAGAAATCTTAATTTCAGCTAGAGAGTTGAGAAAAGATGAACATTCAAATGTTTTTTTTATTTAATCTTTAATTATTTAGCTAATTACCAAATTAGCCTTTTTATTTTCATTTATATTCCATTAACTTAAGGCATTTTTGTCCATAAAAAGTTTATAAGGTTTAATACAACATAAGGACTCTATATAATAAAATCCATAACAATTCAACACTTACACATTAATAGCCAACCTTTGCATTTTATGCGATTGAGTCCTTTTATCAAATTAAACATACAAACGGTAAAATTAATTCATGGAACTTTCACACATGCTTAATCAGATACTGCAAACACAGACAGAATATTAAAATATTTTTCTAACTCAGATTTGTGGTCCCAAAACCACTATTCTGACTAGGGTATAATCTGGACTGTTACATTTTCGTTCAGAAATTTTGATGTTTGAGCATTCAATTTAGCTAGAAGGAATAAATGCAAAATGTGTGTTATAGAAGCTAGAGGTGTTTAAATGCTATGAGATTCAAATTGGAGGTCCTTAAATGGTAATTAGACCATTATGCTTTAGAGTGGACAGAAATGGACATGGTCAGGTGAAATTTTGAAGTTTTTCATTAAGGGCATTTTAGTCATTTGGTTAATAAAGACAAAATTTAACAAATAAAAGATGTTCATCTTTCTATTTTCATCCCCCGTGGCTGATTGTCCCAAAGGAAACCATAGCTAGGGTTTTCCATGCTTCCAAGCTCGATTGTAAGTCCATTCTTGCCCCGTTTTTCATGATTTTTATGTTTTTGAAGTTGTCTCAACCTAATCTAGCCTTTCCAAGGAAGAGGGGTTAAAGTCTAAAATTTTACCAACGTTGAATATGTCCGTATTTTGATGTTTGATGGTAGAAAATGCATGTTTTTTGTTTGTTAAACGACTTTTGTAAAGTGATTTTCGGTAAAAATGACAAATGGGGACTTAGTTGTAAAAGTCTATAAAATGAGTAGAAAATGTGAATAAATGAGAAATGTGGGTTGTTATGAGTATGAAAATGTTTCGGCTAGGCTTGGCTTTTTAAGAAATTGAATGAAATTCGTTTTACAAGCCTAAGGACTAAATTGTAAAATGTCAAAAGTTTAGGGGCAAAAATGTAACTTTTCCATAATGTAACTTTTGGACTGAATTGAATAATGTAATGATTAAATGAGATGAATTTGGTATTATAGATCAAGAAAAACAAAGTTCGGGTTTAGATCGAGGGAAAACCAAAGTGTTTAACGATTAGGTCCATTTCTACAATTTTTTCTACCGAGGTAAGTTCGTATGTCAAAAAAATGGTATTTAATATGTTTTGATATTGCATGAATTGTATGATTGACTCTATGGATGTAATTAACGAAGTTTCGACTAGCGAGCAAATCCCGGTTGAACCTTAGGAATAGATTAGGATACAAGTGACATGTCACTAGGAACCAATGTGAATATGTAATTATGTGATTTATGTGTCCTGAGTGCTGGTCATGTACGTCCTACCGGTGGCTGGCTATAATGGCATATGTTGCGGATACCTGATAGCTTGTGTGAGTAGCACTGCATAGCTACGTCTCGATTGACAGCTTGTGTAAGCAGGCTCGTGGATAGCTGCCTATATGTGTTATGAGATTTGTGGTAGCATTGGCTACATATGTGGAACTTATGTGCAAAGTTTTCTGTGTATCCGATAGTATTCCAAATGGTCCAACGGGTATGTCAAGGATGAGAAAGTATGTGACTATGTTACGAGTTGGTACAGGTATGTACGAAAAACTCAAAGAAAATGGATTCAGTATATGATGAACTATTGGTAAGGATGTGATTGAATGAGTTATGCCCATGAAGTTTAATGAAATTTATGTTGATATATGTTATGTTATTCATATGATGAGTTATTGGTAAGAATGTGATTGAGTAAGTTGTGTTTATGAAGTTTTAATGGCATTCATGTTAATATATGTTAAGTTACTTATATGTCAGATGTATGAATAATGTTTTGTATTATTTGCATATGAACTTACTAAGCTATATAGCTTACCCCCCTTTCTTTCCCTTATCTTATAGTATCACCAAGCTAGCTTGGGATTGGAGACCGTCGGAGTTCGCATCACACTATCAAATGTTTATTTTGGGTATTCATGAGCTTAACATTTTGAGTATGTGGCATGTATAGGGACTTAGTCATTTTGTTATATGTGTCATCATGATTTTAGCCAATGCCAAAGACTTGTTTTGATATTCGGCCATGTAAATTGGCTTATATTTGGGCTATTATGGTTGTAAGCCTAAGTATATATATATATATGTATGTATATGTGCCAATGTCTTTGGTGATATAATCATGGTATGCTTGGTGAATGATGGAAATGGGATTTATGACATGAATGTGAAATGTTTGGCAATATGGTCTATTGAAGAGATGATAAAGTGGTGTACAATTAGGTATCTTGAAAGTAGTCAATTGTGGCTTAATAATTATTGTGAGTATGATAGATGTTGATATTGTGTTGGCATGTGTTGGTCATAATTGTGGACGTTTTGGTTGCCTAGGTATGTTATGTTGTGTGCCTTTTAATTGGTGTAAGTGTATGTGTGAATAAGGGTGGCAAATGGCTTGGTAAATAGCCTTTATTTTGTCCACACGGGTAGACACACGGGCGTGTGTCTAGGCTGTGTGTGACACACGGTCTGCCCCATGGGCATGTGTTCCGACCGTGTGTCCCTTGCACCTTAATTTTGAGAAACAGAATGTCCAGAATTGAGCACACGGGTAGAGACACGGGCGTGTGTCTCAGTCGTGTGTGCTACACGGCCTAGCACATGGGTGTGTGGCACGACCGTGTGGCACAAGTCAGAGAGCACCCTAAATCAAACACGGTTTGAAGCACGGGCATGTCCCAGGGTCACACGGGCGTTTCCTTTAGACCACATGGGCGTGTGAGCCCTGCAGTTAGCAAAAATTTTCTAAGTTTTGTAAAAATTTCCTAAGTTCTCGATTTAGGTCCAAACCGCTTCTAAAGTATGTTTTGGGCCTCATAGGCTCGCATTAGAGACTTTATGATTGATTATGAATGGGTTTTAATTCGGATGCAAATTTATGATTCAGAATTGTGTAAATGCTTGTGTTGTAAGTCCAGTAATGCCTCGTACCCTGTTCCGGCGTTGAATATGGGAAAGGGATGTTAACACAGTCATCTCAAACCTATGCATTAAGTGCTCGACACACCACAAGACATAGGGATGGATATAGTTACTCCCTATTAATTGGAGGTTCCATTACCTCCTCCTCATCAAATTCATCCACATAATCAACAACAGAATAATTAGTATTCCCCAAGTCATTATCACAATCAGTATCAGAAGTAAGTGTACCGTCATCATGTATCAACAAGAAAAATTTATTTGGACACTCATAAGAATAATGACCATTCTCATTGCATTTATAGAATTTAATATCTCAAGTACATTTCTAATTTTGTTGTGAAGAAATAGAAGAGGATTTGGTAGAATAGTATGTAGCTTTAAATGGCACCCCACTTTTTCAATTAAGTTTTTCTAATTTGATGCATTACTCCATAAACAAGCCTTAGATTTTATTTGGAGTTATTGCTAAATGCTAATAGCTCTTTTAATTGCCCCCTCTAGATCAACATAGGTTTAAAGATCAAACACATCAGATATGGACACATTCAATCGATAAAAAAATGCATATTCATGCACATTTTCTTGTTGCATGAGCATATCCATCTCCTTAAAATATTCATCAATGAAGTTGTTCCCTTGATCAAAGAGTTTAAGCTTTCACTTATTGTCCCTAATGTAGTGAGATAGGACAAAACATTTTCGCATAATCCACTTCAATTCATCCCATGACTCAATTGGTCTCTCATGGTTCAAGTGTTGATTTTGCACAAGTGTAGTCCACCAACACAAAACATAGTTAAAAAATTCCAATATAGCCAATGAAAGTTTCCCCCCCTAAATATTTATAATATGTAAATAGGAGCTCAATTTTTCTATTCCAATCACAATATGCATCCAAATCATGTTTTCCTTTGAACAAAGGAATGTTGAACTGCGGTTTAGTCAAAGAAGGATATCCCTGAGTGTTAGAACTCGAAGTGTCATCACGAGTATGAGAACCACGTTTAGCACAACTAGGTTGTTGTTAAGGCTCCTCCTCCTCACCATACTCATCACTCTCTTGAGCACAAGATTATCAATCGACTCATTTTCTAATCAAGCTAGAGTTTTGCTCAAAATCTATTGTACTAGCTCATTTGTACTGACTTTATCCCTCAATTCCTTGAACATGTTTCCAAACTTATCCGAAGTTGCCATCATATCTCTTTGCAATTTCGCTTGCATCTACTTCGATCAAGTTCATGGACTTAGTGATGGACTTAGTCTCCTTAAATGTATCGTGGTAATTAATACATTCCATTTTAGTGAAATTTTTGGCTACAAATTTAACTTTATATCGTTATACATTGTTGAATGGTAATCTGATGACTTTCTAAATTAACCATTGATTTCACATATTCTATTATAGCTTTATGCAGTTAATAATTCCAACACTCACAACTTATATAAGCAAGAACCTAAATCAAAATTAGACAGTGTTAGGTATATAAGAACTTTTAGAAATAATTAGTTTTCCTTTCTAATTGGATCTTCTTAATTCGACCAATTCCTACATTTTGTACACCTTCAGTAGTTTTATCAATGTGATTATTATTCTCTTGAAAAGATTGTTGTTTATTTGATTCTTTATATGTTAATTTTGTAGGTTAATTTTGGAAAAAGAAACAACTATTTTATAGAGATTCTTACAATTATAATAAAATCTCAAGTTTCACATTATGAGAAAAACCACTCTCACTGAAATCTTGATCCTAAAGAAAGTTTGTATTTATATCTTTAACAAATCTAAATGAATATGAAAGTATCAAATCCCTTAATGTTCACTTACATACCTTGAAGAATTGTTATCCTAGATTCTTGAAACCCTTACAACCAAAATAAATAAATTTACTCTTTAAAGTAATTTTTATCACCAATTAACTTCAAATTGTACTAGCCTCAAAATAGTAAAAGTTAGTGCAAAAGTCAACAAATAATTAAGCTAAGAAAAAAAAAACTTTCTTTCAAATAAATCAATTCTATATTCAAATAGTATATTCAAAACTTCATGTGGGTAAAGGTGTGTCCTAAATGTGAATTTACATAACATTAGCAATGACAAAATATATGCATATCGCAAATAGGTGTACATGACTTAATAAACAAATTAATATGCAAAACACTTTAAAGTTCATTTTCCAAATGTATTTAAAGAAAAATATTTATTTTAAACAACTACCAACTTATCTAAACCAAATAATTTGAGACATTGGAACTAAAATCAGACTATTGATTTAAATCTTTAATAATGACATCATGGCTTTATATAATAAAATATATTGATATTAAAATCAAAGCAAAATTTTGTCTTTATAATATATAAACCCGATAAGAAATATACTTTATTCATATAAATTATACCCAAGACTAAGATTAAATACCATCGCAACTTATGTGCATCCTAAAAATTAAAGCACAAAAATATATGAACTTCACCTTAAGTTGAGATTTTATAATTTTGTACACTGCATAAAGATGAGATTTTGTAATTGTTGGACACCGCATAAGGAGTAAATACTGACATATCAAAATATTTTACCATCAAATAAAATTTTACAAAATATTCGAGCATAAATACATTTACAATTGAATCATGCATGAATATTAAATAATTACTACCTCATGCAATTAAACACTCAAAAATACAATTTCATTCCATGTTAGATTTACATAAGACAATCATCAATTATTTTTTAAAAAACCCACAAGAACAGTAAACCTACCTCGGGTTTTAGTACACATAGCAAACACGATGCTTTATTCTTGGAAATTTCTAAACCAATAACTTTGACTAACAATTACATAAAATTGTTTTAACAAATAACAATTGCTTAAGTTGTTACTTAATTACTTAAAATTTTGCATGACAAACACGATTTTTTAAAGTAAACTCATATATTATTCAACAAAATCAACATCAGTATAAGGAAGGCATTAAAGCACTAACACACCTCATAAATTGACAAAATTATATTTCTCAGGTCAAATGCATGTAAAACAATGACACAATTACTATAATTGTTCAAATTTTAACTATCAATTTATACATATTTAACTATTTTTTTGTTGTTTTAATGTCATGATAACACAAAAATCAAAACACTTGATATTAACACTAATCATTATTTTAGGCATAATTTATTAATCAACGAAGAATAATCAATATGTAAACAATCCTTATACATATATATTATATGTTTTATCTAACTAATCAAATACTTCCAAAATATAATTACGAAACAATTATCCTTCATCTATTTATTTTAGCAACATGGAACAATACAATAATCATGAATAACATACAGTTTGATTATAATTGATTGATTAAAGTATATTAGATTGACATATTATACGACTTGGTTAATATTATGAATGAATGTAAATTTAATAATTGATTGAACTTTTTAGTAAGTATTAATATTTTCATACCCCAAAAGAGGTTGATCCAAAAAGTAAGGTATGTATGTAAATTAATTTGGCCCTGTGACAGTCCAGTTTAGACCCTAATAGGAACAGTAGTTTCGGAACCACAAATCCGAGTCAAAAAATATTTTAATATTATTTTTTGTTCTTGCAATATGTGATTAAGCATGTGCAAAAGTTCCGTGATTTAATTTATCCGATTGTGTGTTTAATTTGATATAAGGATTCAATTGCATAATATGCAAAACTAGCATGCCATATGAAAAGGTATCTATTTGTTATGGCTTTTATTATATGAAGTCCTTATGGAGTTATTATGCCATTATTAAGTTAGTGGACAATTATGTCCATAGTTTAAATGTTTAACCATCAATATTCATTAAGGGTAAAAGTGGAATTAGACAAATAATATGAATTATAATAAAAAAAAATATGAAAATGGTTGAAGTGTGTTCATCTTTTGTGCCGAAAATATCAAAGAAAAAGAAAGAAGAATAGATTTAAGGGTTCGGCCATCACTAAGCTTAATTAAGATATGGATTTTGATCAGTTTTTGATAATTTCTACGTTTTTGTAATCGTTGCTTCAAATACTTCAAAACCCATGTCTTAATTTTGGAATTTGATGATCATTTTGAAATGTGCCATTGATGAATGCTTGAGCTTTGTGATGTTAGTTGATGAAATATGAAATATATGTGTTAGATTAACATGTTTTGTCTTTGGATTTTTGGTGAATTTGAGTAACTTGGACTAAATTGTGAAAATAATATTTTGAGGGACTAAAATGTAAAATAAATGAAATGTATGGACTTGTAAGATCATGATGAAAATTTGGCTAAGCATGGGTATAAGGAAATTATGTGTATTTTGTGATTTTTGTGAAATAAGGACTTAACTGTCAAAATGTGAAAATGTGAGGGCTAATTTGTAAATTGCCCTAAATATGTGTTTTTGGATTGAATTGAATGATTTGGTGAATAAATGAGTTAAATTTGAATATTCATAGATCAAGAACCAAAGAAAACGAATTTAGATCGAGGAAAGTCAAAAGTGATCGAGTAGTCGAATTCGTTCGTTTATTCCGAATACGAGGTAAGTCTATATACAAATAAATGTATTTAAGTTGATTTACTCATGTTCTTATAGTATGGAATTGTGACGAGTAGCTTTGGAAAATATACATGTGAAAACCGATAAAGTATCGACAATGTGTCAATGTTCGAAAAGTCTCGTACGATCCTTAGGAATAGTGAAACACCCCAAACCCGGCCCACGAGCTTTGACCAGATTTGGTATGTTCCTCAAGTAAACCGGTTTCAAATTCTTTTGTTACTTAGAGAAAACTTGTGTGATTTTAAAAAAAATTGTTTGGGTTGGGCTTGTGTTGAAAACCAATTCGATTTTCATATTAGAAAACCCTTTTTAATTCTATGTGATAAAACATATAAAGTATATTTTAAAAAAATAAATTACTTGGTCTTTAAACTTAAAAAAAATTTGTAACATAATTAAACAATAAACAGAAATAAGATAGTGCACTATGGCCTTAAGGCCTTATTACATTAAATAAATCCAAATAATTCAGAGTACTTAAAAAAAATAATAGTCCATTAAAATAAAGACTTCAAGTTGAGCATGGCCACCACAAGTTCTGCCGTCCCGGTCCATCACTGTTCATCACCTGAAACATGTTCCCACAACGGGGTGAGTCAACAGACTCAATGTGTACACAACACTAAGTCATAATAGAATCAGGCATACATATGATACACGTTCAAATCATAGAATACATTTAATGATGCATTCCCAAACCCAAACCTAATTAGCCATCCACTACACTCCCCCGTACCAACCTGTACACCGTGGGGACTACTAAGTCGACCCTCCTTCCGCTACACTCCATATCGCAGTCTTAGGTCACCGCATTCGTGGTCTTAGGTCACCACGTTCAGATTACTGTGGTCTTAGGTCACCACATTCAGATTACTGTGGTCTTAGGTCACCACATTCAGATATCACGGTCTTAGGTCACCGTGTTCGTGGTCTTAGGTCACCACATTCACTTCCCCTTCAAACTAAAACCCATATGCCCCATATAATAGTAATATGCATAAATATGCCAGAGTTCACATCCTTATTCTTATTCTCATGTTAAATAACATATTTCAAATTCCTAGTAGGAGTAGGAAACGTACCTGAGTACTTAGTACCATAACATGGTACCTTAACCACTTTCATATTCTTAATATCACATATATTTTATTAAACCTAGCCATAAAATGTATTAAGAATTAGTGTGGGGTACACACCTGATTTGCTTAGCAATTCCTTGAGATCCCAAAAATCTTGATCTAATGCTTAGATCCTTAATCCCTACATTTGATTTATCACTTATTACTTTAATAAAAAACCATTCGGCCATAATTCCAAATCCTAGTAGGATTAGTATTCTTAAACTTACCTTGTTGCCGATTGGGACACCAACAAATCCCGAAATTGATCCTTGCTTTCCTAGGAACGTCGAAATTCCTATAACCTTACGTTAGATTTAATCTAATCATCAAAACATAAAGCATGGCCTTTGGCCGAATATACATACGTCTTACCTTAATCTTAGAAGTCCCGAAATATTCTTCCTTGTAGTCGACAGCTGTAGAAATCCAAAAAGAACCCCTTTAAAGTTTCGGCCATGGAATCCTAAAGGAGTTAGATTCCTATATTTCGGCTAAAAAGGAGAGATTGAAAATCAAATAATAGTTGATCTTACCTTTATGGATGAAATCGACAACACCCTTCTGTCACAACAAAGATTCTGCTTTGGCTTTAGTGAACAATCGGCTAGGTTCCAACAAATACTTAGTTTCGGCTTTTGAAAGAAAACTATGAGAAGAGGAAAAAGGATTCGGCAATGGTAGAATTTCGGCTTTTGGTGCTATGAAGAATTCAGCTAGGGTTGATTCTGCTTTTGGTTTTGAAAGAAAATAAAAGAGAAAAGAAGAGAGGCTAGGGAATTCGGCAAAGAGAGGAGAGAAAGAAAAATTGATGAGTAGCCATATTTTCTTCCTTTTATAGCCGAAATTATCATCAAGGAATCCCTTACATGGCCACCACTCTTCTATTTGATAACTTTATCTCTTTAATTAAAAAAAATAAAGAATAATCCTTATTATCTCTTAGAAATAATCCAAAACAAAATCCTTTATTTATCTCCTAATTAGCCGAATTTAAAAGAGAATGAAACTCCTCTTTTGCAAGCCTTGTGCCGTCCACCTCTGTGCTTCTAGAAGCAAAAATAAAACTTCTTTTATTTGCTTCCCATGTGACTCGAACTCAGGCCCAACACCCTTGCATGTGGCGCCATTTCTAGAGGCCCTAAGTGACATCTTCAGGCCACTTTTCCAAGCCTGCTTGTGTGTCAAATTTCACATACTTTTTCTCTTAAGGCCACCTTGCCTCAGTTTCCTCTTTTAAACTTTAAAACTCGACATTTCTAAGTCATTTCTAAGTTTCCAAAAATTTTCGTTTGGCTCTTTAAACTTGACATTTCCTTACATTTCCATGTTTCCAGAAATGTTCACTTTCCTCTTTTGAATCATTTCCAAATCATTTCCTAGTTTCCGAAAATGTTCACTTTCCATTTTTGATCTTAACATTTCCATACATTTTCAGGTTTCCAAAATGTTCATTTCTAAATCTTTTCCATACATTTCCGGGTTTCCAAAAATATTCAAAATTTATTCATAATACTTAAGACATGTCATTTCATACAATTAAACCGAAAATGCATAGGCCCTTTTCAGGATGTTACAGTTCTACCCCCCTTAAAATAATTTCGTCCTCGAAATTTCCTATCTAAAATAATTGAGGGTATTGCTGTCGCATTGTCTCTTCTGGTTCCCACGAAGCTTCTTACGATCCATGATTGCGCCATAACACTTTGACTAGAGGAACTGACTTCCTCCGTTACACTTTCACATCACGTTCCAATATCTGAATCGGCTCTTCCTCGTAGGATAAGTCTGGCCTTAGCTCCACTTCTTCAACTGGTACCACATGAGACGGATCCGATCGATAACGACGTAACATGGATACATGGAATACGTCGTGCATCTGCTGCAACTCTGGTGGCAACTCCAATTGGTATGCCACTGGCCCAACTCGCTTCAGTACTCGATAGGGCCCTATAAACCTTGGGCTTAACTTCCCTTTGCGCCCAAACGTCATTACCTTTTTCCAAGGTGAAACTTTAAGGAATACTTGATCTCCTACATCAAATTCTATCTCTTTTCGTTGGAGATCTGCGTAAGACTTCTACCTATCAGAGGCTTCCTTTAACCGTGCCCTGTTTATCTCAATCTTTTCTTCAGTTTCTGCCACTAATTCTGGACCCAAAACTCGACGTTCTCCTAACTCAGTCCAACAAGTAGGAGTTCTACACTTCCGACCATACAACGCTTCATATGGTGCCATCCGAATGCTAGCCTGATAGCTGTTGTTGTAGGCGAACTCAGCTAAAGGCAAGTAATCTTCCCAACTTCCTCGGAAATCCATCACACAGCCTCTCAACATATCCTCCAACACTTGTATAACCCGTTCAGACTGCCCGTCTGATTGTGGATGAAAAGCCGTGGTGAAGTCGAACTTAGTGCCTAAAGCTTGATGAAGTGCCCTCTAAAACCGAGACGTAAACCTTGGGTCTCTATCCGAAATAATTGACACCGGCACTCCATGTAACCTTACAATTTTCGCCACATATAACTTGGCCAGCTTCTGAAGAGAATAGTCAACTCTTACCGGGATGAAGTGCGCGGACTTGGTCAAACGGTCCACTATCACCCATACCGAGTCCTTCTTAGTGGGCGTAAGGGGAAGCCCACTAACGAAGTCTATGGTAATTCTCTCCCACTTCCATTGTGGTATCTCGATTGGTTGAAGCAATCCCGATGGAACTTGGTGTTCAGCCTTAACTTGCTGACACGTCAGACATTTTCCCACAAATTCAGTCACTTCCCGTTTAAGATCAGGCCACCAAAATTGTTCCCTTAGATCTCTGTACAGCTTAGTGCCTCCGGGATGCATAGCATAAGGGCTACTATGCGCCTCCCGAAGAATTCTCTGTCTTAACTCCTCGTCCCTCGGCATACAGACCTTTCCTTTGTAACACAATATTCCTTCATCATTAACACTATAATCCTTTAATTCTCCGTTCTGTACTTGCTGTAACTTAGCACTTAGGTCCTTATCAGCCAACTGTCCCCCTTTCACCACATTCAACCACGTGAGCTTGACTTGCAACTCTGCCAACAGGCTTCCATCATCATACAAACTTAAGTGAGCGAACATAGCCCTTAGATCCGACACAACCTTCCGACTTAGGGCATCAGCTACTACATTCGCCTTGCCCGGGTGGTACTCTATCGAGCAATCATAATCCTTCAATAACTCCACCCACCTTCGCTGTCTCAAGTTCAACTCCTTCTGAGTCAACAAATACTTAAGGCTCTTGTGGTTTGTGTAGATTATCGACCTTTCTCCATAAAGGTAGTGCCTCCAAACCTTAAGAGCGAAAACCACAGCCGCCAATTCCAAGTCATGAGTTGGGTAGTTAACCTCATGCGGCCTTAACTGTCGAGACGCATAAGCGACTACTTTTCCCTCTTGCATTAGGACACATCCTAATCCCGTGTGCGAAGCGTCACAGTACACCACAAAATCCTTACCTGCCTCCGGCTGAATTAACACTAGAGCTTCCGTCAACACCTTCTTAAGCTTTTCCAAGCTTCCCTGTTGTTTATCCGTCCATTCAAAGGGTACTTCCTTCCTTAGCAACCTTGTCAAAGGCGCGGCTATTGACGAGAACCCTTCCACGAACCTTCTGTAATAGCCTGCCAAACCTAAGAAACTTCGGATCTCAGCCACGGACCTAGGTGGTTTCCAATCCAACACTGCCTCGATCTTCCTAGGATCCACTCTTATTCCCTCTGTGGATACCACATGTCCTAAGAATGCCACCTCCTTAAGCCAAAATTCACACTTGCTGAATTTGGCATAGAGCTTTTTCTCCCTTAACACTTGCAACACAACTCGGAGATGTTCATCATGCTCCTCTTCAGACTTAGAGTACACCAAGATATCGTCGATGAACACAACGACGAACCTATCCAAGTAGGGTTGAAAAACTCGGTTCATCATATCCATGAACGCGGCTGGAGCGTTCGTCAATCCAAACGGCATTACTACAAATTCGAAATGGCCGTACCTTGTCCTAAAGGCTGTCTTAGGGATATCTGCCTCCTTTACCTTCAATTGATGATATCCCGACCTTAAGTCTATCTTTGAAAATACTGCGGCTCCCTTCAGCTGATTGAACAAGTCATCGATCCTTGGCAAAGGATACTTGTTCTTAATGGTCAGCTTATTCAACTGACGGTAATCTATGCACATATGCATAGTTCTGTCCTTCTTCTTCACGAACAGAACTGGTGCTCCCCATGGAGACACACTGGGTCGAATGAACCCACGATCCAACAATTCTTGGATTTGAGCCTTGAGCTCAACCAACTCCTTTGGTGCCATTCGATACGGGGCAATTGACACGGGAGTTGTTCCCGGCAGCAAGTCTATTCCAAATTCCACCTCCCTATCTGGGGGTATTCCTGGTAATTCCTCCGGAAACACATCTTCAAAATCCCTTACAGTTTTAACTCCACTGATACCTTCTTCCTTTCCACCCAACGCACTTACGAAGGCTAGGAACGCTTTGCACCTTTTCTTAACCATTTTCTCTGCCTTCAACGCCGAAACTACGTTAGACAAGTAGTTTCTCCTTTCTCCGATCATCACTACTACTTCATCTTCCAAAGTCCTTAGTTCCATACGTTTAGCCGCACAATCCAACATGGCTCGGTGCTCTACTAGCCAGTCCATTCCAAGTATGAGTTCAAACTCCCCAAAGGGTAGTTCCATTAAGTCAGCCCAAAAGTTCACTCCCTGAATCTCTAGGGGTACATTCCGAAAGATCTTATCCACTACTACAGTTTGGCCTAATGGGCTTAATACAGTCATCTGCCTATCAGAAAGTTCAGAGTCTAGGCCTAGTGTTCCCACTACACTACATGCAACATAAGAATGGGTCGAGCCCACATCAATAAGAGCAAAATAGGGCTTGCCATAAATAAAGAACGTACCGGTTATAACATCCGGCGCGTCTCCATCCTCTTTCTGGCGAACCGCATAAACCAAACCCGGTTGCCTTGCCTCAGCATTAGCAGCACCTCTGCCCTGCATTCCATGGCCTCTGCCAGCACCATTACCTCTGTTACTCGAACCACGACCTCGTTGAGGCTGCGGTCCACCTCTACCAGCCTGATTAACATTCTGAGTTGCTGGTCGGCTTTCATCTACGTTCTTAGGACAATCCTTGATCACATGGTCCTTGGACCCACACCTAAAACATCCTCCTGTTTTCTCCCAGCACTTTCCTAAGTGCTTCTTCCCACACACATCACAAGGACGATACCGCTCTCCTGAACCAACTTGCTGACTTCGCGGCCCATTAACTCTAGGCCTCTTATGAACCTTTCCAGACAATCCAAAACTTCTTTTGGGCCTATTCAGGTCCATAGCCTGCTTGGTAGAATCCTTGATTCCTTCAGCCACTTTAGCCTTTTCCACTAACGCAGAAAATTCCCGCTCCTGATGTGGTGCTATCAACAATCTCAGATCATCCCTTAGTCCGACCTCAAAACGAACACAGCGCTCATGCTCAGTTGCCACTACTCCTCGGGCATACCGGCTCAACCTTAGAAATTCAGCCTCACATTCCGCAGCAGACTTGTTCCCTTGAACCAGCCCCAGAAAAGCCTTCCTTTGCTCGTCAGTATACCTGGTTCCCACATACTTCTTTTGAAATGCTTCCTTAACATATTCCCAGGTTAGATCCTCAGCTGTGGCACCGTCCCGCACAGTTAACCACCATTGATACGCTTCATCGCGTAACAGTGCCACCATTCCTTTTAACTTCTCCTCAAGGGTCAGATCAAGCTCATCCATGATGCGCTCAGTTGCTTCCAACCAGTACTCAGCTGTACTGGGTGCCACACCAGATACTCCACGAAACATTTCGGCTCCATTAGCTCGAAGCCGTTCAGGCACAGACTTTCGATTTCCCGAACTTCCTCCTGCACCAGCCACAAACTCCAAAACTCGCAGCACAGCCTGTGACACAACATCCTCCCCCGTTTGAGCTTGCTGCTCAACACCAACAGCTGGGGGTGGTGGTGGCAGTGGTACCTCATTATCAGACCCTTGACCCGATCTAACGGGTTCTGACCTAGTCATTCTTCCTCTACCACGTCCACGACGACCACGTCCTCTAGAGTTTATTTCTAACGTCGAGATCTGATTAAGAAGTTTTATGAATTAGTACCTTTGTTTCACTTGATTACCCGCGAAGAAATTTTATGAAAAGAGTTTTAGGAGTGGTTCTTTCGTATACATACATGCACACAGTCTTTCCATTCATTCATACATCCATCAAACAAGTATGAACCTTCGTTCATTCAAAGAAACGTTGTAGTTTTCATTGTTATTGTCTTTCCTCTACCCAGGGGTATTTTCGTAATTTGTCCTACAGGGGTATTTTCGTAATTTTTCGAAAGAAAAGTTCCTTGGTGATTTTTGTCAAAAAGTATTTTGGAATTTTTAAATTCCCGGGGTATTTTGGAAAATTTTGAAATCCGGGGGTATTTCGGTAATTTTGGACCTCGGGGGTATTTTGAAAATAAACCAGGGTAAAGTTGTAAAGTTTAATATTTCCGGGGTATTTCCAAACTTTGCAAAACTTTGAGAGTTCTTTTTTTGAGACTTGTACTTTCCAAAACGGTGATGTTGCAAAATTTTGGAAACCAGGGTCATTTTGGTAATTTTGTAAGTTAGGGGCAATTTTGAAATTTTCCAAAAATCAAGGTATTTTGATATTTTACAAACTAGGGTTTTTGGACTTGTTATAAAATAATGAAATTTTTGGTAAAACTGTTGGGTAGTTGGACATTTTATAAACCAAGGGCATTTTTGTAATTTTACCACTAGGGGTATTTTAAAAATTTCAGAAATTTTTCGAATTTTTTTTTAGAGATAGTTTTCACAAATTAAGAGGGTGATTTTAAGAGTTTTGAAACTAGGGTTTCCATAAAAACACGGCTAGTTCCCTTTCGGGTTTTAGTTATTGTATTTAGCCTATGACCGAGTCCTCTTGGTCAGGGTGAACCAAAGCTACGCACCAGGCAGGATTCAAATGGAGAGGAGGTGAGTCACGCGGACTGCTTAAATACAAAGCTCCCACCGAAACCATTCCTAGACATGCGCACAGAGGTTGCCACACCCACTGAACCCTCTGGGTTAGGGTGAACCGAAGCTACGCACCAGGTAGGATTCCTACGAAGAGGAGGTGAGTCACTAGGACTGCTTAAATACCAAGCTCTTCCGGATCCAATCCTAGACATGCGCACAGGGGTTACCACACCCTAACTCAGTGACTTAGCCATAGGTTTGTTTAATGGTCCTTAAGTCTTATGTATTTGTGTTCGAGTAGACTAGTCCTAGAGTTCAAGTTCCTATCATACTATTCCACATTCCATTCCTTTTCTACCCTTCTATAAATCACATAATCACACAGATGGTTAGGGGTACTTACCTGGTGGACTGCGGGTCGGAGACTTAGGTGCCATGCTAGAAAACCTGTTTATTTCATAAAATCTTTCATAAAGCTTACTTGGCTCGACTTGAAAACGTTTTGGGTCTTAGCCCACAGGTCGAGAGTTTTAAAACTGGGCTCTGATACCAAACTGAAACACCCCAAACCCGGCCCACGAGCTTTGACCAGATTTGGTATGTTCCTCAAGTAAACCGGTTTCAAATTCTTTTATTACTTAGAGAAAACTTGTGTGATTTTAAAAAAAATTGTTTGGGTTGGGCTTGTGTTGAAAACCAATTCGATTTTCATATTAGAAAACCCTTTTTAATTCTATGTGATAAAACATATAAAGTATATTTTAAAAAAATAAATTACTTGGTCTTTAAACTTAATAAAAATTTGTAACATAATTAAACAATAAACAGAAATAAGATAGTGCACTATGGCCTTAAGGCCTTATTACATTAAATAAATCCAAATAATTCAGAGTACTTAAAAAAAATTAATAGTCCATTAAAATAACGACTTCAAGTTGAGCATGGCCACCACAAGTTCTGCCGTCCCGGTCTATCACTGTTCATCACCTGAAACATGTTCCCACAACGGGGTGAGTCAATAGACTCAATGTGTACACAACACTAAGTCATAATAGAATCAGGCATACATATGATACACGTTCAAATCATAGAATACATTTAATGATGCATTCCCAAACCCAAACCTAATTAGCCATCCACTACACTCCCCCGTACCTGTACACCGTGGGGACTACTAAGTCGACCCTCCTTCCGCTACACTCCATATCGCGGTCTTAGGTCACCGCATTCATGGTCTTAGGTCACCACGTTCAGATTATTGTGGTCTTAGGTCACCACATTCAGATTACTGTGGTCTTAGGTCACCACATTCAGATATCACGATCTTAGGTCACCGTGTTCGTGGTCTTAGGTCACCACATTCACTTCCCCTTCAAAATAAAACCCATATGCCCCATATAATAGTAATATGCATAAATATGCCAGAGTTCACATCCTTATTCTTATTCTCATGTTAAATAACATATTTCAAATTCCTAGTAGGAGTAGGAAACGTACCTGAGTACTTAGTACCATAACATGGTACCTTAACCACTTTCATATTCTTAATATCAATTATATTTTATTAAACCTAGCCATAAAACGTATTAAGAATTAGTGTGGGGTACACACCTGATTCGCTTAGCAATTCCTTGAGATCCCGAAAAGCTTGATCTAATGCTTAGATCCTTAATCCCTACATTTGATTTATCACTTATTACTTTAATAAAAAACCATTCGGCCATAATTCCAAATCCTAGTAGGATTGGTATTCTTAAACTTACCTTGTTGCCGATTGGGACACCAACAAATCCCGAAATTGATCCTTGCTTTCCTAGGAACGTCGAAATTCCTATAACCTTACGTTAGATTTAATCTAATCATCAAAACATAAAGCATGGCCTTTGGCCGAATATACATACGTCTTACCTTAATCTTAGAA